>JABSSW010000060.1:0-258512 GCA_018902385.1 Physcia stellaris | reverse complement strand
AATCAGTTAATCGATGTCTATTAAAGTTTCTAATTTATGTTTATTATCGTTGAATGACAACGTACAAATTGATGACTAAAAATCGTCTGACAAAAAAAAAAGTCCAAACAATTCGTCATGATGAGTAGAAAAAAATTTTAAACACTCATCAATCGCGTTTTTGATGTGAATTATCAATTTTCCGAGTCAGATTCGCTCGACTCGTGATAAATGTTAAAAATGTAAAAAAGCATTTGCGTTTTGTGTGTCAATGACGCTTTTGATGTTTGTGAGCGTTCGAACACTCTCTTCATACGTCATCGATTTCATCGCATGTGAAACATTTGTTCGTGACGATCGGTTTGTCTGTCATCGAATCGCGAGTCTTGATTTCAGCGCTGAAATGAAAGTGAACGACAGGCTTCACGAAGAGAATCGAAGTAATAGATTTCGTAAAAAGCATCGAAATCGAAGCGACGAAGTTGATCTGAACTGAGACAATTCAGAACGTTGCTGACGTGTCGCGATCTTTTCTTTTCGAAAACTCGATTGCCGATTGTATATTTGCTGCCAGAATGATTCGAATCTCGTCCCGAGCGTGATGGTTCACGTGAATATACACTCATCGTCTTTTTCAGATTTCAGAAAATCTTGTTCATCAATTTCTCGATCTTGATGATTTCGCTATATGAGTTGATTGCTAAGGTAGAAAAAAATGAAATAAAAAAACTGAAAGTTCTGAGTACTCGGATCCATCTCGAAATTGATTACGCATATTGCGTTTGAAATCCAGAATTTTCGTAAATAGTGTCAAAAATTTCAACATCATATGTCAGATTTTTGAAATGATTCATATCAATGTCACGAACCGATTGTATGTGATCATCGACATTCAGCTCTCCAGTTCGATGTCAATAGTGACTCATAATGTATTCGTGTCGTAATGATGGCGTTGATCGTCATTTTATCGTGTATTTTTGTTTTCAAACACGTCAGATGATTTTTACTCCATCGATGAATTTAGAAAAATCTGAATGTGCTTTGAAGCGTCGTTTGTTCTTCTGAGAAAGTTAATTACGTTGATCGTCGTCGTTTTCTTAATCGCCGACGCCAGAATCGTGTACGGTCGCGAGTCTTGATCAGCAAGACGTCGTGATCTTTCTTCAAAAAAGTGTAATTCTTTTGCTTGATCAAAAGTAAATCACGTTGTCTTTCGTATTCGCTCTTCAAGATATTGACTCTCGACGTATCTCATTTAGAAACCGGCACATTCGTATTGATCAATTCGTCACGATCGGCGCTGACAATATTGTACAAATTCTGATATTGAGTCAGAACGTTCAGATAGTTATCACGATCGTGCGTAATCCTGTCAAATTTCTTTAGAAAGTCGACGACTTTATGATTGATTAAATGCGTTTCACTGATCGATGATGACGATATTCAGAAAGTGAGTGACTTCGTCATTCACTTCTATGAATTCGACCGTTGATACACAGATCGACGACGTTTGAATTGATCAGCGAAATTTTCGTCAGAAAAAGTTGTCGTTAATTTCATACAGTACGATTCACGTTGACGCGTAGCGTTCTAAAGCGTTGTTTAAATCGAAATAAAAAATCCGAGAGAAATTGTTTCGTGATGACTTCGAAGACCATAGCTGAAAATGAAAAATTGAAGATGATAAAGAAAGAAAGTTAATCGTGTCAGTTCTCGTCTTCTATCGTCGATTGCGTGAAGATTCGACTTGTTATTCGCGGCTTTTCGTCAGATGTCTCGTCGGAAGAACTTTTTGATCGTTTGTCTGATCAACAGAACTTTTCGTCGTTTGTCTCGTCAGAAGGATTTAGTCGATCTGAAGTCTTATTTTTGAACGCTCGCGTATCGACGAGCGATAAGAAATGAAACTTATTGTAATATCGTAGTAGGTGGCTGAATAGACGTAAATATTGACTAGCTAGACGAAAATAATAAGTCTGCAGAAACAAATAGATACAAAATGTTGGAATTCCAAGCAGTGTGGCCAGCGAAGCCTCAAATCACGCTAGTTTCAACGTAGAATTAGAGCATAGTTCGTTGCCCGATGTGTGCTCATATCGGCTACCTCTGTGGATCTGCCTGCCAGGCATGCTCGTAACACTACTGATTATATTCGAATCTACTGAAAAAGATGTCAGAGCGAACTAAGATAAAACGTACAATTGATACAGAAACGAACAGAAATACGCGTCAAAAGATGTACGATAATCGCGTACGAACTGTAACATGCTAGCGAGCGTACGAACAGACAACGAACGTATAATTACAGCGTACGAATCAGCGTGCGAGTTGTACGTACGATAGTTAATGAATTGAAACAACGAATGTACAATAGTCAACGAACTGATGTCAACGTGCGAACAAACGTGCGGGTTGCAACGAAGAAATCGGCAGATGCAATGACATAACGAGTGATAAAATTGCGAATGAAATGAAAGACTGAAGAAAAAAAAAATAAAAGAAAAAATGCTTTGAATCATTCACTTTGTCACTGTTTGTGTTACATTGTGAGACAAATGCGAAATTTTCTGATCAATAGTCGGAAAATACGCACACAAAAATGGCGAAATTGCTGACAAACTCGTTTCGCAAAGCAAAAAAAGACACTCAATTGATAAATAGTCATTCACTTTTGAGCAGAGAATTCGATGTTTGATGCGATAAATAAATTAAATTGTTAATATTGTTGACGACGACGATATCGTACTGACTAATAAACGTAAAAAGCAATTCGTAAATCATTTACGTGAAAATATCGTGATAAATAAATCAGATTGCAATTCGAAATCAAATACAGAAAAATGCAACGAAACGAACGAATATTGATCGAATGTGTCGAATCGTTTGATGTTGAATTTGATGTTGATATTTTAACAAACAAATGTTAATAAAAAAACATTTGATCGATTTGTTAACAATCAATGATGCAAAACAAAATCTGATAATCTTTATCGCCCATGTTATGATACAGAATTGTATGATGTAAAAAGAATGAATTGACTAGTTAAAAAGATTGCTGACTAAATACTACACGTGTCGAGATACTATGATTTCGAGACAATCATCTACTAATCATCTAGCTAGCTATGTCAATATGTCAATGTCGTAAACAAAAAAATAAAAAACATCAAAAATCAAAAAAAAAATGCGAAAAATTTGAAAAAGAAAAAGTTTTCATTCACGATTATCAAAACATTTTTATTTGACGTCACGAATCGAAATACGAAATTTAAAATCGTGAAAAATGTTAAAAAACGACACATTATCGATATTACAATACAACGCCAACAATTCGAAAATTCAAATCATGATATCGCTGTTCGAAACAAAAAACATAAAAAAATTCGATATATTGATCATGCAAAAATCATGAAAAACTTCATTTCAATTACGACAAAACAACAAATTTTCGCAACAATTCGAATTATTGTACATGTTCGATGCAATCACGAAAATGTGCATATCGATTAACAAAAAAATAACGAAAATCGAATATTTTCACACGTTTCACAACAAAAATTTGATTTTTTAAAAATGCAAATCGCAACGACAAAATTATTAATATTCATAACATGTATAATTAAATACAAAAACAACGAAAATTTCAACGCGATATTCAATTTTAAAAACGCGATGCAAAAAAAAATCAACGAAAACACGTCGTCGTAAAAATTTTAATTTACATCATTTCAATTGAAAAAATTACATGTGAAAACAAACACGAACAGCATACGAACTCATAATCACGATAAAAAATACAAATTGAAAAAAATCACATCAATCGAATTAATTACATGAAATAAAAACACGAACGAAAACACAATCGATTTTACATACGCAATATCGTTGTTTCGAAACAACATAATCGAAATCGACATCGACGAAAACATGAACAATCATTCGAATTATCGTTCAATTAAAACGATATTCAATTTGCGAACGAAAACGATCGAGTCGAAAATCACAAAAATTTGAACGAAAACAAATATCGATATATTACGCGAAAAATTGCAAACGAAAATCACGAATAATAAAACGTTTATTTTCAACAACGACACGTACAATAATCAAACAAAAAAATCGACAATCGAATCAAAAAATTGATAAAAATTATTCAAACAATTATCGAAACAATCGTTTCGATTAACAAATCGAATGTTTACGCGAAATCAAATTCATCGAAAAATGCAAACAAACATCGAGAACGATCAAATCGATCGAAAAAAAAATATCAAAAACAACAACAAAATCGAAAATTTGTGAAAATCGTACAAAAAAATGAAAATCGTTTGAATCACGTAATTTTTAAAATCATAAAAACACAATACAAAAAAAAAATCGAAAAAAAATGTGATACATTAAACAACATGTGAAAAAACATGCAAATGAATTAAAAATCAATTTCAAAAATTTGTTTGTCGATTTTACGCGTCGTTCATTCATGTTGTTCGAAATTGATTGAATCAAAAAACATTCCTATTGTTGAAAAAATTTTTTTCGTCGTTTACGATTGTTTTAATCGACATACAGAAAATCACATACAATCAAAATTTGAAATTGAAAAACATCAATTTCACGAAATGACGAAAATGTAATCAAACAAAACTCGAATAAAATTTCAAACGACGACGACATAATCGATAAAATATAAAAAATGAATAAATGACATTATCGCATCACATTTGCAACGTATATACAACGTCAATTTGAACGAAAATTATTGTTCGAAACATTTTCGAAAATCGATCGCGATCGTATTACGTAAATCAAACAAAAATATTTATTCATGACGATTTCGTACAAATCGATAATTTTATTCAATATTATAAACAAATTCATGAAATTCATATTGATCGAACGAATGATTTTTGACGAAAAAACACGATTTGTTGTCGCGCACACATTTCGAAATCAAAAAAATCGTGTTTACGAAACACGCGTTACATTACATGATGAAACGAATACACTCGACATAAAACAAAAAATTGATAATCGTGATCATGTTTTCGACGTGATGAACGTTTTCGACAATATAACGCGATTAAAATTATTACATAATTTTAAAATGAAACGTTTAAACGAGAAATTGATACGATATATTGACTTTTTTTGATCAATAAAATGACGATTTTGAAAACGAACGAATACGATATCGAATGATTCGAAATATTTATAAATATTTTTCAAAATTCATTTATGTCATCGATTTTTTTTTTTTTACAACGCATTTTTATTGAAAATTTTGAAAAAAAAAAAATATTTCAACGAATGAATTCGTCGACGATGTAAAAATGTTGACGAAAAATCACATTTTCGAAAAATGCAACGATATTATAATAAAAACACACGAAAAAATTTGCGTATCGTGAACATTGAAACACGAAATGAAATTTGCATTTTTCAAATATCAATTCATTTATTTCAATCGAAAAAAAAAAACAAACGTCATCGAATCGATATTATTTTTGAATTTAATCAAAAGTCAAAACAAACAAAAAAATGAAATATTTGAACGTCATAATGAACGAAAAACTCAATTGAAAAACACAAATTAATCAAAACAAAACGAAAACATTGAAATCAATAAAAACATTACGCAATTTTGACGACATTATATAAAATATTAAATTTTCGAAAATGAAACAAATGATGCAAACGATTTTCGTTTTACAATTCATACGCATGTTCGATGTGATATACGTCGACGAAAAAAAATCACAACAAAAAAATAACGAAAAAATTAACGAACGTTTAATATCAAATCGAAAAATCATAACGAAAACATACAAAACGATTTCGAAAAAAACGTTCAATATCGAAATCAATTCAATGTTCATGCATTTACGTTTGAATAAATTCATCAACGCGTTCGTAATGAAATTAATAATAAATTCGACATACGATACGATTATACGCGATCGTTTCATCAAAAAATCGAAAAACGTTAATTCATTGAAAAAATTAATGAATAAATTCGAAAAAAAAAACGAACATCAAAACACACGATATAAAAAAATTTTATTTTTGTCGCATCGTCGTGATGAAAATCGTCAATTACACGTATCATGAAAAACAAAAAAAAAAAAAAATATCACAAAATACAATTAGCACAGATTCGATCAATTACATATACACAAACGAAAACGACATTAACGATAAAATGAATGCAACAACGATATTTGCAAAAACGAAATCATTTACAACGAAAACGTATTTGAAATTCATTACGTCATACACGATTTATTTTGCTGAATTATATGACATCGTTTTAACAATGAGCATGCGATTGCATTCGTTTTTAAAATTTGCAAAAAAATCGAAACTCGTCATATGCATCGACAATCAAGCAACAATTCAAACGATGCACGATTCAAAAATCAATTTCGATCAATATTTGATGAAATTGTTACGGTAAACCTGCACATAGGGCTGGAGTCGTGATATCTTGACCAGAAGAGACTAGCGCTCCCGCAGAGCCTCGGCACGAGCCCATATCTCGCACTCTGCCTCCTAGATAGTAACAATCAAGCATATTATCCACCCACATCACGATTTATCGTAACAATGGTAGCATCATCGAGCATACGATTGACAGCTTTCCAAGCTGTCTAGAGTCCTCCTAGCAGCAACCAACGCCGTTGGGCCGTACCAGCGCCGTTGGGCAAGCAGCAGAACCGAAGGGTATCACCAACTCCGCTGGGAGCATATTATTTGATTTTATTGTACTAGAAACCACATCAGCATATCTACCTATCGACCCGTTTATCTATCTACCTACCTGCGTGCCCAATCCACGCCAGAATACCTATCTACGAGTCCTCCGCGTTTGGCAATACCTAGCCATTCGGCGTCAGCGACCTACCTGCACCATGTCGCAATCCGAGCCATCCTATTGCAAGAACTATCAACGAATGCTCGGCATCCTCTATCCAAGTCTCCTTATATCTGTCAAATACCCTGAAGGAGATGTCGTCTACAAAGAGGGTATAGCCGTTTATCGCGACGTCAATAGATTTCTAGCGAATCTCGATTCGACGACGAAGCAACATTCAGGAGTCGAACCACATCTTATTGCTCGATATTGTCTTCAAGGTTCTGCGGGGCAATGGTTCTTTGAACAAGCGTCATATCTACAAGACTATTTGACGCAGGAGCTCGGTATCCTATGCGAAGCGCTTTATCAGAAATTCGACTCGAAAGAGCTACAACAACAAACAAAGCCTGCAAACGATATCGTAAGACTCTCTACTCCACCTCGAAGCGAGACCGTCGAGCACCACACGTCAAAAGCGATGCCCGCAATGGCCGCAATGCCTACTCCCCCTTCCACACCAAAGCAGTCACCTGCTGCATCAACCGAAACACCAAAAGCAGTGACCGCAATGCCTACACCCCCCTCTACACCAAAGCAGTCACCTGCTGCACCAACCGAAACACCAAACGCAGTGGCCGCAATGCCAACACCCCCTGCAACACCTCCACCGAGTGAGCCAGCATTAGTGCTCACACCACCTATCACCTCGTCAAAAACGGCCCCGAAAACCTCACTTCCTGATACTCCACCTGCAACACCAAGAAAGCAGATATCCTGGGCCGAAATCGCCTCACGCCCAGTCGTTGCACCAAAGCCATCACGTCTCCCAATCCCTACACCAAGAATCATACCAAAAGCGCTGGAGACTGCAGCAGCCAATTGCCCGCCTACTCTGCCGCCTACACCCCCTCAGACTCCAATTTCGAAACACCAGGAGCCGAAACCATACCTGACCATTGACGACCTGTTCAAGATGTTCGATGGGAAGCACAAGAGAATGGACCTCCTACACAGCAATCACCAGGCCAAGAAGACCGAATCCTCCCCAAAGGTCTCCAATCAGACCCGAATCACCTCCTACTTCAAGCCCGCAGCCAATCAGAACGCATCAATTAGTCAGGGCTCGAAAACGCCAAAACCGAGAAGTTTTCGTCAACTCATGCCTGCGGAATCGATCCGCACCAAATCCTTACCTACCGAATCCTTACCTCGTACCGAAATCATGCCAGAGAAATCGGCCGTTTCGCCATACAAAATGGCCCCTATCTCTGCAGGCATACCCTTTACACCTGCTCCCTACCATTACAAAGGCCACGCACTCAATGGAGGCCCCAATTTCTGCAGCCAATGGATCAGAACCCACGAAGTCAACCAATCAGAAGCGGCGCATTACCAAGAATGCGGTGATTCGAAAACCGGGACGTATATATGCCGGGCACTACGTTGGCCGCCATCCTCGAATACCCCATTAATGGCCTTGATCAAGAAAACCAACCCGCATACATGCCGCCGTTGCTTTCGGGCCTTCCGCTCCAATAACGAGCTGCATGAGCACCTCCGCTGCACCCACCTGGAGCATCGCCGCCGCCGCCGCTCCACCGAATGGACCCCCCCTGTCGAAACAAGCCGACGTTTGAATCAACCTTGGAGGAAGCTCTGACCAGAGATATCAGGGCCATTCGCCATACAAATTGCTCGATGTCTCTGGCCCCGGGCGCAATCCACGGAGACAGCTGGGCCAATGGACGGAGAACTCGGTGGATTCCTTACTTCTTTACGTGTATTACTAATAGATTTCTCATGGATGGATCGCATGTCCCCGCCACGCGGCACAACGAGGGCGTTGTGGTCTTCTTTCGTTGGTGGCATCTGTTACGGTAAACCTCCACATAGGGCTGGAGTCAGGATATCTTGACCAGAAGGGACTAGCGCTCCCGCAGAGCCTCGGCAGCCAGCCCCATATCTCGCCCTCTGCCTCCTAGATAGTAACAATCAAGCATATTATCCACCCACATCACGATTTATCGTAACAGAAATGAATAATTTGATTGATCAACGAATTGCGAAACAAATATATTGAAATGAAATTGCATTGAATTTCGATTCACATCGATATCGAAAACAACGAACAAACAAACATTGCGATCAAGCAAATCACGAAATGAAAATTGAAAAAACGAAAAAAAAAAAAAAAAAATGAACATCGATCACAAACACAACAAACGAACGTGCAAATGCTGAAAAACGTCGTCAAAATCGTGATGAATAAATCGATAAAACAACAATGAAATCAAAAATGAAAAAATTGCAACAAAAAAATTTGTACAAAATTACGTCGAAATTCAATAAAACAATATTACGATTACACGAAAAATTCACAAAAAAATTCAACGTCATAACAATACAATTTCGCACGATCAAAATAAATTTACGAACGTTTTTATACAACAAAAAACAAATCGAAAATTTCATGTGTTTATGCATGTGTAACAAACAGACGATCAAATACGTATTTTTCGAATGCAAAAAATTGAAAAGATTTCGTAAAAATTTATGAATTGACGAAATTAAAAAAGCGAAATGAAAAAAAATGAAATTGATGAACGTATTGATCAATTCGATCAATTTAACGAAAGCGACAAAATTTATCGAAAAATCAAAATTCATTGATTATTTACGAGTTTCAATTACAGACGACGAAAAATAGAAATTGCAAAAAAAGTGCATTGAATTGAAAATTTTCGTACAAAATGAAAATGAAAAAAAATCATGAAAATAAAAATGTTTGAAGTGATTTGTTCGAATCGAAAAACAAAACATCAAAAGCAAATAATTCTGTATAGAGTCAAAAATCTCTTAGAAGATGATTGGCTCGATTGTTTTTAATCGCATAACGAATTCTTAAGATCGGTTTCGAGTGCTTAATGAATCAATCAATCAATCAATCATGAGAGTTCCAGTCTCTTTTTGTCGAAGCAATACAATAATCGTACCTAGTATCACATACTGTGATGCTGCTTAAGCCTCAACTCGTCAACCTCTCATCTTACCCATAATCTCTCGATTGCTTATCGCCAATCTCTAAAGATCACATCCTTCTTAGACCTAAAGCATCTATTTAGCTCCTGAAGCCGACCAATCTCCAGATACACTCACTAAAGATGCACACCCCATAAAAAAACCCCCTCCGCTATCGAGCTGTCACCAACACCCACCACTCGTATCGTCTCTGCTCAACCATCCCCACCCAAATACAACAATGCCCGCAAAACCAACCTCTAAAGCGATCTCCTCCACTCCCCGCCTACCTCCTCTACCAAAACTCCGCGTCCGGCGCCCAAATCAATCGGCCGAGAACCCCTGTCTGGGGATTATGTCAAGCGTGCTTAGTACGTCACTCTTTCCTCCTTGCTCCCAATCGCAATTGCTTTCGATGCCTACTGTGAAGCTATCTCAGTTCTTTTCTTACAGTCACACTTTTCCCCCCGAGCTCTACATTTCTCCCCACCATCTCCACCACTCCCCTATGACCTTTCCCCACTGCCCCTTTACTCGACCCACCGCACACCCCTTCTAAGCCCGCGTGCGCTAACACCATCCCCATTCCAGGCTGCTGGGCTTCCTCAGGCCACAACACCGCAGGCTGCATCAAGCTGGAGCAAGCCCTGCGCGCATGCATGGACGAGCCGCGCCCGAAGAACCCCAAGAAAAACACCATCAATTATCACCTCTCGAGGTTGTATCCCAAGATCAGTGGGGCGCGGAAGAGGGACAGATGATCTCATTAGAGGGGAGGAGGGAGGAAGGGCAAGAGTGATTGGGAGAGGAAGAGGAAGAGGCAGAGCAAGAGAGCAAGAGGGTCGTGAGGAGAGCAACGAAAGAGCTGTAGCTTGGGCTGCATATTTTCGAGGTGGGTGTGTATGGAGAGGAGGAGGGCAAGTGCAAGGAAGAGGATAAAACAGGAGGGTTTATCGAGAACAAATCTGCACGGGGCACCCTCCGTGTTTCCGGAGGCCAGGGGCCCATCACTACAGCAAGATACGGAGAAATCTGCGCGCATCACCCCGTCAAGCCAGGAAGCCGCCCAGCAACATGGGTACAGAACGGAGGGCTACAAACCCGGAGAAATCTTGCAGAAACCAGCTGTATCACAACGGTAGCACAGGGAGGAAAGGGAAGGCATCGGCACAAGGCTTTAGCGGGTTCTCTTTGCCGTCTTCTCTCCCTCCCTCGTTGAGATGAGTATATTAGGCACATAGCTATTAAGATGTAGAACCCGAGAAGTAGAGTATCTCGTTCATGCTCTACGATATCTATTGATATCTATCTTATCTCCAGCTAGACTGCATGCTCCATCCCCCATGGATCCCTCCAACTATACACACAACTCCCAAGTCCCCTTACCTCAACGCTCCGTCAAACCTCTCATCCCACGATCGATGACTCATGTTCTACGACAACTACGAAAAGGGGGATATCAGGGACTCCTCAGCCGAGAGAAACTAATAATAAGATAAAATAACGTAATAATAGCATAGCGTGCTGATACATGTTAGATATATCAACCAACCCCAACTGTAGCGCATAACGACAACCGTGGATTACGAATTCCCAACCCAGGGGCAACCGCAGTACCTTTGCCAAACAAAGTTACAAGTAATTGGTATTGTCTTTAATGCTGTTCTCCACCTGGTGGGCTCCTTGCTTGCTATTGACTGCGGCTTTCTCCAGAAGCTCATCCGCCGGGATTTCTCTCCGAACCTTAGTGGCATAGGATAGATGTGGATGTCGCGATTGAGCCCGGTGGAGAGGACAACAGTCACTTGGACATTGGAAGAGCGAGAACCAGGCGATGTCCTTCTGTCTCCGTCCGGGCACCCATTTCCAAGGCTTCATGAATGTGGCCATTCCAAAGAGCGTGAGGATGTGCGCACCTTCTCGCTGCTCGGTCCTGGAGGAGTGGGTGCGTGGAGGTATGAAAGTATGTGGTTGCTCACTACCATTCATCAGGCCTGATCGCTTTGGTGGGAGGCAGGGCATTCCAGTTCGGTCATGTTTATTTAAAGTCTAGAGTGCAGGTTTAGCGTGTCACGGTTCGACGCCATCATGACATCGTGCTGCACTAAATCGCGGAATTGAGATGAACCTTTTCTTCTCAAAAACCCTCAACAAATAACAATTCCGATTGAATCAGCACAACTATAGACCAAGGATTATATTACCTGAGGAGAATAAGATATGGCGAACAAGAGTATGTCACAAACTCCAAGAAAGACTTAGTATTGCATGGTTGACGATGCCGACAGAGAAGAAGGCCTCGAAGAATACCAAGAACAAAAACAAAGCGAAGGCGGCGTCTGTCAATGCTCCAGTCAATGATCGCCCCGGCTCATCCTCATCTACCGACACCCCCTCCGAGAGTTTCGAGGCTCTCAGCATCACTGCAAAAGCCTCTCGCCTATTACAGTTACCACTGGAACTCAGAGAGAAAATATATGCATATCTTCTCGATACTAGGGTCACTAGCCCTTCGAAGCCATTCGCATATCGGCCGTTAGTCCGAGATGGCAAATTGAGATTGAAAGCGACCTCTCCGCCTTTTCAGCTCCATATAGCTATTCTACGCGTCAACAAGCAGGTCCATATTGAAAGTATCAACACACTTTATTCCTCAAATATGTTCGTACGCCTCAGCCTCTACAACGATGACGTATATTGGACCCAGTCGCTATTGGAGGGTACAGAGATGGGCTTCGTCTGCAGTAATCCAGATCTAGTTTCAAAGCTCACCAGACACGCTCTCGACGTCAAGATCATCCAGGAGAGAAGCAAGCGACTTCGATGTCAGGTCGTCTTTCCTGTCTTATATCTTCCTCGTTTCACGGCCTTCCTCCAGCAAATGTGTGACGCTTTACCAAGATGGGGCAAAGAGCACGCTATCCACCTGCACCTGCGACAGAAATACCGGAGTGGCCCTGCTGAGAACGAACGCCTTTTACTTGAGCCTTGGCGTCGCCTACATGGTCTTAGCGAAGTGGTTGTTGGGACTGACGTCATTCCCTCAGCGTACGCAAAAAGTCTTCAGACGGCGATGACGGGTCAGTTCGAACCGTGGAGTTGGCTGAGGTCTGCAACCAACATGAAAGATATGGGGTCTGAAGAGTTCAAGAAGGGGCACTTCGGGGACGCTCGTGATCACTACCGTAACACCCTCTCGATCCTTGAGTCGGTATTGCAAAGTGCTCGCCAAGGTAGGCTGCTATCTACTATGCCGGCAAAATTTGGCCACGCTATCAATAAATTGCGGTTCCAGTGTGAACTCAATCTGGCGCTCACCTGCCTGAAGCTCAACACACACTGGGCAGAGGCCCTGCTCGCGGCCGACAACGCGATTGATCTCGCCGACGACAACGAGATGAACAGGGTGTGGCAGGCGTGTGTACCGAAGGTTCCTGCTAATGACAAATCCGAATATTCCGCCGTGGATCGTAGTAAAGCGCGATTTCGTCGCGGTTCAATTATGATTGAACTAGGCGAGTATGGCTATGCCTGCAGTGATCTGGAGGACGCATTGAAAGAAACTCCTGAAGATGCAATTATTCAAAGCGCTTTCAAGTCAGCGAAGGAAAAGTATGATCCAACTGCTCGGCATGGCGCGGTAGTGTCACAGCTGTGGGGATTCCAAAGACCAAGGGCACCGAGATGGTAATATGGATCTGCGGCCACAGGTTGTATCGACTCCTCAGTGGAGTTCCATGATTCGATGTTGCATAAAGCTGATGAAAGCAGACTGTTCACCAATCTACAGTTTGGCCTTGCGCGATTAATCCTTTGATCGGTGATTGTTTTGCAGAGTCCTGTCTTGTACACATGCTTGTCGGCTCCCAACACGTTTATCATCGACATCGGCTGATTTCTTGAGCTAGATCTCCATACTACAGAGCCATGAAACATGCGTATAACTGGCAAATCAGGCTCTTTCTGTCATGACGCCTTTGTGAACACGATCTAGAACGTTTTCTCATTTATGTGGAACGCGTGATCTACTAATCGAACAGTTGATCCGATCCAGTAAATAGTCGATTTACACATACATAAGGTACAATTATCACTGAGTAGCCTTTGAACGATCCCTACGCGCCAAGCATCGTGGTATGGAAATCCATATGCTATGTCAACCATGCAAGTATAAGTACTGAGGTCATCAGCTCATCACCTTCCCTACACCATCACATTCCAACAATTCTACAATAACGCTTGTGGGCAACTTGGGAATACCAAATATAATGTTATAATACTGCCAGACAAACAATCAGTTACGAGTTCCCCCATCGAGCCTTCCATTGATTGTAGTAAGGCTCCATCTCCTGCTCGCAGTTCCGATTCGAATCAAGCTCGCAACCCACGAAACGAACCACGAAATCATCATCTTTGAACATGGCTTCTTTCCCGCCACGGCTGGATATATCGACTCCATATGAATTGAGTAGCCTCTGTGGGATCAGGGCCAGCTTGGTGAGAATGGTGGGATGCCATTGCACAACGTGTTCCTAGACCATCTAATCAGTCTAGTCCTGAATTCAATCGTCAAATTTACACTTTTTATGACTTACCAGCGCGTGGCCTTCCGCTTTCTGGAAGTTGTAGCTTCGATATAGCGGGTCGAACCATGTGTCCAAAAAGAACCTCGCCCACTCTCCCCGCCGCAAAATGAAGCTTCCTTGGCAGAGACCTTCCCCGTCTTGGGTGAGCACGATATCGATCTTATCGGCCTTCAGATGAGAGAAAGTTTTGATGACGCTATCGGGTGGAACTACAGGCTTGTCCCTGAGCATGATCGATTCGAGACGCTTTTTCTCCAGTAAGTGTGATTGGATCGAGAGTGACGGATTCATGATAAGCCCGTGAGCCGAGAGGGCGAAGAAGTAGGTGGTATATGGGTATTTCGTTATAGCGTGTCGCAGTGCGGGGACGAGAGCCCAGCTTCTTGGGGAGTTTCCGATGTCGTAGTCATTTGCGCTTGGGAAGAAGGTGCCATAGCCTGCAAGCCAATTGATTAGCAAGTCATTCCCTTCTGCGGTTGCAGTCAGAAACGCAGACTCACCGTGCCTAGCTGCGTAATTTTGCCTATTCTCCTCTATTTTTTTTATATAGTCTTTGCTCATCGAATCATGATCCAAGAGCGTGACAATTACTGTATCTGGCGTTCCCATTGGTGGCCGTTCACTACTGGAGCCTGAAAACAGTCTGGAAAGCAGGAACAAAAAGAGCAATAGGCCGCATGCCGCAATGGCGCCCAATTGAAGCTGTCTCCTTCGTGTTGGGCTTGTTCTCGATATCCGTGTATAGGGTGGAGGTTGAGAGGTTTTGCGGGCAAGGTAAGCGAACTGCATCTTTCGGAACGTGGCGGTGCCGCACGTTGACTCAGTCCATGGAAGTCAATGGTGTGGGGTTGTGAGAATCGCCGATTGCCGAAGCGTTGAGCACTCTGTAGCTTGGGTAAACGAAGCAGTCTGCGTTCAGCAGCTGGCAGGAAGACAATTCTTTTCGGCGAATAGGTGAGGTTTTGGATGCAGACGTTGATTGGCCATCTCATTGAGCTCAAGAGGCTTGGCGCTCAGGGTCCAAAACCGGCAAAACTTCCATCGGGTGCGGCCGCTTGATCTCCCGGCCTTTAGCTTCAGAAAATCGCGTCTCTACGAAATCATTCATCCTCGGAAACATTCGTCTGATCTCCATCATCACAATGCAGTCCTTTAGAATCGCTACGCGCCAGTTGCCCTCTCGAGGAGCTTTGTACAAAATAGTAGCTACAAAATCTGCTTCAACATGGGCAAACGTTCCTCAAGGACCTCCGGTAAGCCCGCCCTGCTACCCCTTTCAAGGAATTGACTTTACTGATATCTAACCTTGCTGCAGGACGTGAGTAAGCCCGCAACAGCTCCTCGTAGCATGACTGATCATCCGTCGATGTGTAGGCTATCTTGGGTAAGGATTTACTGAAGTTACACCTACAACACAGTGCTGACATTCATCCTAGGTATAACGGAAGCATTCAAGGCCGATAGCTTTGGGGAGAAAATCAACCTAGGAGTAGGAGCCTATCGTACGCTATCATTTACCTAGCGTCCCCGCCTTACCTGACCGTGCTACTTCAGGCGATGACAAAGGGAAGCCCTACGTTTTGCCCTCAGTCAAAGCAGCAGAACAAAAAGTCCTCAACGCCAATCTGGATAAGGAATATGCCGGTATCACTGGTGTACCCTCATTTACCAAAGCTGCCGCTGTCCTAGCCTACAGCTCTGGCTCCAATGTTATTAAGGATGACAGGCTGGTCATCACACAGTCAATATCAGGCACAGGCGCCTTGCGAATCGGCGGCGAATTCCTTGCTCGGTTTTATCCTTCGAAGAAAATCTATATTCCTACTCCGAGCTGGGCGAACCACAATGCAGTCTTCAAAGACTCGGGACTCCAAGTTGAGAAGTACCGGTATTATGATAAAGACACCATTGGGCTAGACTTCGAGGGTATGGTAGCGGATCTCAAAAGCGCACCGGAAGGAAGCCTTGTATTGCTACACGCTTGTGCCCACAACCCTACAGGCATCGATCCCACGGAGAATCAGTGGAAGCAGATCAGTGATGTCGTCAAAGAAAAAAAGCATTATCCCTTCTTTGACATGGCATATCAAGGGTTTGCCAGTGGTGATACTGACCGAGATGCCTTCCCTGTAAGACATTTTGTTGCACAGGGCCATCAGCTATGCCTGGCACAAAGCTTTGCAAAGAACATGGTATAAGGCCTTCATACGAGCGTCTAGAAAATAATCACCCGCTGACCGATGCAGGGACTCTATGGCGAGCGGGTGGGGGCTTTCTCGATAGTTTGTGACTCGGCAGAGGAGAAGAAGCGAGTGGACTCGCAAATCAAAATCCTCGTTCGGCCACTATACTCCAATCCTCCCGTCCATGGCGCCCGGATTGCCGCAGAAATCCTCAACGATCCAAGCCTCAACAAGCAATGGTTAGCTGAAGTCAAGGGAATGGCTGACCGCATCATCAGCATGCGAGCTCTACTGAAGGAAAACCTTGAAGACCTTGGAAGCAAACACGATTGGAGCCACATCACCTCACAGGTCTGCATAACAGACCAATTACTCGTATTATCGATGACTGATAGAGCTACAGATTGGCATGTTCGCCTACACAGGGCTTACGCCTCAGCAAATGGAGATTCTAGCAAAAGAGGTAGGTGAAGTCTTGGTGTCTCGCAACGATTTAGTCACTGATTACACTATCAGAACTCGGTTTACGCTACCAAAGACGGGAGAATATCCGTGGCCGGTATCACGTCCGGCAACGTGAAACGGCTGGCTGAGTCGATCCATAAAGTCACTTCGTAAATGTTAGGTGGGAGCAGTTCTTCGTGTTTGACAAGCTCTGCATGGATTGGCGTTGCATCTAGGCCTTGAAAGAACGAGCGTGGGATTTTTAAGTCATACCTTGTAGAATAATTGCACTGGATATTGGCCGGGTGTGGCTCAGTCGGAGGTTTGTTCAATTCGTCCACTGATATCCACAATTCTCCCGAGATTCTACGTCTGTGCTGCATCGTGCCGCGGCCGTCAGCGGACTCGCACTCCCTTGGATTGATCTTATCACAGTAAATTGACGTGGCGGTCGTTGACCTCATTGTCTCACTGTATCCTTTTCTGTGTGGGATCCGAACGGCCCAGATGGAATGTTCGAGGCCTTGAGGTTCCCCGTATAGGCCTTGCTGAAAATGGACCTAGGTTTTCGTCTTGGGGCTGATTAAGATGGCTACCGAACAACCCCAATCCCCAAGTTTTGGTGATCGACAGCGCCATCTTCTAGCTGGAAGCTGAATCCTCAGTCTCTCTCACGGCTCGAACTGTTCCACACGCGGACCTCGTGTGGTGGCTGTTCTCCACGTGCTGGACATGGCTGAAGGTGTTCATCAACCCGGTCTGAGGGTCCAGCTGCCGACTGTTCCGTACCTAGCCATACCCACCATTGTGCATCGGGCGATGAGGTGCTTGGTGGGTAGAGGATCGTCGTGAAGGAAGTCGTGAAGGAGCTTTGGATAGAACGGTCTGGACCGCTGTCTCTTTCGAGCCTAGGGTCTTCAGACGCACAACGACATCAGAGATGACGTTTGGTTTGGTGCTTTCCTCGGCTGACCGTCATTCTCAGCGCAATCACCAAACAATTAATCCCCTGAGAACTGTCGGAATCGGCCTCTTCCCGTCGCCAATTGGTCCTTACTTTCGTGGTTTCGTTCCGAATTGCATAAGCATATCATTTGGTCGTGCGTTCGACCCTGCGATATGAGCTACCTCCACCAAGTATGACTAAAAGAAGCTTTGGTGAAGACGATCTTTCTATAATTGGTGCTTTCTTATAAATATACCACTGTCGCAGGATAGCTGGGTTGAACACGTCAATCCTAATAGATGTGAACTCAGTGTTGATGCAAGTTATGGACTCCATGGATAGCGAACTAGAACCTTGGGCGTAGAATTTCGATGCGAGCAACAGACCCACTGACTGACTAGCTTTCCAAGCCTATGATTTCATGCCGTCCGATGGCGGTTTTGCCTGCTGGTTTAGTGTCTGCTCATCCAGTCGAGAGGCACCATAGTGTTGGATTTAGAAGGGTGATTTGGTCGCTGCGGCGGGAGACCCTGATTCGATGATTTTGATGAGGAGAGCCACCACTTGGAAACAACACCCCTTACTCCACCCTCCATTGCCGTAACTCTTCGTTGTCGAGAACTATTCATTCAGTGCATATAAAGGCGCCCATAGTCCTGCTCAGTCTGTGCTTCCGACTGCAATCCCGAGCATTCTTACTCAGCCGTCTTCCCTTTGGATAACCTAGGTCCATCAACTCAGACTTATCTTGCGTATCTGCAATCGACCTAGGTAGGCCTTCTATAGAGCTCTTCCAGTAAGTTCATCGCATCCAGATCTACCCTCTGTACTTTGCCAGCTCTAAGCCGATGGCAGCCTCAAGTCCTTGCTTACACTAAGCTCGGAGACCCTTGCTCTCAAGCTCGAGGCACCTACGGACTTCCTACCATCTTCAGTACCGTGTTCCCGGTCTCACGAGTTACCGGAAGGAGGGCACCCAATCCGAAGTTCGCTGCCGCTTCATGGGAACGTCCTTTGTTCGCGACCCGGTGATTACTGCCAACATTCCTCTGATCAACAACCATACACTACACAAAACAGAGGTGTTTGGAACAACAAAAAACGAAATGGCGAGTCGCAGCGAGTCAGCCGAGGACCGAGTACGTAGGCCGAAACAATGCATATGCATGCACAAAGCAGGGATTTGGGCGCTGACACCGCGGCCAGTCCGAATCGGGCTCCCTTGCCCTCTCAGACCTGGGTGATAGCATCGATATAGCAACCTTTGAGCAGATCCTCGAGATGGATGACGATGAAGAGGAGCGTGAATTCTCGAAAGGCATCGTCTTTGGGTTCTTTGATCAAGCCGAACAGACATTCAAAAGCATGGACAAGGCGCTGTAAGCAAATCCCATGTCATTATCATGATTATCTCGGCTTCGCTCTCCCGCTATCAATTCTGTACTGATAGTGATCCGCTTTGAAAGGGCAACACAAGATCTCGATGAGCTCAGCTCACTGGGCCACTTCCTCAAAGGCTCTTCCGCAACGCTCGGATTGACAAAGGTCAAGGACTCATGCGAGAAAATCCAACACTATGGGGCTCGGAAAGATGAGCACGGCTCTACGACCAACAAAAGCGATGCCCAATGCCTCGACCTTATCATGTCAACACTCGGCGACGTGAAGAAGGAATACAAGGAGGCAGAGAAGGTCTTGAAGCGTTTCTACCAGGATTAGGATTTTCAAAGCTGAGGGCATATTGAGCGGCACTTTACGGTCTTCGGGGAATAGGAAGTTATGGGATAGGTTAACATTCTCGGTTGGGATAGACTGCGATTACAGGCAGCCTCTGTGGTTTCTGGTCGAAGAAACCTGCTCTCGTGGCGTATCACGGGTGGGGGTAATAAGTGCCTTGAACATTGAGATCCAAACATTATTGAGCACTTGAGCCGCATGTATCTGTCGTGCTCTAGACTGGCACCCTGCATTTTACCCTGCATGTTCTTCTCGTAAATGTTCGCATTGCAGGGGTCCCTAGTCCTCGATTAGGAGCGAAGCGCGAGCCTCTCTCCTTTCGCTACACCACTCGGCATTATTAAAACCACCCACAAGACCACTCACTGCTACGCCATCGGGAATTAAGATGCCAATGGGGATAGTCAGTAGGCGAGATCTGTTGCGGCGATCGTCGCAGTAGCCTATTGGGCTATAAGGAAACGTGCACACCTTCTAGCAAGCTTTCTACCGAATCATTTCACTCCATTCCTCAATACCAATTCCCTCAGAGTAGACATAAATCCACTCGATAAGACTCTCGTCTAGATCATGCAGATGGGACACTCGCCTAACCCAGGATCGACATCAACCTCTCGCCTCGAAGATAATCAAGCAAGTGCAAACTGATATCATCATGCCCGCAGCTCGACTGACACATTTTCTTTGTCTTCCACTTGTTACTCAGCACTCAAAGCCGCAGCTGCAGCTTTCTCTACAAGATTTTGCTGCGTCTGTGACGAACACCCATGACGTCCCGCCGAAGGCGATACGGCCCATTGGCACCATCCATCTAACTTTAGGCGTTATGCAGCTCGCCACCGAAGAACAAATCAAAGCTGCCTGCGTTCTGTTACGCTCTCTCGACCTCGTCGAGATGCTCAGGAAATCTGTACCCCCACCTCAAGCAGTAGAGGCAAAAGCCGCGGAATGTTCGATCGGCTCTCTGCAAAAAACCCTGACAGGAGTGGCAGCCGCAGAAACCGAGTTGGAAATGGGCACCGCAGCCCAAGTTCGAGAACCTGATCCGTCAGCGCCGCCTCTGAAGGTATCAATGGTTGGGCTAGAAAGCATGCACAACCCATCCAAGACCTCAATCCTCTATACTTCCCCTTACGATCCAACATCCCGTCTACAGCCTTTTGCGACAGCATTGCGTGACGCTTTCATATGCAAGAATCTCCTGGTGCTAGACAACCGTCCGCTACTGCTTCACGCGACGATTGTGAACACTCTCTATGCGAAGACCAAATTTCGTGCTAAAGTGACCGGTCATGGAAAGAATAACCGCGGAGTAGGAAAAATCGATGCTAGAGCTTTGTTAGAAGAGTTCCGAGAGTTTGAGTGGGCTAAAGACTTTCGTATTGAGAGGGTCAGTATCTGTCAGATGGGGGCGAAGAAGGAGATCTTCGATGGTGTCGTTGTCAATGAGGAGTATACGGAGGTTGCAAGTGTGCCGCTACCTTGAGAACAGCCCACCTCTCACGAGATCAGACGAAAACTTATACAGATTAGTAACTGCCTCCTTTCATTGTAGACGGAGACCTTCTAATTCCTACGCAGATTCCTAACAATACTTAAGCAGCACCAGGAAAAATAGAGATGTTGCCAGATTAAGAATATGATTAAGCAGCTATTTACTGCACCTTCCAAGTGTAAGTCTTGCCTTTGATGTGAAGTAATTTGCACTGACGTCTCTTCCTGAAGCTACGACAACGCCCTACGTTCCTCTGTTGGACAGTGTCATGAGGTGGCCTGCTCCACGAGTGATAGGGCTGTTATCTGACGCAGATCATGTAGTCTTTGTGACTTGTGACGAGGATCCAGTGTCATCCACCAGCTTAATTTCTAAAGCTGTGACTTCGTCAAGTGATATGCAGCAAATAAACCATAAAAGCAACATCAACAGCCTAAATACTCCTTCTTGGTCTGTTCTCGCATAAAGGATAGACAAGCAAATACCTCAAGCAGGTCAACATGGACCGAAAAGAATCACAAAAATCTATATCTACCGATCTGCCAGACAGAGACCCTGTTCGGAAATCATCTCGAGGTGACGGTGGAGCTCGATCACCTAATCCGTCCATGAACTACCTGGATTTTGGCCAGAGAATGGAAGGTTCGACAGCTACGCAGAAGGAAACAGTTATTGCCCCATCGTCTCTAGAACCCTTAGTCAACCACTCGTCACACCAGCCAGATCATAACCAGTCCTCTCCAGATACCATAGCCATTGGCCCCGGCGAACCAATACGCCAGGATTTGAGACTCCAGCCAGAGACCAAAGACCTTGTACACCAGATCCTCGACGTAATCCTCGCGGATCCCAAGGTCGCTGCTGCCCTAGTATGCGACATTATGGGCAAGTTGGACGAGGAGGCACAGCTTGGGGTCTGGCAAACGTGTTTCAGAGCTATGTCGGGTAACCTGAGGAAGCGGATCATGGATCAGATATTCTTGTGACAGCCCGTGTTCAGGGGGAGGGCAGGGGGTATTGAAAGTTTGTCTTGAGTATGAACTCGCACAGGGAAAGCCTGCAGATGTCAATCTGTACGGATCGAAAATAAAAGTGGTCCCGTCGGCATTGTGTATTGTATGTGGTACCTATGCATAGATCTAGAAGTCACCAGAAGTCATCATCCATTCATTGTTTGCTTGATCTCTAATTATGATCGTCTTTGTTAACCAAAGATACAATATTTTCTACATCGCCGTGGATCGTGAGATATTTTGAAAGGTTCCTCAGGCGGTTCCGTCCCAGCTAAAAAAAGGGTGAAAGTGTTAAGCCTTGCCAAATCGTGAATCATCGACAATAGCTAGATCCTTAATACTAGAAACAGGCCGCCTATTGACCTCAAATCATTCACTAGGATTTATTGGACGTCTATTGACGGATCGAGGGCATTGGTGAAGAAGGGGGTTCGTAGCGTGGCGCTAGTGCCATAACACAACTGCTGGCCTGCACGGAACACACACCTTCCTACATATTCACTCCACGGACAACGACACTCAGCACCAGGTATTGTGAGTCAGTGAGTATCTACTAGCTTCCCAGCCCCCCTATTGTCAGTCAGTCGTATATCTTTGCGCTTCCTTTCTCTTTCCTTTCTTCTCTTTTCCTCATCAACGACTTACAACTTGGATACCTTGAAGAATTACGATTATCAACTACCACATCTTGCCAAATTCCTTCTGTTACATCTGCTCCGAATCTACCTTTGCTCTTGCTTCACAACGTTACAGGCTGACTTGTCTCGCAAAAGCCCACTCCTCTATCTTCATTCTGTCAGATCCGTCTTCACAGACGACCTCTACATCTCACTTCTACCCAACCGCAACAGCGAAGTTAAATTCGGTCTACGAAATGGCTCCTCCAGTACTTCCAGCTTACGCTAAAGACGAGCGTGTCCTCTGCTTTCACCACGAGTTGCTTTACGAAGCCAAGGTCTTGGATTACAAGCACGCCGAGCCTAATGACAAGAAGACTCCTTTGCTTTACCGTGTGCATTACAAAGGATGGAAGAACACGTAAGTACAACCTTTTTTCTCTTCATTGTTTGCTGTCTCCCCGTAGCTCCTTCGTAGACATTCCTTCATATTCGTGGAAATCAGGCAAAGGCCCGGGATATCACGTCTACTTCCTTAACCACTTCACTGAGGCGCATTGCCCCAATGTATTCTCCACCTATGCCTTTTTGCCGGAAGCATAGTTATTTCTGCTTTGCTGTGCATGACACTAATCGTTTCTAGCTGGGATGACTGGGTCCCTCAAGACCGCCTTCGTAAATTCACCGAAGAGAACAAGGAGCTCGCCCAAGACTTGAAGCGCGAGATGGACGACTCTCGTGCCCGTGCAGCCCCTAAATCTACTGCCTCCAAGAAGAAGACTGCAGGATCCGACTTAAGCTCCGCTCGCGGTAGTGAAGAGCGTCATTCCTCGCTGCCCGTCACTGGCCGTGGCTCCAAGCGCGGCCGTGACAACGAGATAGAAAAGGTTGGTGAATACTATTTCATTGCCTCTTCTAGCCCTCCCTGTCCGGATCTGGATTCGGACATGAATTCCGACTTCGGCTGGTCCGGAGTCTCTAATCACGCCAATACTCCGGATCTAGAGCTTGAGCCTGTTTTCGCCTGCTATGATGGGACTGGAGATGCGCCGCCTAGGCGATCGGAACGGAAGCCTAAGCCTAAGGCCATCTTTGAGCAGAAAGCAGCCACTCCTCCTAGAAAGCGGAAGAAGCCATCACCTAGCGACACGGTTGTAGCCCCCGCTGAAGAGGCGAACACGTCGTCAACCACTGCTCCCGTGACTGAGGAAGCAACCGAGACATTGAGGGATACACCGTTGAATCAAATTCAAGCCACGCATGCTGCGGAGATCCTCGCAGTCCCGACTGGAGTGGCAGCTGCGCTACCGAATATGGCTTCGGTGACCAAGGAAATACCCAAAGAATCACCAGATGCCGCAAGTCATGTGATCAACGATTTGGATCTCAAACCGGTGGCAATAGCTCAAGAACAATCAGCTACCGTGAATATGGAAGCACCCGAAGGTTCTCGAAAGCCCGCCAGTCATGAGATCAAAGATGTTGATCCCAAACCAGTGGCAGTACCAGAAGAACAATCAGCTTCCGTGAGCATCCAGGCATCTGATGTACCAATTATAGCTTTGGGGGAAGTAGCTGGAGCGCCAGACCTGCCTCTTGTCGAAGGCAATGGAGCATTAGGCTCGGCTTCGACAGATGCCGTCCCACCAAACGTCAGCAACGACAGTAGCTCCTTGTCTACATTGACTCCTCCACCTCGATCAACAGATGAGGTCACACCACCCGCCGCTAAGCGTAAGGCCAAAACTGGCGGTCGTAAGCCACCTGCGAAGGGCAAAGGCAAGGCGGCAAAGGGAAAAGCAAAACCCTTACCACCCCCGGTTATTACAGTCTGTTCGCCTGACGTGGCCCCAGAGGATGCTATGCCTATGGAGACTCTTGCCTTCGATCCGCCTCCAGACTCCCCATCCTCAAAGCCAAAGAAGTTCAGACCAGCCAAAAAAGACCCCCCACTGCCAACAGATCGACAGCATGAGGCCGCTGAGCGGGCTAAGCTGGGCGTTCCTGCAGAAATACCGAGCCATTATGCACCGGAATTCCATAGATACCAACATGATCGCGGATATAATTACTTCTATGCTGGGATACCTCCAGACATGCCGAGGAAGCCAAGGAATCGGATGGGTCCCCCTCAAGTCTCAAAAGAGCGTGCTCGCTGGATGAACTTCCGAAACGAGCAGCGACGTAAAGGCCTATCCCGTATAGAGATCAACGAGAAATGGGAGACGATCCTTGCCGATGGAGCAAAGGCAGCTGCTCTCCATGATAATGAGGAATCCGACCCTGCTACCACCAACCAAGACAGTCAAAACTCCTCTACGTCCCAGAGCACCGATGTCAACGGTATAGCTTCTACCCATGCCACTATCCAGCCTTTGACCGCTCGCTGTCCTGCTGCAGATGCTGGTGAAGGATGTTCTAGTGGTGGAGACCAGGTATCTTCGACACCTGTCAACGGTAAAGACAGCAGTGAAGGATCTTCAGGTGAAGGAGCTCAAGCACCCTCGATATCTCTAAGCATCAAAGATGGCGGCGTAGCCACTACAAATGGAAATAGCCAAGAGACCTCCACAACTCATAGCAGCCAAGGCTCTACTTCTACCGATACCACTAAACCCCAATCACCGTCTTCATCGTCCTCATCCAGTAAGAAGCGCAAAGCAGCAACTCCACCCCCGGACAACCAGCCAACCGCAACCCAAGAACCCCAGGAACCCATGGCTAAGACCATTCAAACCCTCATGCCCCCACCGCCTGCACGCGGAGAATCGCCCCCCAAACGCGCTCGCAAGTCTGTTAGAAAGAATCAAAATACTCGTATTAACCATCATGCATCTACGCAGGAAGAAACCTTCACAACCCGCCCCGCCGTCCGCCTCCCCATCTCCGACCACCTCAAAGCTCTCCTCGTCGACGACTGGGAATCCGTAACCAAGAACCTGTCCCTCGTCCCCTTACCATCCGCGCACCCCGTCACCGAAATCCTCTCGCATTACCTCGCCGAAGAGAAGACCAAGCGTCGGGTCGGCAGCTCCGAGATGGATTTGTTGGAGGAGGTTGTCGCTGGGGTGAGGGAGTATTTCAACCAGTGTCTGGGGCGGATCCTGCTGTATCGCTTCGAGCGGGAGCAGTTCTTCGAAGTGCGCAAGACTTGGGAGGAGGATGGCAAGGCCGCAGCTGACGTTTATGGGGCGGAGCATCTGGCGAGGTTGTTTGGTATGTCCCTTTTTCCTCCCTTTTTCCTACTTTCAATTCCTTACCACCCCTTTTCTGCTCCCCCCTCCTTTACTCTACTACTGTCCCCCGAAAAATAGGGGCAACAGAACTGATATCGCGGGCTAGTGAGTCTCCCCGAACTCATCGCCCAGACCAACATGGACCAGCAGTCCGTCAACCGCCTGCGCGAGGAACTCGCCAAGATGACCCAGTGGCTCGGGAAGCACTCCCAGAACTACTTCACCGCCGACTACGAGGCGCAGAGCCAGGCTTATATCGATAAGGCCCGTGGCACGTTTTTGCACTAGGCTTTCACTCACGCTCGATTGACCCCTGGGCGGCGAAGTTGAAATTGGGATAGATTGAAGATTGGGGGTGGGAGGTGCTTATGGGGCGATAGGAGGGGGAGATGATGGTGGGGGTGGGAAATAGTATGGATATGGAGTCAAAAGCAGAGAGAGAGATCAGGAATTTGTAGAACCACCCCTTCCCCCCCAACAAAAAGAAATTGGCGATCAGCGAGGCAGCTTGGGATTAGAGGATCTCCTTCAGCATTCAGCATTCAAAGCTACCACGACTTCAATGACCTGTCCATTATGGACGTTGGCATGCATTCCCCCTTTCCCCTTCCCTATTTCCCTAACGACCACCCAGCACCAGCACCTCACCAACACTCAGCCTAGCAAGATCACAGTACCCAACAGATATCTACTACTATCTCTAGCTTAGCTTAAACATTATTAGCTTCCCCAGAAATCTATCACATCATACCCTTTTCTCGATTCGATAGTAGAGACGTGTTTTGGGGGAAGTAAGGGATCTTAATCTTGAGGTCGTGACTTTCGCGCCATACTCGCAGGGGTGGATTTTCGATATTTGAAGATAGAGCAAGAATGGGGATGGGGGATGAAACGAGATTCGTTCTTTGGCAAGGGGAAGAGGAAGGAGGCCTCTTGTTCAATCTCACAAACTTGCCAAAGAGACCAGCTGCGTCCTCGTCCCACTTGAATGGCGGGATATTCCCATCATTTTGAACAACCCCCGAGAACCTGAGATAGCACATCAAATCGCTATCAAGAGAATGCACGGCTCTGGTCCGTACAGAAGTATCGTATCTGTGTACTATCTATATCCCATCCCATCCCCATCCCGCCGACCAAGAAAACAATCGTCGATGCCGCTAAAGTCGCTCACGTAAAACGTACATTCGGGGCTCCAGTAATCCCTTTTTGCTATTTCCATGGCTCGTGCTTCGTGTCTTTATGATTGCATCACTGCGTGCTTAGCTATATCCCCTCCAACCTTCCCATTCCCACCCTAGTAAATATCCTCTCACCCCTAAGAAAGATTAAACCCCGCCCCAGCATTAACGCTATACAGCAAACGCTCCTTCAGCACGCCCAAGCTGCGATAAATCGGCAACTTAAGTAAATTAACACACGTGCTCGTCGTCGGCAGCCTGCGCTGATCACTGCCACTATCCCTAATACTAAACCTAGGATTCAACTGATCGAACCCGAGCAAGGGGGCACGCGGGGTGGAGGTCACGAACTTGAGCACCTTCCTCCGATCGCCATCGCCCATCAGCTCGAGCGCTTTCCAGAAATGCTGCACCGTGGGGTGTTCGATTCCGTCGTCGCCGAGGGCGTAGACGCCGCCGTACTGGGTGTTGCGGCGGAGGTCCGCGACGTCGATCTCGGTCCGCGAGCCGCTGATCAGGGTCTGCAGTTCGGACTGGTTGAACATGGAGAGCCAGGCCGGGGAGACGATGGTGCCGAGGCCGCGGAGGAAGGCGGAGGTTTGGAGCCGCGGTTGGTGCTGCAGGCGGTGGCGCGCGACGAGGGAGATGTAGACGAGGCGGTTTTCGTTGGTTACGGAGATGGAGGCGCCGTTGGGGCGGAGTTCGCGGGTTACGGTTCTGTTGCGTGAGGATTCGGGAGCGGGTGGTGAGGTGGATGTGGTGGAGGGGTCGGGGCGACGGCGTTGCTCGATGGCGTCTTCGATGGTGAAATTAAGGGAGAAATCATCGACGTTGTCGGGGTGGTTCTTTAATTGGAGGAGGCCTTGGTAGAGGCCTTCGTCTAGGTCGCGGAGGTCGTTGAGGTTCGCTCGGTAGCTGGTTTCGCGGGAGGCTGCGCCAGATCCGCCGGTCAGGGCCCATTTGAGAAGGAAGAAGCCTGCAAAGGGGACATCGACTAGGATGCCTTCGTACATGCATTTGCCGATTATTCGTCCGAGGAACTCGTAGCGGCGTAGAAGGTCACGGATGGATTCTGTCCATTCGGGATCACTTTCTCGGAGGCCTGCTTGTGTGAGGAGATCCCGCCTCTCATCGATAGCAGATGGATTAGGGAAAAGAAGATGTTGGTCATTCTCAATAAAGAGATCTAGGTTGTCTGAATTAGAGCTGAAGGCTTCACTCGTTACGCTCGTCAAGAATTCCTTCGTGACACCGCCCCCATCAATACCCTCTTCCTCTGTGCCAAACTTGTCGACGAATTTGATTTGTATTGGTTCCTTGAGTCCTTCGTTCAAAGCGTAAAATTGCTCAAATGCATCATCGAAAATACTTTCTCGACGAACCGTAGCTTTGTGTTTACTCATGTCGTGAGCATGAGCTTGCATCATGGCGAATCTCCAGTCATCTGGATCTTCGTAGCCTCGCCTCTCTCTTTGCTCGTTTCTGACAAATTGCCGAAAGATCTGTACACGAGTGGCAAAAGGGATGAAGAAGGGCATGTTCTGCATGATTTCCAAGCGAGGCGTAATTAGATCAAGATCCCGCTTTCTCGCCATCTGCTGTTGTTTTTCTCGTAAACGTTCGGCATGCTTCAAACGCTGTGTTCGAGAGGTCCCGATGAGGTTTTCCTCATCATCATCATCTTCTTCTTCTTCGTATTGCGAGTCCACAACTTCTTGCGACTGTGCGTCTGAGTCTCCAATTGTCTTCTTGGCTTCTTCTTCTTCCACAACTGCCGCGATGAAACGTTCCATCTCAAAGTACTGTGTCATTAGCCAGTGGCCAGTTGGTAGGAATTTGCGCCGTGAACTAACGAAATGGTTAGCCGCCAGCCACAGAATACAGCAATAACGCTCCGGTCTTGATGCTACGCAAATCACCAATACATAGGGGTTTGACGTACTCTCTTTCATAAAGCATTCTAAGGAGACCCGTTACCATACCCTTCAGGTGACTCAGAGTCATGCCCGGCATACCTGCTAGTGCTGGTTCAACGTTTCGCTCTGATGGTGCAGCATGTTGAATAGGTCTGTGCTGGGTCTTTGCACTAAAGTAGTGTGAAAGGCCATCCTGAGACTGTTCCTTTTGAATCCCAGTGATTTCAGGCCCATTCCAATACATAGAAAATGCGAGGTGTTTTAGGAATTTGACCAACTCAGCAATCTGGTCAATTGGTAAAGCGCTCTGTCGAGTCCATGATTGACCTTCATTTGCTGGTAATGACCCTGAGAGAAATTCTTCGTCATCCATAATCATTAGAACGAACTTGTAAAGTTCCATGAAAAGGAGAATGACGCGCCACTCCTGCGCCCTAGTCTCCATGCCATTTTCGAGCTTTTTGGATGTTGGTATTTGTGGGTCGAAGTCGGGCTTGAGCAAATGTATCGACTTTTTTTACGGTTAGCATTCCATTATCAAAGTATGATGGCTTGGATGACGCAGCGCTACCTACCTCCTTTGGCTCTCGGCTTATGGACCTGAACACTGCAGACCTGCGTATTGACTCATAGAAAAACTTGACGGCGGGTAACCTGCCTCTGTCAGGTTGTTTCCGGGATCCCCCCATGAAGAGCCACATTCGAATATCATCTGCTCGTCGCGGAAACACCCTCAACAATGTTAGCACGTAGGTTGCTAGTGACGACGCATGTTGCGGCGCGTCAGACTCCGTAGATCCGGGCGAGTCTTCTAGGAAATTGATAAGACGAGCTACACTGTCTTGATCAATCAAGGATAGAAATTGCTCCTTTAGGAAATGGGGTAAAGGTTCCTCGTCAGATGTATCGAACCTTTTCGAAACGTGCATGCGCGATTCGATATCAGCTGCACAGTAAGAGACCAATTTAGAGATGACCTCGACGTAAGGTGCTCCCCTGCTGGACCTTCGGCCAAAATAGATGTAGTGGGCTAAAAGCCAGAGAACTTCTTGACGTGAAAGAACTGAGAGTCTTGAAATCCCATCTCCAATCGCTTTCGTGAGCGTCAGAAAATCAACGAGTCCCGAAAGTTTGTTGAGGTCTATCGCCGACGAGATATTTGAAGATGAGAGGAAACCCCACGCGAAACCGGTATATACTGAGTAGGCGGCTTTGTAGTTAGATTTGGTTATCCTTCTAGGCGTTGTAGAGGCACTGTTGCTCTCCAATAAAGCGATGACTGCCTTTTCAACTCGTCGGGCACTATAAGATGAAGTCTTACACCATGAGTTGACGGCCACAAGCAGTGCCTTGTAATAGTCCGAGCCTGATATACGATCCGGTATTATGTAGGCGAGATCAATGAAAAGATCTAGGAAATGGTCGAAGGGAATAAGGGTGGGATTGTCTGCACCGAACTCAATAATCGCTCTGATCATCAGCCGTGCAAACATCGTTAAAGGGGTAATCCAGGTTTCCGAAAATCTTACTCGAGATCGATGAGTCAGGAATTTTTCTGTAAATCGGCTCAAGCGCTCGATGTCAGATTGCTCGCTGGGGGAGGCGAACTGAACCAGAAGTTGAAGTTGATGTAAACACAGGCTCTCAGACTCGTATGACTCTCGACCACTTTGCTGCGACTCCACAGCATCCCACTCTTTTCTCCATCGATCTTTGGCCACTGATCGTCCTCTATGACCTCGCCAAACCCGTTGTATCGTCGTTGCCGCTGGCGGCCGCTCGCGTTCACGTTGTCGCTGTATGCGCTCGTGCTGCGCATGTGCGATTGCATTTTGAGCTGGCGAACTCGAAGATCGATTTCCGACATTGGCAAAAGGATTGTTGGTACGTCCTGAGAGATTGACTTGTCGCCGCGGGCGGGAGCTGCCAGTAAATGTGGAGGGTACCATCGTCGACTTTGCGTTTGGCGTGTGATACGCAGGCTATCAGTTGAATCGAGACATACTAGCAAGCACAAGTTTGTAGCATTGGGTCAACTAGAGAAGACAGAAGTCAGCCTTCTTGAAGAGATGTACATGGTGCAGCCAATCCATGTCCTTCTACATTGAGCCTCGAAGTTTCCGTCACTTTCACTTATCTTATCAGTTAACCCCGATTAAAGCCGTGGCTGGGCCTTTCTTTCCACAGCGAGTCGTACAATACATGTACCTAATAGTATATTACGGCTTCTGAGTGTGTAGAGGATGTTACCCAAGCTCAGCAAGGTTCGTATCAAGAGTCAAATGCAAATTTGACTTTGTGAACATGCTAGGGAGCAGCAAATATCGATTTGATGGGTAACGGCTGACTGAACAATTGTTTTTTCGTACCACAGTACAGATTTTAGCAATCGGTTTCGGATTACAGCGAACCGGGATGACCAAGAGAGTCCAATATGAGCTTCCCCTAGAGCTCCACTACGTGGGACTAGCTTGTATCAACTCCCACTCTTTTGAGAACCCTCCTATACCTCACAGATTTCTTGGTTCATTGCATCATATACCGAGTACTCAAGCGTGCAGTGTTCCACATATAATATGCCTCTATTCCTGCCTCTATTCCTGCCTCTACTCCGGACCTGCTTAGTTGATTCCTCCATCCAGTAGATCAGGGCCGTGCAGGTCTATGTTGCACAGGCCTGGATCTCTTCTTTTTGCGGAATGGACCCTTGTTGCTAATAACTCCCTCCGCGCCGTTCTCTTCCTTCCAGCGATTTAAGTATAGTTCACCGCTCATTGGTCCCTGCCCATCTTCCACTCTAAATTGGCCTTTCGATGCTGGTTTGGTCCTTGAAACGAATGGTGTGAGCTGCGACACGAATGAGCTTTCTCGAGGGCTTGGAGAAGATGGTGATTTGGTACATTGCAGTCCGATAATGTTGGAGGAACAACATATGTGCGAACCTTCCTCCACTCTATTATATACCCTCCGTGTTTGGTGTGTCGACCCATCGACCCGGTCCTGTTTCCTTTGTAGTATCCACCATTGACTTGTTTCGTGGTGAGAGCGAGCCGCCGTAGCGCTCTGAACATGGGCTGAGTGGGTTTGAACATAATTGCTGGCAGTACATAGATGCACGAAATAACTCAGCTATCGCAAGATTTGAGAACCAAGGTGAGGACAGGACGGTATGGAACATCGGAGAGTGACTCCTTCTGGCTAGCGCGTTGCTTAGACTAGAGACCCTGAGACCCTTGGTTTCTTGGCAAATATTTGCCCACAAATTCCGAGGTTTGGTCCAGCTGGTCGGCAATATTTCACCTCGCACTCGAAACAATGCCAGGCAGACAGTCAACAGGACCTCCATCCATTAAGAAACCAAAAAGTAAAAAGCGGACACAGAAGCGCTCACTTAATGCACTAGCTATCGCCGAGCAGCAACATCCGTCCCGAACCAAAATTCGCCCAAATCGATTTGGGGTACCAGAACCAGATGATTCAGGACGCAAAAGACCCCATGTAGAGGAAGACTTGGATGATGAGGCTGATCCTCGTAGGTCAAAGCGACCGCGAGCTGGAGACAAAGATCGATATGGCAATGAGATAGAAGGTGGCAGTGACAGCGATGGCAACGAATGGGTAGTGGGCGCTGTCGACGACGATGACGATAGTGACTTGGATAGCGATGAAGCTATGGGCGAAAGTGATGAAGAAAGATTCGAGGGGTTCACATTCCGTGGGAGCTCTAGTACAGGGGTGAGAAAGTCGCGGAAGCAAACGGACATACTCGACAAGGTAGGGGAAAAGGACGGTGAGATCGATTTAGATGAAGCAGGTGATGGCCAGGACGTGCTATCCGAAGAAAGCGACGAACTTGGAGATGATGCTATCGATCTTGCAGATGCTATGGACGAAGACTTATCCGATGAGCATTCGAGCAACTCCGACGATGAGATAGACTCTGAGCAACACGCCTTTTCTGACTTATCGGACCACGATGATATGGCTGATCCGAAAAAATTGGCCGCTCTTGAAGACTTTGTGTCAGGGATGAATCAGCCGAATGACTTATCATCCCATGCCAAGTCACTGCATGGTTCCCATGAATCGATCGCCCCCTCTGAATTCGGCATTACATCGAAGAAAAAGCTCACACTTGCCGACCTACAATCATCCATAACCGATCCTGACCTGAGGAAGTCTCTCAAGCTCCTTGCCGACGATACAAAGCCATCAAACAAGAAAAAAGGGATTCCAAAGAAACTTGAAGTACCACTTGCCAAACGCCAGCAGGATCGCTTGGATCGGGTAGCTGCCTACGAGAAGAGCAAGGAGACCCTCAATCGATGGATTGATACAGTCAAGCATAATCGAAGGGCAGAGCACATATCTTTCCCGCTCAAGGATCCCAACGCGTCTGCAGTGCAGGGATCTCAAAGAATGCTGCCTACCGTCAATTCGAAACCTGTCAATGATCTCGAGGGGGAAATCCAGAGTATACTTCAGCAAAGTGGTCTTGGGCCTACGAATCGTATTGCCGAAGCAGAAGAAGAAGCTGCCGACACCTTTGCTGCGTTACCCACGAACACATTATCAGTAGAGGAGGTACAAGCGAGAAGAGCCGAGCTTCGAAGAGCTCGAGATCTTCTTTTTCGGGAAGAGAAGCGAGCGAAACGCATCAAGAAAATAAAAAGCAAGTCATATCGTAAAGTGCACAGGAAAGAGCGGGAGAAAAATGCTCAATCAGAAAAAGAAGCCTTGGCAGCCGCTGGTGTTGAAGATTCTGAAAGTGAGCAAGAAAGAAACGACAGACGTCGCGCAGAGGAGAGGATGGGACAGCGTCATCGAGAGAGTAGATGGGCGAAAGGGGTGAAAGATACCGGGAGAGCGGCTTGGGATGAGGATGCTCGGAATGGAGTGACTGAGATGGCAAGGAGGGGTGAAGAATTGAAAAGGAGAATAGAGGGCAGGACCGTCGATGGCGATGATTCTGGGTCGTCGGAAAGCGAGACAAGTGATGACCAAGAAGATGAGGTCGATGACCCAGTACAGAAAAGGAGATCAAAGGCTCTGGGCCGTCTGCGAGAACTTGACGACAATGGAAATGGAGAGAACGGCTTAGAGACTAGACTTTCATCTATGCCGTTCATGAGAAAAGCAGAGTCTTTCCGCAAAGAGCAGAACAAAGCAACTGTAGAGGCGATGCGGAGAGAACTCGACGGCGAGGATACTCTAAGCGAGGAAGAAGCCGCTGAAGGTATGGGACGTCGCTCGTACGGACCAACGCAGATGAAAACTCCCAAGAGCAAACCATCCCACCTCGAGCAAAAATCCGAGTTCGAAGAAAAGCCCGCCTCAGACGACGAAAACGAGATCCACTTCGAAGAGGACGACGAAGATCGAGAAATCATTGTCGACAGAGCCAATGCTGCCAGAAAGCCAAAAAGCCAAAAACAATTGATAAGTCGGCAACTTCACACAAATCAATCGAGGCCTACTAATGACGACTCCTCCACAATCGAAGACAACCCCTGGCTATCCACCACAACAACGCACCGCCACAAGAAAGACCGCAAAAAACAAGACCAGCGCGCCGAAGCCATTATCTCCAACTTTCCGCTTCCAGACTCAGAACCAATCCCCTCACTGAAAGAACCTCCGAACCCAAAACCACGCTCCGCACTCAAAGGAAGCCGAGCAGCAGCAGCCGCTACCGCCAACACTTTCACCACCACGCAAAAACCAATCACAACCTCTACCACCCAAGACAACATCTCCAGCCCCCCAGCCCCATCTCACCACCCGCTGTCAAAACCTCCCAGACGCCCAACCCCTCCCGCTCCCTGAGTGACTCCGAAGAAGACTCGACCACCGAAGACCAGCCCCTCCTCTCCAAAAACCAAGCTCTAATCCGCCGCGCTTTCGCCGGCGACGCCGTCCTCTCGGACTTCGCCACCGAAAAAGCCTCCGCCGTAACCTCCGACGCGCCCCAAACCATCGACGACACCCTCCCCGGCTGGGGCAGCTGGGTCGGCGCCGGCATCTCCAAACGCTCGCTCGCGCTCCAAAAGAAGAACCGAGAGCGTTTCCTCACTACGACGTCCGGCATCACTCCCTCGGCGCGCAAAGACGCGAAACCGGGGCTGGAGAAGGTGATTATCAGTGAGAAGCGGGTGAAGAAGAACGGGAAGTATTTGGCGGGGACACTGCCGCATCCGTTTGAGACGAAGGCGCAGTATGAGCGCAGTTTAAGGCTGCCGGTGGGGCCGGAGTGGACTACCAAGGAGACGTTTCAGGGGATGACGATGCCGAGGGTGTTGGTTAAGCAGGGGGTTATTGGGGCTATGGAGAGGCCTGTTGTGTGATTGTACTTCTTCACGTTGTAGAGAACGGAGGAACTGACGACGATCATGGCCCGAGTAGCCTGAGTGAATCGGAAATATCAAAGTGCTGAAGATAGGTACCGCAGCAGTACACTCTTACACTAAACAAGATATAGAGACCTCCACCAACCTCTAGAGCACTCTTGATAGCAGAACTCCATTCTCCTCCCCTGCATCCCCCAAAGCACCTCCACCTCCACCGCCACAAATCCCTATCCCCTCCCCAAATCCTCGCTTGCGCCGTTCCAGTCCAGACACCCAACCCAATCACAAATACAAAGCAAAGTCCGTAAAACCAATCTCCTACGACTAGATAGTACACATAGTGGTGAAGGAAGACCTAAGTACGTCGGCTCCAAGACATTGGTTATTAGTTAGATAGGCGGTGTCTTTATCCTTGCACTCATCCCCGAGCCTGAGAACAGATGAAGAACGAAGAACCCAACCCCCTCCCCCGCCGAAATAATCCAAACAACTCACCAATTCAATACTCCTTCCCACCTGCACCCCCAAAACCCAAACATCCTCATATTCCCCATCCGCTCACATACCGCACTCATCATACCCCTCGCCCAGGCCCCAACCGAACACTAACCGGAGCTTCAGAGTAGAGTTATACAACTCTTTTATTTTTATGGGTTTTTTCTGTGCGCTCTCCATCGCTCTCCTTCCCTACCCTCTCGACACAAGGGGGAAAAAAGATAAATCCGCGGGGGAGGGGGAGAGGGGTGGAGATGAGATCACCCTACTCTCTTCGAAGCCAGTAAAGGGGAGATAGCGGTGATGGAGCTTCTCTGGATCAGATATGAGTAGATGGGAACCTTAGAGATTAAGGAGATAGCATCAACCTACGTAGTAGTAAGAAAACACAGGAGGTTAGTGACGAGAAACAGGCACATTGCATCATATTGATTTACAAACTCCTGCTATCTCGGTTCTGGGAATTGTACCACTCGTTCTTGTAAAGCGAGACAAGGAGCGGAAAGGAAAGGAGATTCAAACATAATCGAGGAGGGGTTTCATCACTAGCCCCGCTTCCATAGCTGGATATCAACTCTCTGGGGCAGGCTTCTTTCCTATGACGTTCGGATAGTGTGGGAATGGTAGAGGATTTGTTTGAAAATGGTGATCGATATACACTCTCCAGTGTGGGCTTATTCTCTATTGAGGTAAGACATTGCGGAAATAAGAATTTTTGTTCAAGGAAAGGATATGAGCGTACTCTTTCTGCTGTGGCTTATTCTCCATGACGTTTAGATGCTGTGGAAATGGAAGAATTTGTTCAAGGAAAGGTGTTCCACGTACCTTGTCTACTGTGGCTTACTCCCTTTGATATTTAGAAAATCTGGAAATTGTAGGGTTTGTTTTGGAAAAGGTGATTCATAAACGCTCCCTGCTGTGGCTTACTCCCCATGACGTTTAGACACTGTGGAAATGGATGAAGTTGTTCAGACAAGGGTGATTCATGCCACCCCCCACCCCCTTTCTCTCTCGAAAATGATGCCATCACAATTGTCGCCACAATGGATGGTGGCGATCAAGGCGATCGGACGAATGGCCGGTTGTGTGAGAATCTACGACGTCTTTGCAGGTGATGGTAGACATCCGCCAAGAGTACCAAGTCCTCGTTTCCAGACATCTACGAGAATCCACACTTACACCATAGTCCGCGGAGTTTCCCAGAACGCGTTATCATGTACAGAGGAAGCGAACCCGCAACCCACCAGAGCGGTCTAGACATCAAATCCACCAAGCGGCGCAAGCTTCGTAGGAAGAGAAAGGAGCTGTGACACAACATGAGCATACAGAATGAGAGAATCCCAAATCCGACATTGAGCGGAGCCGAGAGAAGGTGGCTTTGGGAACCCTTTTGTCCGGTGGCGAAACATACAGCTCGAAACCATCCGGATGTCGTCGCCAATCGGATCTCGCACTCGATAGTGGTCTGCCTCGAGCATCACGAGATATGCCATGATATCACGAATCCTTGAGATGCAAGCCTCCGGAGGGGGCCGAGCGCAGAGGATCCAAAGCAATGGTGTCTTGAGCCGGGCATTTCTCGAGATTGGCGAGCCCGGCGTTTCTTGAGCGTGGGTGGAGACCCACTTCCATCAGAGAGTATTGCGAGAGGGATGCATGCGTAAGTAGATGGCCTGCAGGAATAGTGAAGCCACGAAAAGCCTTGATGGGACTAGTGATCTCATTTTCATAATGCGAAGATTGCGATAGAGTCAGACATCCGGAGAATTTGGCCGCAGCGGCCGTAAAGGAAGACTGACACCAACGTGAGAAGAAGGAGCTGAAGGGAAAAGGATGTATTGAACGAATGACTTTGACTCAAGACGTGTCTGGACTTGCCTTTTGATACCGACAGTATGGTCGTAGGTGGAAAGGAACGTGGCCCCACGTGTAGTCGGGGTCTCTGGGGATGAAGGTTGTGTGGAGCTCATGGCACGAGGTCTTCATCTAGTCCTGTACAAGCTTCTTTTAAGGTGTGGGTGAAAGCCCGGTAACCAGGATCTTGCGAAAGATCAACAGGGCATCGGTCGTACACGGTCAAGAGCAGGATGTCAACCATGGCAGACACTATCGTAGTGGAGGGCGAGACACGTTCTCCGATAGCGTGGCAGTGGAGCAAGATTGGCGAGAAGACCGGGGATGGACGAATCTTGCAGAATTTTGAGCGTTTTGGTTGGTGCCGGTGATGCTCGGTGATGGCTCCTAGGCTTTTCGACGTTCTTGGAAAACCGGGCTTCGCTCGCTGTCCAAAAGCCATGTGGAGGCGCTACGCGAAAGATCATGTTTTCGGGTTAATCTCGACGAATGTAATTCTTGGAATCCTGATCACAGAGAAAGTGAATTTGTGGCGCTACAACTGTGGCGCGGCGTCAAGTGCTCGAATGACAGATTTTGTGGGTAGGACGCCCTTCTATTTGGCAAGTGGAAACAGCATTTTCATCTACCAGGTCAATCTAGAGAAGCACCCTGTTCATTGTAAGCGGAGTACTGTATTGATTGCAACAGCTGCCGTTGTGACGAGGCTGGTAGTAGGGAATGACAGACGAATGAGAACAGTAGCCCCAGGGAGAGGTTGTTTTCCTTGAGCCTCAACGGAAGTGAACAGGGTACGAGGATGAAGCTGATCAAGTCGAGCCGTGGTCGAAGACTGCGTCAGGGTCTGAGTCATGCTTGGTTCGGGAGCGAAGCTTGATTGCTTTTGGGGTGCAGAGATGGCCCTGTGCCACCGAGATCAGAAAGTCCAGAAAATAGTCGCTCGAAGCGAGGCGGGTGGATTGCGTCCGTGCAGCCAGTAATAATCCAATACTCAGGCGGAAGACGTCTTATCGTACCGTTGTTTTAGCACACTGCACTGTAACGAGATTGTCGACGAATGGCTCAGTAGGACGTTGCCGAGAGCAAGTCCGCATGTAAATGGGAAGCAGCAAGGTCTACTTGCTTTTACCAGAAGCTTTCGCTTTGACCTTAATTGCAACACATCGTGGAGAAAGGTGGAATGCCGCAGTGGAAAGAGGTGCGCAGAGACAGCTGGCAAGCTGCCTTCGGAGTGAAGGCGGGTAGTAAGGGGGCACAACGCGGGATAATCGTCTGATGTGCATTGGTGGCCGAAATGATCCAAGGGACCAAACTCCCCAACCCAGTTTCTGATCCCTGCCTGGCGCGCGGAGAAGTGCCACCGTTTGTGTCCGCCTAAACCAGTTCGGGTTATCGGTCCATCTTGACTTCTGCTGGCAGCTGCGAGATGGTCTTTCTGCCAGCCCGACGAGAGCTCAGATGAAGCCGGAGCTTCTTATCTATTACATGCGCCCATGCCGACGAACGCTCGGCGCAACCATTCTGACAGCGACCGTGCCATTGGCGAAACACCCAGCCAGATGGATTGACGGTCGAGGACGCAGAGGGGCCGGAAGAAGCTGCAGCTTGATGCACGAGAAGCTGTCAAAGGTGCAGCTGCCCAATGAGGTGGGGCCACAGAATGCAGATGCATGCTTGTGCTGCCAACTTCCCACTTCCCACATACTTCGCTTGGGCAGTGAAAAGTATGCTGATTGCCCATCGTGATCTCTTCGCCGTTATTGGCGCTTGTATGCATGTACCAAGCGTCCGTGTCTCAGAACTTATGCTCGAAGACTGCAACCGCAGGTTTGCTGTCGTACTTGCGTGACAAATTGACATGATTTGCCCACCATGATTCTCTGAAATGGCTTTCTTCCATCTCCGATGAGATCTCCTGCAGTCGGTGTGACATGCAGCTGTCAAAAAGTGTAGCAAACAATGGCGTTCCTCGGCGATGTCGATAGTATGCAGGGCTCATCTATGTAAGTGGGCTTTTTGAGAGCTGCTTGAGCAATCTTGACTTTACCACCTGCAGAAGTCAAAACGCAGACTTTCAAATAACGAACAAAATGAGTTTCTATAAGCCTTGTTGTCAGAGTGCATGTCTGTGCGCTTTCATCGAAGTCGCCAATGTAATTGAGCAGAGATCCTGCCTTCACACAAGACTGCTTCCTGTATGCACTGAAGGGGGTCACGATTCCGATCAGATTCCGTTAGATTAGATGCCAGTCATTTCGGTGATGCTCCATCGAACTTTGGAAGCAAATACGGTTGGCTGTTTGTCGCTGACAGCTCGTTTGGAGTGACATGGCCTGGAGGATCCGCCAAAGCATAATTGTCATGCTCGCCCACCCACGGGTCCGAAGGTACATATCGCTTAGGAGACAGCTGTGGGTACGAGGCGTTCAATCTTGCCATCAGTGGCTTTGATAGTCATTTAGCCTTTCCATCCGCTAAAGAACGCCGTGCACCGTTTGGAGTAGGCTGAAGCCAAACAGCAACACCAGCCTCGGAATGCTGTAGACTAGAAGGGGTAAGCCGGAGAAATGCATGCTGAACCGAGAGATGCTGCCGGATTGGGAAGGGTATTTCCTCATGGATACGCCGCCAAACCTTTCTGTCCACCGTTATGCAGTGTCACTCCGGGCTAAAAGATATAGCGCTCGCAAGTGATCGCTCTTAGCTTCGATCCCGGCTGCGTTCACTGACACACACACACACCCACCACCAGGTCCACCACACGAATTCCATTGACCAGAAGATGCAGTGTAAGCGACGTGGGATAGAAATTTGGTCGATGCATCGCCATGCATTGCGGCACCTGCACCATGGGCCACGCGACGTGTCAATCCCGGCTAGCTCCCCAGTCAACTGCTTCCAACCCGGTGTAGCAACGACAAGCCTTTGCGAATCGCTGGCGCCTCTACCTTCATCCCACAGGGCCACAGATGCTAGATGCGATTGTAGTACCATCTGCTAGAAGCCCACTGACCGACGTAACCATGGCACATTCTTTAACCTGCATATGGCGCTGTGGCTCGCAACGACCGAACGATGCCCCTTTCCGTCCAATAGGAGACGCTTGACCTGCGCTCCCATGGCTTTCCTTCGACAGTTGACTTTAGCGAACCTGCCAAAATGCTGCGTGCAGGGGCCTCCCCTGACAACTGGATTTTGATATCGATGATCTCCTTTCTGCGCCAGCTAGTGGCAGGGAGCAACCTACCTATTCTTCCACATGAACGCCATTCCGAGCCAGCTGATTACTGACGAATGTGGCAGTCTTTTGAAATGCATGAGAATAAGGAAGCGTCCCCCTGCATGCAACTTGAATACTGTTAGAGCTTGACCAAAACTTGATGTCTTGAACGCTTTCACCGAACCTCATCCACTTGAAGCAACCTGTGACGTCGTTCGCCATCTTTTAGCGAGAACTACTCTGTCAATATACTCATCTACTTTGGTGGAAGACACAAAGAAAGCCAACTGAGCGTCTTCATGATCGAAGGCCAAAATAAAGTTAAGCTGGCACCGAAGAACTACCTTAGTCGATCGACGAATTAGCGAGAACAAAGGCAAACAGTAATCGGAAAAGAACCCCTTACTCTGCCAACCGCAAGGTGAGCCTGGCGTCACAATCTTTTTGTACCTTGGATGAGACATCTGGGTACTGTTCACCTAGCTCTGGGGATTTTACAGTGGAAGGATAATTGCATGGGAACTCCTCTCGGCAATGATCCCCCTAGCCAGAGTCCATTCCCGTCTTCTCGTGGTTTCGTTCCAGGACAGCGGCCAATGACTGCGCTTCCCTCATGGCCTATGTCAACTGGCTCAGTAGGTCCATTGCTGACTTTTGGCAACAGAATCCAGTAGCTGGCTCAACCAAGCTGGCTCAACCATCACGGGAGCAATTCGCTGCGCCGCCTCAACGAAGCCAATTGTGATGGCCGGACGGTGAAACGACTACTTCTCGCGGTGGATGAACAACGCTGCCACTGGAAGGGCTGAATTCATGCATGTCCTCCTGACAGGACTGTGCGCCATCTGGTGTATAGTTGAAAAGGAAAGGGTTCCAGCGGCGAAGAAGTGGGCCAACGCCTTGGGAGACAGGCCTTGTGTTTGGGATAACGGGTCAGCCGGAGTTCTACCAGGTTCTCCAGGCGTTTAGACTCTACGGAGGCCCCTTCCTAAAGTCAAAAGCATCTGGTTGAGCAAGAATTCACGAGAGGGAAGGCGGAACCAGGAAGTTTCTCTCTTGTCCGACTTGCACATGCCAATGGCTGCCGTCTGAACAAAGCACATCCCGGCCTATTTCACCATCCCTCCCCCTCCTGCCCCTCACTAGGAAAAGTGTCCCATTCCTCGAGACACTCCTCTCCACGGTTGTTTCCTGAACAGACACTGGCTCCTGAGAGTATAAGGATTGGATAAGCCCCGGCTGTTGCACTTCTTGCCTTCTGATGCTTGCTTTGCTTTGCTATATTTATACCCAAAGATCGCCGGAATATCGAATATAACCAAGCTTTCTATATCCGTTATCGACTCCTCTCAGCACTCTCTTTCATTCCCAAAGGACCAACCGGATTCGACTCGTGGACAGACCCACGCTGTCGCAGCCCCTCTTGAACTCAAGGGGCAGTCAAGGAAAGCTACAGCGGCATAGATCCACAAATACATCCTTTCAAGGAACGCTCAGAAAGTATCCTTACGATTCATCGCCACACTCACGATTCGCGCCTCAAGAGGTTGGCAGCGCAGTCGCCTTCATGAACAATCCTAGGCAAAGGCATGAGCAGAGACCACCACCAAAACCGGCACTCCCACCGTATGTCATCGTCGTTTTAACGACAACGGCCCTCTTCTAATACAGAAATTGGAGTGCCACTGACTATGCAATCAACCAGCGAATCCTATTTCCTGAAGATCCGCCAAGGTCCGAACCGAGCAAAGGTTCCGAGTGCTAGGGAAAAAGGTACCCATCCAATCCTGATGTTCAATACAATCCCTAATTGATTTAAGCCATGATTTCAGATCGCAAGCCTATCGACCCACAACCAATCCTGCAGCTTCACATCAACGATCCGAATGATCCCCAACAGTATGTCAATCCAAGCCCTCGGCAGTATCCTTACTAAAATACCTAGTAACTATCTCCAAAGTCCCTATCACTTCATGTGGTGCACTCTAATTCCTCCGGACGAGCGTTCAACTGAAGAAATCCCAGCAAACACGCTCTCAGGTGGGCTGGTCTCCTCGCTGCATCGGCTGAAAGATATAGACAACACGGGTACTACACACAAGAAATCCTTCCTGTATGGCTGCTAATTTGTCACAGATGGTGCATTTTTCGTGTTTGGTGACTTGTCAGTAATGTTGAAGGGCCGATATCGGCTTCGCTTCAGTCTTTTCGAATTGGTCAAGTAAGTATTGAGTCGTTTCTCATTTCTTTTAAAGCAGTACTGACACCCGATGTTAGGACGCACGTTGTGTTCATCAAATCAATCGATTCCGATCCTTTTACTGGTAAGGGTTTCACTGCAAGATGGTGCCGAATCTTTCTCCTGACGCAAGAGCAGCCTATTCCCACAAGGAGTTTCCTGGCATGTTAGAATCAACCTTTCTCGCCCGCTCATTCGGTGACCAAGGGGTGAAGCTTAAAACCAGAAAGGAACCTCGAACTATACTGTAGGTCGAGTGTTTTAGCGGCGTATATGCCGTGCTAATCTGCAAATAGGAAGAGACCTCAACCATCGAAGCCGCGTGCGGAATCTTACACAGCCTTGACTTCCGGGTATTCGCATCAGTCGTTCCCTAACCATCAGGCTCCCCATTCGCAGTATCAATACGAACAGAGCAGAGACCCACATTATGTACCTCCTCACGAGAACCAAGAGCCAGCCGCCAAACGTCAAAGAATCTCCATGTCAACGGCAGGGTCTGAGACCGTTGAGCAGGAACCCAGATACGCTCCCTTTCTCCACACGGACATGAGAGCATACAATCAACAACCTCCAGCACACCAAGTGCCTCTCAATCAGGTAGTCAGATATTCTGGCGACCACTATTCAGCGCCCAGTACTGCTTCAGACTACTACCAATTTGGACACCAGCACACGAACTCATCCGCCGCTTCTTCACCGTACACTTCGCCGCACACTGACCTTACCACATCTTCGTGGACATCAGGGAGCCATTTCCAGACACAGCACTCGCGAGACTCCTCCTTCCATCAACCACAACAAGCTGATGCGCATCAGCAGAAGCAAGTCCCTCAATTCGCGTATCCAACACCACCAAAGCACAATGATCAACCACCGCAAAGAGCTACTCCTACATCTGCTTCGCATTCAGCAGCTGAGGTCCTAGCCGGTATGTCACATGCAGTATCGGATCACATGCACACTCGTGCTGCTGAAAGTAGCAATGTAGCGGATCGTATAGTCCTTTCGCCGACCCCTATCAGTGGACGTCCAATCCTACCTCCACTACAATCCATGATGCCTACAGTTGGACTGGGTAGTGCTCCTCAAGTACGGCACGTTAATACCCTACCGCCGATCGAGAATGGTTTGGCTAGAGGGTTCGAGAGAAGGCCTGATGCGCCGTCGTATCAAAGCCATCATATCCCTCCCATGCCAATGAACAGCTCGTCGATATAACAGGCAGGCTTTTCTAGTATGAGATTAAAATAATAATACAATTTCGGTCGTTGATAAGATACACACCAGGAACCTTCGTATCTCATATGCAGCAGTCACGATCCTGGGCATGTAGGCTAAGGCCTTAGGCAATAAATCGTCATTGTTCGTCAGTCTCCCAATTTATGCCAAAAGGAAACAAAAACTCCTGGCGCTTGACTGTCACTCTGTATAGCATCAGTGCCTATGAACTGATGGAGTATATGGATCGTATTTCGCCGAAGCTGACACTACGGTAGAGATGATTCTTACCGGCGACAGGAGCGTTTTGCGCAAATTGGTCGTCGGTAACAGTTGCGGGCAGCCGCTGGGTAAGCTCAGACTGGACGCTCTTGGTCTTCGGTCGTTCCTTCCCTGTCGGTGAGTTTGGACATGACTGCACGCGAAGTCAGCTCCGGCAAATACCCACATCCAGCATAGAGCTGTCAGTCAACAAGCATATTCTCGCCTCAGCATTGAGTTATGTGCTGACACCCCCGGTGGGATGGATTCACGGCCGATGATGCCACCTCAAATTCCATATAGTCCTCAGCGGTCGCCCGTACTTGAGCGTCATCGCATCAAGGACGGACTTACTCGCGCACAGCAGATTCTTCATCCCGGCAGTCATACTGCTACATCTCAACTCGTACCTCCGATCAAGGACATCAGTGTTCATGCTTTGTGGGATGGCATTGTAGGTCACCCTGTAGATGTCAAGATTAATCTTATGGTAGGCTTGTTCAGAGACTAGCTGTCGGGACATTGCTGATGAATCTTTTCAAGATTGCTGCTCAACCAAAAGGCCGTCATGTCGTTATAGACACCTCACACCCGCTTGTCGAAGCTGCTGAGATAGACAGCATCACTTCTGCACCACCTGAACTACAAGAGGGCCCAAAGACAACATTCGGAGGTGCTGTTGGTCTTAAGGAAAGGATCTTGTACGAAAAGCCCAGTACCCATCGTCACAAGCATCCCGTGTGGGGAAAGCCTTTCAAGAAGCCAGACGAACATCAGGACCAGAGTGTACACCGACATAATGGGCGGGTTGTGCATGTTGGGAAACGGTCCGTATACGGCACAGAAGAATCACATGAGGAATTATTCAGCACCTCATCAGAATATCTTACATCCACTTTCGCGGAGTTGGAGAACGGGCACATGTATCCAAGTCAATTACCCCATACAATCGAGTGGTCTGGAGACACCCTCGTCGCATCACAGGCCCATGACTTCATCCATGCGCGTCAGGGGTCCGAAACAGGATGCTCGGATCAAGCATTGATTGTGCCCAGGAAAAGAGCTTCGCCCGGGAGAAGATTTCAAGGTCCTCTTAGTTTAGATCTTGTGTTCGACCAAAAGATTGTGGGAATTGATGAAGACAATCAAGGAGACAACGACACGTACCAGTATAGCAGAGATCCTATCATCGCGGAGCATAATCAAGACTCAGCACCTTCTGAACAGGGTAGTAATTTATCGAGCAACACGGTCCTGCTCAAGTCTCCTGCAGAAAGGATCTTCAATGCTGAACCGCCCCAAGCGAACCCTCTTAGGAGCCCTGGATCGTCACAGAAACTTGCAACATCCGAAGACGACAGATTAACTCCCCAGAAGTATTTGAGTACAAATTCTCCTTCAAAAATCAGAGCTAAGAAGAGGATTGTAACGAAAAAGCCATGGCGGTCACCATGCCAAGAGGACTTCTCACCAAGGTCGAGTCCTCATAAACGTATGAGGAGGTCTCTAGATGCTTCTATGTTTGAGTCACAAAGCAGTAAAGCTGTGAATTATCCAGTGAGAGGAGGTGGCTTACAGGAAGAGAAAAAAAGGGTTAGATCGAGATCCTTAAGCCAATTAGGTGAAAACCTCGGGCAAACATCAGACGCTGGGACAGCGAACAAAGTGTGCGGACCAAGACACATAGCCTACACGCTTGGTCGGGCCAGTGGTCAGAAGATAAAATCAGACTACCCAAAGGTCGCTGTTCTACCCGTGTCCCGCAAACGCAGCCGCCAGTCCTTCACATCTATTTCCTCGCCTTCATCAACGAGTTCTGAAGACGGTGCGCCAGCAGAGCATAGAGGATCCCCGATAGCGAGGCATCCACCAAACCTTCATAATAGTACGCCTTGCATTAAGATCTTACCAACACAGAGCTTGCCTAGTGACCATATTCAAGAACAAACCGAAGAACCCGCAGACGCCTGCCATGCAGAAGACCCAGGCTACGCCCCTTCACCGGATTCTGATCATAGTGCTACACCAATCCGGCCGATCCCAAAGAAGAACAGGGTAGCTACATCACCGGATATATCTTATCGTCCATGGCTCCGAAGAGAGATTCCAAGTAGTAAGTACTTCCCGGAAGAAACCGGCTCGCCAAGTGGGGCAAGTTCTGTCAGAGAGCCATTCTGGATCAAGATCCAGGGCAAAATGATAGTATGTTTCCCATGGAATGTCAAGCCTGGTGTGTACGAGACCATAGTACTTGCAAAGATTCATCTATCAGGCCAAGACGAAAACGGTTGGCGAGATTTCAAAGTCCCGGGTCTGCCATTGCTAGATGATCGTCAACCACCAGGCCGTGTCAGCTTCTCACTTAATGCGCCTATACAGTATGAGATCGACCGAAGCCTTCTGGAACACTCATACGCGTGCGGACCTAACCTGGCTATCGGAACCTCTCGCTTTGGGTCTTCGCCGCTGCTGCATTTGCGAATCGAGCCTCACGATCATACCTTCAAAGGGGATAGCTACAGCTACAAGGGCAATATGGCAATCCCGGCACAATGGTATAAAGTGCTAGAGTCTCTAAGCTTTGAGGACGGAATACCCAACAATGATGTTTTTCTGTGGCTCTTTACAGAGATGGAAAAGGCTGTATCTGGTAGGACGACAGGAGACCCATTCAGCACTTGGTTCGCTCAATTGGACTTTGGTCGATTAAGATCTGCAATGGCGGCCATGCTCCATCAAATAGACGAATCAAATTCCAAGTTGCCAGAAGAGATGCATACTATGCCGAAGCTGAAAGAATCCAATGGGGCTTCCGATTGGACAAGCTCCTCCAACCAAGTCAATCGCTCAGACAAGGTGGAAGAGAAAGACGGTCTATCGTCATGGGCAAATGACAAAATCAGGATGCCACCAGCATATTTCGCCGGTCTCTTCACAACAGAGGATCCCTTAGCATTCGAGGATACATCAAAGCTCGCGTGGAAAATGGAATTGAGCGTCACACGCAGCCTTGATAGGAAGCTGCACTGCCGTCTCGCCCTAGAATTCCTATCCAGAACTCCACCCTTACTCATTATCGATGCGCGAGATTGGCTCCCTGATTTCGCCATCATCAACGGCAAGGTGGCGACGGAGATGGAATGGCGAGAAACCGAAGATGGAGATCTAGCGTTACATCACATCAGAGGACTACATGCATCGGGGGTCGTGAAGATCGAGATGCATTTCCAAGAGCTTGCTGTTGGAGAAGCTTTCACCTCCGAGGGTGGCAAATCGAGACTGGAGCTACGCCTACCGAACGTTGTCGACAAAGTCATACTAGGCGGGTCTCTGACTTGCAACGTTGACAGCGTGTTTGTTACGTTGACCGAGACGAATCGAGAAGATGTCACATGGAGAAGTGATCCCTTGTGTGGACGTAACTCGGTGGCTCTGCCGAAGCTGAGTTATGGGTATAGGATGTACCTAGCACTTCAGGACAGAGCGGAAGGGAAAGACGACGATCTGGAAAGTTTGCCAGATATGGATACGGTCTTGGATCTAGCAACGCCCAGTCGGCAGCCCAGCCTCGCGGTGATCGACCAACCCATACAATCTCTCGCCTCATCCCCTTCCCCTTCGAAGCAAGATCGAAGGATCTTGGAGCCAGATCATCATCATCATCATACAGTAGACAAGCCATCCACAACCTTCAGCCCACCATCCGCAAGCGAAACCACGGAGCAGAAAACTGTCCGCCCAACGACGGATCCGCGAGTGAGACCCTCCGCTCAACAGCGCAGAAGCAGGTTTTCATTCGGCAGGCTGATCCTGTCCTTAGTCCTCGCTGCCTTCCTCCTCCGAGCCGTCATGCATCTCCGGGACGTGGTCCGGGATGAATTGATGGGGCATGATAGCCCCCACGCGGACTCCGAGGGCTGGTTGCACGGGCTGCGGTTGAGGGATGGGGCGCTGGCTATGGTGGCCCCGGGGATGATTGGAGATGGGGAGGATGGTATTCAGGATATGGGTTTTGTAGATGAGGGGGCACAGGGCGTGGGTGGGAATACTACAGCTGTGGTAGAGGTGAGGGATGAAGAGGGGGCAGAAAATGAAATAGAGAGGGAGCGGATTGTGAAAGTGGCTACTTGGAGGGATATGATTGACCATGCGTTGGGATGGCGCGGACTGGAGGCTTAGATTCCCTGTTTCCTTGACGTTGGGATACCGTACTATAGAGATTAAAGGTAGAGCTAGAATTCGGGGAATAGGACTAGGGATGTGGGATCGGATGGACATGGGATATTGATACCACCAACCGCATTGCAATTAACCCTTGGCATCTTTAATTGAAACGTTGGGTTTGGATTTCCATTTACTGGGTTTTGAATGGGTTTCTGTGTACTCGTCTTTCTCCCCACTCGTTTCATCATCGCCTTTTGCGCATATGTATATTCCCCCTTTGACCAATTCCGCTCCTTCTTAGACCCCCATGCTTGCATCGCTCCTCTCGTGTCTATTGTATCCTTCTCCTTTCTCCGTTTCTTGAAGTATCCAACAGCAAGAGAGAGACGAAAGAAGCAAGAAAAGGGAGTTAAAAAGGGGTTTAGTTAACATGGAAAGCCTCCTCCCTAGCCTTCCCCTCCTCTTCCTCCTCGCCGCATTCGATCTCGCGCAGGCTGCCGCTGCCAACGTCGTAGACGAGGCCGTGCACGGAGATGCGGCCTTCTTTGGAGGCTGCTACCTGGGGGGAAGGTCAGTATCTAGGGCCTTTTGTTTTTGGAAATGGGAGATGGAGAAGTTGGGGGGGGATAACTAACAACATCATGGTGTTCGCGAACGGTCTGAACGCCTTGGCGGACGTTTTCCTCCACGAGACGGATCTTGCGGTCGTCCTCCGAGAGATTCTCCTTGTCCCAGCTGGCTTTGTGTTTCTTGCGCAGCTGGCGGAGGGGGAGGAGCCAGGTGTCGATTACGCCGAGGCGGCCTGTGTGACTGTTTTATTAGTTTTTCTTCTTCTTTTTCCTTGCGTTAAAGGTTATATAGCGAGGGAAAAGAAAGTGGGTGTGGGTATGGAAGAGGAGGAGGAGGAGGAGCGCACCGTTCGCCAGCGCAGCAGCAACCCCCCCACAGCTCGTATGCCCACACACGACCACCTGCTTCACCTTCAGATGCGCGACCGCGTACGTGATCACGGCCTGGCTGGACAGATCCGTGGGCGGCAACACGTTGGCGATGTTGCGGTGCACGAAGACGTCGCCGGGCTGCAGGCCCAAGATGGTGGTTTCGGGGACCCGGCTGTCGGAGCAGCCGATCCAGAGGATTTGAGGGGATTGGCCCTTGCTCAGCTTGGACATCAGGTCTGGGTTGTTGTTGCAGATGTGGGAGGACCAGTCCTTGTTTTTGGTGAGGGCATGGTGGATTGGGGAGTCTGTTTGGAGGTGTTAGCTTGGTGGGTTGATTATCGTGAGACGTAAGGAGAATGGGTCGGGAGTAGAGAGAGATAGTGAATGGAATGGGAGAGGACGGTTTGTATGTTGGCCGGAGCAGGTTGGCGGTTTGTTATTGTTTTGCGAGGATGGTGAGGGTTTGGGGACCGCGAGCTGGCGCGTGGCAGAGAGGTGCCTTCGGAAGGTAGAGGATTGAAGACATGGACGACGAGCTACTGACACGAGAGGAGGAGAACGAAGGAGCATTGTACGAACCATGAGAATCAGACATGATGGCTACTTTCCAAAAGCTGTCGTCGTGCGTTAGAGAAATTGGTGGACAAGGATGTTTCTTATCGATTGCTTCTTATCGATAGAGCTATCGGCTTTGACGGAAATCTCGGAGATGTTGATGTTGACTCGACCAAGACTTTTTTTTGCTTCTTCTTCTCAACCCAACACAAGTGAGACTGATAGCCGTCCTTACAGAGGCTTGCACAGGCATCTTTATACCCTTCATCGCCGCGTTGACCCACGATTCACCATCTCCGTGGCCCACACCTTGAAACCTGGAGAAGGAGGGGAAGAAGACCCCTCGCTTAAAGTTCCAAGCGCGGCACAGTTGTTGGATGTTCCAGCACCGGACTTGCATTCATCTCAACCATGGCTCCGAAGTAGTATGCACCATGTAAGATAAACCTGGTTTGCTTGACATGCAGAGTGAGGCGCATATAGTATTTTCGATCGTGTGACGGGTTTGGAGGCAAAGGCTTCGCTGTGGGGATGCCTAATGAATGTGCGTTGGTCTTCGACAGCGTGCATGGGTTGTAGAAGCGGGCGTTTACATGGTTGCCATGCTCAAGCAAGAGAGAGATTTGAGAAGGAAGCTAAGCCGCCACTCTTAACGATCGTACCTTGTTCATACAAACACGTGATCGTTTACCATCCAATGTTTTGACGGCATTGAACCCTAGATTTTCTGTACGTCCGGCTATCTGCGGAATTTACCAGTTCGGTCAGCGGTAATTGGATTTGAATTCTGGGAATGACGCTACGATGTGAATGATGCTATAGAACTTACAAATTGATACCCTACTTTAGATGGTCTCTCCATCTGGATATCACTTTTACGGACCTCCCTATAGAAAAAGAAGCTCAACTCAGTTGATCGAAGTCATTGTTCGTCGTCATCAATTTGACGACAATAGTCCGCACTATTTCCAACATGACTATCTTCCATATCGTTTTAGTCGAGGTGGGTCTTCATGTTTCCAGTCTACCAAGAGTCATACAATATCTTGATTCAAGATGGTTAAATCGAGGATATAGTTCAAACCAGATGTCAGTCAAGCAATTATTGACAACGTAGGTCCTCAGTACTCATTATCATGTTCTTCGTGAACTGCATCTTAACAATGACCAGTCATGCAATGAGCTGTTGGCTCTAGCCACCCAATGCGTCCATTCCGAGACACAGAAGTCGTACATCAGGAGCATAACGGGCGGGAAGAACAGCAACCAGGAGCCAGTCAGGGTAAGCCCTCACCTTGTTCTCCATTCCTTTTCCCCCCTTTGACTGAATTCGTTACTTGGTCGAACAACATAGCATGCTTGTTGCTGTTATAGCATGCACTGGTTGTGCATGGCCCATGATTGTCCTCGCTAACCATGGGAGTGATTAGGCCCCCTATACCTACGGCTTCATTGTCGAGTTCGAGAATGATGGGGATAGGCAGTTCTATCTCAAGGAGGATCCCGTGCACTCTGCTTATGCCGAGAGCTTGAAGAAGGTGGCGCAAAGTGTTGGGACCTTCGACTATGTGCCAGGAGTCTTCTGAGGACAGTCTTGGTTTGAATCGAGTTGAAGACATCACGTCTGGATGACTCTGGCCAAATCATTGTATATATGCTGCAACAACACCCTTACAGTGCCGCTCAACCGTGCTCGCTAAAACGCTAGACCATGAACGACTCCCCGCAACCACATTGCTCTTCTAGACGTTCGTCAATATTTGAGCCTTCACGAATGTTGTAGGGTAGGAAACGTACTAATGTTAGGATTCCTGAATACGAATCTTTGGTTCAGCTTATCCTCCACCCAATCCATCTCACTTCCAATGATACTGAACAGGGCTTTGCTGTCTATCAGAACCTTGACCCCATCTTGCTCCACCGCCTCGTCAAACGTGCCCGCTTTGTCGACGAATTCAAGATGATATGCCAGGCCCGAACATCCTCTATTTTTGACGCCCACTCTTATCATCTTTGGCTCAGGCTGGGAAAGGAGATTCCGTAACTGTTCCGTAGCTGTGGGTGTCAGCGTCATGGCAGCTTTGCGAGCGCGCAGCTTTGGCCGCTTGGGCTTGTCCGCGGATGGGCTTATGGGCTGCATCCGAGTACCACTCGTTGCGACGGGCTTTGTCTTCTGTGCCTCCTCTTCAGAGACGCTGACGCTTTGCTTCTCAATCTGTCCAGACTTTGGGGGCGCATTGTATTCGCCAGTCAGACGAGGGGGTCTTGTGTCGTTGATCTCCGGAACTGTTCCTGCTATGGAAGTATCTGGAATTCCAGCATTGCGAGGTGGCGGAGGTACCGAGTCAAGCGAGTGGGGTCGATATGCTGTCGCAGTTTGAAGCTCCCGCTTTGAGGAGTGGAGTCGAAAGTGATGGAAGGAATGAGAGTTGCGAGGGAGGTGGAAAATGGCTGATGGTATTGTGAAGGCGAATTTCAGCGAGCCATGAGTGGAAGATGGTATGGGCGATAAATAACGCTGTAGGGACATTATTGTAATAAAAACCCACAGCAGGCAGCCTGAATACAATCGGCTGAATTCTTGAGCCGGAGAGAGGAACAAAGAGATGTTGTTTTGCGAAAAGTCTAGAGGATACCGGTACTCTGATGACTGAGGATGATTTGTTATGTCACTGGACCCTAGAGTGACCTAGCTGGGCCTTGTCGGGCCGAACACCGCACAGCCAATCAAGCGACTCAGAATATTAATCAGAAAACAGCAGAAGGAACACCTGAAGATTCCTGCCAGAGATCGAAAACAAAGGACAGCAAATGGCAAAAAATCTGGCTCAGTCACATTTATCGAGTGCCATGCTCAGCAACGATATTGGTAGCCATAATGAATGAGTCACAAAGCAAGGACACGATCTTAGAGTCATCGAATTGACTTGCAATAAGACGATGACATGGACATAATTATCAGAATGCCCGAGCCACCAAAGTCCAATCAGGCCATTTGAATGCAGTCATCAGTGACTGAAATAGAATCTTAAACCTTTATATCGACCGTGAAGGAGAAAGAGCACTTGCAAAGTGCCTGGCGAGCCGAGGCGGACACCTTGTTGCTCTCAGATCTCCTAAGATAGCAATGGAAGCATCGCCACTTCAACATCAAGTGCGACCTGGGACATTCATGCCCAAAATTGTCCAGCTTTACGATGATATGTTTCACGTAGGTTCCTGTAGAGCCCTGGCCACCCGAAATGTATGCTGAGAACGATCATAGGATAACGAAGGGGGACCACGGATTCGGAAGGCTTCTGGCTGGAGTTCTTCTTGCTTAAACCGGATAGAGCGGGCCTTCAACGACGGTTCGACAGGATGAGTGCAGATGATTTACTCCAGTTCCAGGTAATTTCCACCTCAGATCTCACCAGAAGAAACAGTATTGATGGGCAGTAAAGCACGAAACGCAGCAGCTATTTCTTCGAGCAATCCAGCAAGTCAAGAGTGGCAAATCGCCTCTTGACGAGAATGCACTCGATGTATGTTGAGAGCCGGCGTTTCTCGCGTTGTATTCGCAACTTACTGGTTCAGACTTTGACAGTCTTCTTAGGTACCCTTCTAGGAAAGAAATATACCAATCCGAGTGCCGACATTATAAGTGTACTCGCTGGACTTGATGAAGTTGATGCCGTCTTCTTCGATTTTGCAAATGCTTTAGAGGGCATTCTCAGAAATGGAAGATCATGTAAACGCTGAGATCGCTCAATCCCGGGAGTTACTGACGATTTGTTGCAGTCGAGCTTCGCGAAAAGGCGGTTGAGGTGACTCTGTCGTTAACCTCAGGTGCATACCAAACAAGTCTGGTTTCATATTTTACGCATCGGGACCTCTTTCCAGCTTTGATAAAGGTTAGTCTTGTTCGTGCCGCATAGAATTTTCAGATTCACGAGGTTCTCAGGAAAAATGTGTTTCCATCGCCCTTGTGGAGTGGCTGGGCGAGTGTTGCTTACACATCTTATAGCATATACAGGATATACCTACTCATCCCGCTGTTTTCAAGCCTCTTCTACTTCTTGGGTTGCTCGCAAATTACAATAAATTCGAATATCGAAATCCTTACAGATTAAAAATCGAAAACTTCGTCGACGAGAATGCCATACAGAAAATCGTCTCGGGCTTCGGAGCCACATGCTCACTATCGAGAGATCGCTACGTTGCTATTCAGGACGATGTTCCAGAAGGCTGGACTGTTGGCAGCACATTGTCCTATGTCGGCCTCGGCGCCCTGGCTCCTCGTAAGACTGTGGCGCCAGCATTGAGCGCCGACGAAGCAAAGGAAGCCTTTGCAGACTTGTAAGCACCTCTACGCTAGCCATATTTTCAGTATCTAACCATCACAGACCTGGTCCCGAAGCTTCCATCCTCCTTTCAGCATACGAATTTACCTCTGCAAACGCCCTCTTCACCACCACCCTCCTATCCATCACACCCTCCACCAAAGGCCAACAAACACCCCTCTCTTCTTTCCTAAGCTATACATCCTACCTCCTCCACCACGCGCACCGATCGACCCGTTGCACCCTCTACGGCACCCTCGCACTCACAATTCTCCGCCTCATGTTCGAAGACGTATCCCACGCCAAACTCCTCAGCAACCCACCAAACCCCCTCTCCGTTCGCATCGCTCGTCAAGTCCCTCCCTTCCTTCCCCCTGGATCAGACGTTCGCTCTGCCATCAGTACGATCCTAGATATATGCATCGACAGCATCACGCACAACCTCCGTCTCCGGCTGGACTGCAGTCTCTACATCTCAACCCTAAACCTCCTCCACCGCATCCTGGCGCACATGAACAGCATGCGCACACGGCTGATCTACCACTGGTCGCTCCTCTGGCAGACCCTGCTCTCCCTTCTCCGGTTCCTGACCACCTACGCCTCCTCCCTCATCTCCATGAACACCCCCGAAACCCTACAGCAGCTACTCACGCCCTTCCTCTCTAGTCTCGCGCTCGCGGTCGCCGAGGGCGAGACTCTCCTCCCTGACTGGGACAGCTACGACGATTTATTCTACAAGCTCGTCGAGGCCGGGGAGGTTCTCCCGCGGTTCAAAGCCGCCTTCTTCCCTCCCTCGACTACCCACTCCGCACCAATAACTACAATAGCACCGCTCGGTCTCGAGGCGCTGGATACCCTCATCCACGTCTCGAGGCACTACCACGCCCTCCTGGAAGCGGAAAAGCAGACCGGGAAGGTGGGCAAGAATCTCGAGATGGGGGAGGTGGGCAGGGTGATTCGGAAGGGGTTCGAGAGCTTGGTGATGCCGCCTGGGGTCGTGGAGGGGCGGTTTGCGGCGTGGGAGCGGTGGAGGGAGGGGGGGGAGAGGGGGTTTTTGAAACGGTGTGCTAGGGCCGCGGTTGAGGATGGGAGGAGGGTTGTTGGGGGCGGTAGTTTGATTTTCTCGGGGGTTTTTTTTTTTCTTTCTCCTATCTTGGCTGGTTTTGGTATCTTCCTGTTTTTTTAATGAATCGTCTGAATTTTCTCTTTCCGGGAGAAAGAATGGGTTGTTAATTTAGAGAACGTGCAATTTTGGATCTTGCTTGGAATCGGATTTTTACACGCTTTGCTAGCATTTACTTCTTTTTTGCTTGTTGTTTTTGTGCTTCCATCCCATCCCCTCTCATCCCATCCATCTATACTGATCCCCAGCCTCGGATCTGCTTCCGGATCCCCCTCCCATCCCCTTTTCCCTCTCATCCTTTTGCATGCACCCCACCCCACCCCACCCCACCTCGCATCTCATCCCACCTCATCCCATCGCATTCTTGGTACCAACATTTATACAACCCCCCTCACCCCTTTCCTAAGCACATCCCTTATCAGCCCCTCCCCTTCCCGCTGTTTGCTCCATCTCTAGATTTTTAGGACAAGAGAGCTGGCTAGCTGGATTGAAATGGATTGGATTAGTTACTCTTCAAACCAGCAGGGGAGGGGGAAGGGGGTTATCGATATATCAGAAGATTGAGGAATTGTTGAGAGAATTGACAGACAGAGACGGTTTTGTTCAATCTGGATGAGTGCGTGGGATGTGTGGCGCGCTGGAGATGGGAGGAAGATGGGAGGGAAACGAAAGAGGGAAGGGAGGGGGAGGAAATGGAGAATATGAGAGAGAGAAATCAGAAGAAAGATAAAAGAGCAACGATCGAGGGAAAGATGGAAGAGGAGAGAGGTCCGAGATCCAAGAATGTAAAGCTCGGAAGGAAAACAAGAATCGATCAAAGCGGGGAAGGGCAGGGTTGTGTGAAAACAGCTACATTCTTCGAATTGAAGGTTCGAAAGATCTTAATACAATACAATACAATTCTTCGATCCAGCGCCATACACAGCTAGAAGCCCGCCCTCTCTCTCTCTCTTGCCCAGAACGCACTTCTCGAGCCTTAATCCCAAGCCTCCACCGCAATGTCATCCCATCCCACAAAATCCCACACTAAAACCCATCTCCAATCCCATCCCCATTTGATTCCCATCCCTCACTAGAACCCATCTCCAATCCCAATCCCATTCCCATTCTCACCCCGCTGCGCCTCCTCACCACATCATCAAACCGCCTAACAACCCCCCTCCACCCCTCCCAACAAGTCCCCATCTCGCTCGCAAGCTCCGCATACCGCTCCCCCATCTCCTTGAGCGCTTTCGCCTGCTGGAGGCACTGCGCCGTGATGTGGAACGCGAGGCTGTAGAGGCGCGCTGTGGGGGTGGAGGTTGGTGGGAGGGGATTGGAAGGGAGCGAGGAGGAGGAGGGGGAGTAGCCGTCGCTGGGGACGGGGAGGTAGGTTTTGCGGTTGGGCGGGAAGATGCACTCCCCGATTGAGGGTGGGGCGGGAGGGGAGCGAGGGCTTGGTGTCGTTGGTGGATGAGCTTGATGCGAGGAGGGCGTTGATGGTGCTGAGGGCGAAGGGTTGGCTGCGTTGCTGGCGATGCTGGCGGCTGGTGAGGACGCGCGAGCGTGGCCCCGTGCCGCGGCTTGTAGGTCTTCTATGAGGGCGTTGCTTGCGCCGTCCATGCTGTGGGAGGAGATTGTACGGATTTTACGCGAGGAGGGCGTTGAGGGTGTGGAGGGCGGGGGTTTGGGTGCGTTGCTGGCGGCTGGTGAGGACGCCCGAGCGTGAGCTGTCGCGGCGTGCAGGTCTTCCATGAAGGTATCGCCTGCGCCGTCCATGCCGTGGGAGGAGGCGTTAATACTGCTGTTTTCGGTGCAGGTTTCGGTGGATGAGTGCAGGGGTTGGTCGGGCATTTCCTCATCCTCGTCTTCATCATCTTCGGTTTCGCTATCGGTTTCGCTTTCGTCCTCGTCGGTGGCGTCGTCGTTCATTGAGGCGCCGAGATGGCGGATGGTGGCGGAAGAGGAGGCGGTGAGGGTGGAGCCGGATGCCGAGGATGTGGTTGAGGTTGGTGAAGGGGGTTGGGATCACTGTTTGTTTCTGTTTCTGTTCCTGAGGTCGATGCGTTGTCTGCGGGTGGGCTGAGGATGGGGATGGGGATCTCGAGCTGTGTGCAGATGATCTGGAGAGTGTCGTGGAGGTACTGCAGCGCGAAGATTGTGGGATCAAGCTCGTTGGTGAAGGTTGTGAATGTGTAGATGTAAAACTCATCGATGCTAACGTTAGAGATCAGTATGAAAAGATTTAGCTTAGAAAGGAGTGGAGAGGGTGTTGGAAAGGGCGGAGAAAGGATGAAAGTGCACGACTTACCGGCCGATGTCACTGTAGATGAGATTGCGGATCCAGCTGATACGGTAGATCTCCTGGATATCTTCGTGCCTGTTGATACGACCTGGCAGTATTGATCAGTATTGTTTCCCAAATGATGTGACAAGCTCAGGAAGCGACGTTATCCTCTGCTCCCCAAGAATCCTTCGCTTCTCTAGGCGAGATATGACTTACTAATCTCCTCCTTCATGTACCTCATCCTCTTCGGCTTGTAAGCCCAGCTCTCCAATCCACCCTCAATCTTCTTCAACGTCTCGAGCACACTCCTTAATGGGAAGATGATGGTATTGTAAGCCTCACTGGAACATCCAGCTAAATATTGACCGTCGCAAACAACGTATGGTTTGTCCGCATCTCGCGGTTCTAAGCACTTGCCAGCGGTGAGGTGAGCGTATTCCACCACGCTTTGAATGCGATGAATACTCAGACCAAGAGCTTCGGTTTGCGGATCAGGAAATTCCCGTTGTACTCTTCGCCTCTCCCTGTGGAGAGGGCGCTCTCTGGTGCGCCTGGTGTTGTAGCCGTGCATTCTCGTGTCCATCGATGTTGATTTCTGAAGGTGGCTGGAAGATGTAGAGGAACAAGTTGAAAGCTAATGAGGGGTCGCGGTGAAGACAGTAGTGACACTGGTTTCTCTAACTGCAAGTGCAAGGTCAGTCGACACCGTGGTGATAGAAGGAGATTGCGAAGTGAAAGTATCAAGACGATCAAGTACCCGCAACCAGACTTGGTGACTGGGACCATCGTTTTCTGAAGTATTTGGCTGCGGCTTATGGCGGAGCGCCTCATGGGGATTATTGTCGAAAAAAATCAATCGTGACTCACTCATAATGTTGAGTGTGGAGTGTTGAGGGAGTAGATCAATTAGATAGGGGGATGTTGACTCTCAACACCTCGCGAGATACACAGCGCCAAGACATTCGAACCAGAGGTCACTTACAAACCCATCATCCTGCGTACAATTGTCCCATGGTGTAACTATCAGTGGAAACAGGACAACTAATGTATCATGACTTTTCCGACTGCTTCGGAGCTGTGGTCGATGTCTTCGCCTTCAAGTGGCTACATTGTGGAAAGCTAAAGTTGCCCCGTTCTGGCTCTCAGTTCAGCCGGGAGATCACCATTCACATTGAGCTTCTGTGACCCGAGTCATCCAGCATCCCGTTTCCTCTGCTTCTTCTAACCTACCCAACAAGGAAGAGGGCAGTTTGTCGACTGTGCTTCGGAATAGAAGCGCCGATGAGTCGAACTATGTCGCATAAGAGATGATAGCAACCATGTCGTCGATCGTGCTATCATGACACACGCTTGAATGGCGAGTCATAGGGCAGAAGCAGACTCCCCCCATGGAACAATTCCGATAACGGAATATAAAGAACTGTAGCTTACTGATATTTAGCTTTGGCGAGCCTTGGGCATTGCGCGCGTGTTCGGGCTTTTACTCTTCGCTTGGAGGAGCAAAAGGCCGAAGATCATAGCAGAAAGGAAATAAAAGGATCATCTGCTCATCCTTGTGGTTGATGCAGACAACGGAGGGCTACTATCAATAGGAATCGTCATGGAGCGAACATATAAGAGCATCATAATCTTTGATTTTGACAGACCTTACGTCATCTGTGTTCAGTCAACAGGTCAATGGGATGACTTGACTTTGAATCATCTGTTATTTGCTTGAAGCCAGATCTTGCTCCTGGGAGAAAACGTTTCGTGCCTGACGGGTCGTCTCACCCCGCGGAAAGGCCCTAGTCAGGGGTGGCTTTCTCGGCGCAATCAAATTCTTGCTCCCGTGGCTGCTCATTGCGAGTGATACATCGACTTCAGTATCTCAGCGATGAGCCGACGGAAGGGTGAAGGCATCTGACGTTGCGATTTCGCACGGTAGGACGGCGCGGGCGGGTTTCGGGCAGGCATGACAAAAATTTGTTATTGAGCATTGCTGGAAGCGACTGTTTGACAATAGACGACCTTGAGGACCTCGAGAAAGGTAGCAACGTGTGGACTTGTGGAGAGATTGCTCGTATCGTGTCCAGCTCGACTTGTGTTCTGCAGCGGTGATGCAAGGGTGACCCGGTCCGTGGTCCTTTGCTTGGGAATACGAGAGGCTGCTAAGCATGCAGTCAGTGCGCTTCTACGCTGCTGTCGAACCTCAATGAAGTCAAGTTACACTTACACCGCTTCTCCCGCTGTGGAGGGCCGCCCTGTCTCGCCTGTCAAACACGCATAAGGTTGGCACTCGGGACTGCAAACTCGGACCCGAGGGATTGCTCGTATGAAGGGAACAACCTCTTGTCATCTTAAGTAGCGGTCAATGTTTGCTTACTGCCGCTTGAGAATTCACTGGAACGCATCTTTATCAACGGATAGGCTGTAGCAAACATCAATATGCCATATAACGTGGGATGGAAATTAGGGGCAGCGAGGCAGCGGCTTCTTGCATTCTGTGCTCGACAAGGTAAATTAGGAACAAGTTTTTGCATCTTTGTACGTCGTAATTCGTAATCTGCAAGAAAGTTGACTGTACATCCTAGTGGAGACTCGACTGGTTCCATGGGTGAAAATGTGATGCACGACAAGGGGCTCATGCCATGCAGCTCTAATGCAGGAGCGAATTGACTTTGACGTAGCCGCTGCTGGATCATCGACATTGCTATAAGCGGTTTTGCTGGTTTTCCGTAAGCAATCGGAGATCCTCATAAATAGGGGGCTTTTCGAGGTCTGTGACTATGGCAGCCGCAGGGAGACACGGCCAGGTGCATTCAACGCAAAAGTGCATTTCTTGGACCAGACGGACCGTGGTCCTTCCAGTATGACGACGCGCTCCTTATTGTCCATCAGCTCGAGGGTTCAGATCGTCCCGTATGATTTGGAAAATTTGCCAAGGGAGCTTTGAAAGAGCTCTGGCTTCACCCTCGACGTTGACAAGAAAGCTAACCATACGTGAAAGCCCAGGTATGATCTGATGGGTCAACTATCACAGGTTACAAGAGCCGCTGCCTTCAACCGCCGGAATGTTATATGGTTTATCCTTGTAATCCGAACCGTTCCAACGGAACAGACCTGCCTGGCCGCAGTGTTTCCTCTCAGTACAGTGATCTTTCATAGCGGGTGGTCAACGTTGATTAGTGTATCCTAACTTCAAGAAGTAAGCTTCATCAAGTTCATCCCTGCTAAACAGGGATTTAATCCTTGAGCCGCTAGAGAGGCTAACCACCCGCTTGAAAGACCACTGTACTCGAGAGACAAGTTGCCATGAGTCCGTTGAGCTCGCCGATGTCATTTCTTGCCTGGTGTTTGCAGATAGACGCCTGCAGCTCTAGCATGGACATGCTCGGTACAAAACCTTGGGGACCATAACTATATAAGGTCGCGGAAATGCTGTCTCTCAGATTGGGTGGTGACCTGTACTTATCAGCTTCTTTCCATGATATCTTGCACATTGAGAGACTTCGTGAGTCTGCTTGCATTCCGACCCATCGCCCGTCATGGCATTAGTAATGCGAGTAAAAAGCGCATCGAAGAATGAATTCCTCAGCGGACTAGGACTTACGCCGGATCACCCGGCAACAAACAATCTCTATGCAGCCATGAAAGTGCGTCGCCCTGTGTCGATGTTGCAGTACTTGAGGTATTGATTCTTAACAGGCTGAGGCGATAGAGGCATTCAATTCCCGATTGCGAGGCCAACGCAGTCTGTTAAGACCGCAATTCAAAAACAGCCCGCCTCCGTTCGCGGCAAATCAGTTTACCGACGAGGCTTTCAAAGGTTGTGTCCGAGTCATCTGGATGAATTCACGAAATCCAACTCGAGAATGGTACGACAGAGCAGGAACCCCTGGGGGAGACAATTGGATCATTGCCTGGATGTTATACCACATTTGTCGGTATCGCGACGGTCGTAACCAGCGAGCGCAATCTTTACGCGACTTCCACGATGATGATGATCTCGACGATGCTCCAGGTGCGTCTTTTCACTACCCGCAAGATCCACACTAATTCCATTATGCGTAGCTCCACCAACGGCTCCAGGGACAACGGCGTATTATGATCCTGCGAGGAACAATTACCAGACTTGAGTAGGAGGAGATATCGTCGAATGCCTTGTCGTCATTCTGTCATTTTCATGGCGGCCCTAATGAGAGGTGTTTTGGAGGCCGTCTCTTCGAACGGTACGAGTACTGTCTAGGTATTGGGTGGTTGATGTCATACAAATGGAATGTAAGGCGGTCATTCTCAGCTCCTGTATGAAGATATCCTTGATTTCAGTTCTCCTTTCTGCCTATCGAGACCGTCCCGCAAGAAAGCGCCGCGCGATTCATGGATGAGAGCTCCGCATTCGGCATTAGATTTATGAGTAAATGCAAGAGCCTAGACATTTCGCGCATTGCTTTTTTCGTAGCAACACCCCCTAAGACGATGCGTCAAGGCAGAATCTAGTGAGAGATAGTGATTGAGTACGGACTCAAAATCGATACTGCTGTGAAGCAGTCAACGCTATGCCAAATAGTAGATCAAGCTAAGTGGGCTCACCTCTAATTCTGGTTGTGGCACTTGAGACGGCTTCTTAATCATCCTCCTCCTTCTTTTTACCTTCCCCACCCTTCTTGTTCTCTTTCTCCTCTCGAACTTCCCTGAGTGCCTCAGTCACCTTTTCATCGTGCTCATCTTTCTTTTCATCCCAGTCTACGTCATACTCGCTGGCTACCGCCTTGATCTCTTTCCTTAAAGCATTGCCTTCTTCAACCAGTGACTCCCATCTTGCTATGTCAAAGCCTCTGGCCTGATATAATTTCGTCTGCCGTCGACTTACTGTAAGATTCATTGCTGAACGATATGATACCTCGCGGTTGTGGTACAAGAACCAGAGGTAACCACAGATCAAAGTGGAAAGTCCGACAAGGTACTAAGAACAATCAGTAAGCACACGTAGGGACCTCATATATATCCTACTCACAGTGACAGGCTCCATGGTGTCCCATCCCAGGTCGGTCTCGAAAGTCAGTCGATATACAACGTACCAATATCCGACTAGCAGACCAGCCCCGCCTGTTGCTACTCTTTGGGCACCTTTGTGCGCTGCTAGGTCACATTCCCTCTTAATGGTGGTCATATCTAATATCTTCCTCGATGTTTTGCGCAGTCTTGTTCGTAGATAGTAGGTTCTGTCATTAAATGATGGTACTCCAATCCGTATTTCTTTTGGCGCCCCTTCAATCTCGATGGCAAATTCTTTGCCCCTAGCAGCATCGCGGATGAAGTCACCAATCTCTGTCGACGGAGACCACCGAACGAATTTCCCTTGGCTTTCCCCCGAACCTTCGTGGCCCAAACCGCTATAACTCTCTACACTTCCCTCTCCGAGACTTTGACTTGTGGCTTCTTGGGCTGATTTTGGCCTGAGTTTTCCTGTCTTTTCGGTCCGACCATCGAATTGAGTCTCTTCCAGATCACCTCCATCGTATCCTTCGGCCTCGTCGGGAGTCTCAGTCTTGGGCTTCATCTCGTCTTCTGTAGAGACCTTGAAATCAGCAGAGTTTACTTGGAAGGATTGATGAAACCACAAAGTATATGTCAGAAGCTCATGGTTGTCGTTGCTCATCAAACATAGCTTGCGAGTAAGATAGCCGTGGGAAAAAAGGAGAGGCTTCGAAATGTACATACGCTGAGAGTCTTCTGCACGGAAATGTACTGCCGGGATCTTGTCCTCGCCTTGTGAGTTCTTAAGGGTAGGCAATTCAGATTGGATGAGCCGCTCCAAGTACGAGAGTGGTTGCTGTGGATGGACTAGGTAGAAATTAGCGAAAGCTGACAAGAGCTGCGGCATTCCATTTACCCAGTAGTGCCAAGGGCTCAACGTCTTTTCTATCGGTATTCTTATCCATGGTCGTTAACGGTATGATGAGTTTCAAAAGTCGCGAAGGGGTTGTGAGAAGCTTGCCTGGGGGTGTTAGCCAGGATGCGGTGTAAGGAGAGAAGTGCCATAGTACCCTTCGTCATAGCCCCAGCAGAGCGTGGCCGAGCAACGGGTGGGATGTTCGATCCTTCGCGATGCCATGGTGCTCGCTTCTGCTTGTCTTTCTCCTGCGCAATAGAATCCTCGACCTCAGCCTCCTCTTTGTCGAGATTGTGTTGTTCGGATGCTTTGATGCTTTCGGAAACATCTCTCTCCGACCTTTGAAAAGAAGAGACATGTAATGCTCGATGTTGTGGGGTGTGGGCGAGGCAAAGTATGGGAGGACGAGCAAGAGGTGCAGATATCGGTTTCCACGGTCTAAGAGCCGAGGTCGATCGCAATGTCAGCAAAGCTGGGAAGACACGAGACTGCATACTCGACACAACTCTGCGATGTCAGAGTCCCAGAAGTGGGGAGAAGAGACATGCCCAGCGGTAGGAGCCCCAAACATGGGTGAAGCCCAAAAGGGAACGCGATATCAGAAAACCGGATTCACGCGAAGGGCTGTACTGCTTGGCCTTTCTTGGCAACTTCAAGCCCCTTTTTTACGAAGCTGAAGCTCGACGATTCGTAGCGACCGCACACCACGAGAATGGTACGTCCACGGATCTATTACTTGCGTGAAGCCAACTGTTCATTAAGTACTAGTAGTAGCCTCCTCAGGAAACAGACTTCCCTAAGGCCATAAACCACATTACCTGCGCTATGCTATGGAGTAGTCAACTTCGAGGGAGCTGAGCTAAACGAATGCTTGCCAAACACCCATGTCTATAAGCAGCATATATTGGTACAAGAAGTCATGCCAGCTCGCTCGGAGAAATGCAACGCTGAAATGAGATGGGAGACCGTCCATGAATTTGCCTGATGCCAGAATCAGGGTCTAAGTCGTAAGGTCGTAAGTCTCTTGCTGAAATCTCATGAGTCATAAAATCATCATCGTATGTGTGGGGTTGCGCGCGGATTCCTGATGGAGAGCAGCGAACCATTTGGACCACTGAGGAAGACCCTTTTCCTTGGTACCAAGAGGCTTCGGAATGACAGCAATGGCTGTGGCTAATACCTGTGGCTGCTATATCTCGAAGGCCTTGCGGTACTGGCGGAGCCGACACCCATGCTGGTCCTTCGATTATCGCGAGTAGACCTAGAACTCTCGTGTACTTTGGTACGGCTGTCGTGGTCGGACCTTGAACTCCCAAGGCTGCGGGGACTGCTGCCTCCACTACGACTACCACCACTGGTAGACACATCGGTATCCTCCGTGTACATGCTTCTCCTTTCCGTTCCAATGGCAACTGGTAATCCTTGTAGAACACCCCCCTTCTTGTGGCCTGGTGGGTACATGCCATCATTGACCGAGAAGTTCCGACAGATGAGGTAGGCACGCATGGCAGCGTTTTCACGGGCTAGAATCTCCGATTCGTAGGTTGTGCTGGTTTGGTACTCGCGGTTATTGACGCGGGCAACGCAGGCGTAGCCGACTCTAGAGCCATAGGACTCATAGACCGGCTCAGGCCATTGGCGACGTCGGCATAGATCTACACGCTGACCGTTAGCCTATTATTTATCAAATATAGGGGCACTAGTTTCTGAGGGTGTGACGAAACGTATGATTCGTAGGGTAAAGATGAGTCAGAAGGCAAAGTAGCCCATCATTTCCAAGAGCTGCCATGGCCTTCCGACAGTGAACCAATCTGTCGGGCCTGTTCTGATCTAGAGACAGGCTTGAAACATTGGGCGGAGACTGGGCTGAAAGGGGCTGTTGCTATCTAGCCGAAGGAGAGATGACTAACTGGACAAATATTGCATATAGTACATGTCTGGTTGTTCGTCTAGGCCTTGCAACTTCTGTGGTATGCCGGATGAAAAGACCAGGCAGGAGTCCTTGCCGTTACCTCAACCTTGGTAGCTGGGAAAAGTGTTGATGCCCAATGCTCGCCTATCGAAGTGTGGGCGATGGAAGAGTTGCACAGATTTTTGAGGCAGATTTATATAATCTTCTCGACCGACTAGCTTGCAGATTAGATAGGATGAAAATTGATCGGAGCAAAAAATGCAAGCCGGAAAATATTGCAGGAGAGAAGGATCCCAATTGAGGGGTTTTGAGCCCCCAGCGGAATCTTATAGCAAGACGATTCGCATTCAGGAATGAGGTTCATGGCGAGGGTGGAGAATATGGGGTCGACAAAGATTGGACGAAATCGAGGATGATGCAGCATAGTCCTTGTTGCGGCTCGGTGACTAATTTCAATTCGATGCGCTGGCGTACGTTTTTACCACTGAGGAAACTTCCAGACGATGTGCATCTCGTGCAAGCCTATGAGGTGTCTTCGTCCCGTCGATCTGGAAAGACAACGGCGAAGATTGACTTGCAGACTTCGCATGGATTTGGTGACCTTCCACGCTACGAGATGCGCGTCAGTGGCAGACCAGATGCCTGGTCCGACGAACATCGACTCCTATAGGTAGAATCTCGGAGAGATAGGTCCCAGACCCCGCAGCCATAGATACAAAGGTACTTCTAATGAGGTAGCTCTGCGCTGTGATGTTTGGACCTCGTTCGCTAATGCAATGGCCTCGGAAGCAAGAGCTTTTCCAAGTGCCAAATCCAGACGATGTCGCAACCGACCCCCAAAACGCGGGTGCAATCGTGACCAGGAGATTGTCTTTGACGGCCAGCATCAGCGAAGAACCCCTTTGGACAGGCAGCGGGGTGAAATGAGCCAGGAATACAGCCGGGATGAACCCAATCGATTTCGGCGCTCAGGATTGGTCCCAAAATAAGCGCAGCAAAAAGCCGCCCACAGTTTAGCCTTGTAGGTTGGAGAGTACCCAAAGATCCTAAGGCAGGTTGGTGTGATCATCGACGACTCCACGAGCCATGAACACAACCCCGACAATAGCGGTTCGAAGAGTGGTCGGGATTGGCGGGCGAGAGGAATCGGGCGTTTTGCCAGGTTGGCAGGTAACTGCATGCGCTGATGAGTTGGCATGCGCTTGACATACTCCACCATGCACCGAACGCCAGGAACGGCTACCGGAAACGACCAACGTGAAAAAGTATGGTTCGACCCGGATGAAGGAAATTTCGGTAGGTGAAAGGAAGAATGGTGACTTCCAATGGATGTCCTCCCACTCCAATTTCCAAGCCCATTACATCGGATAAGATCTTTTTCTTAACAGAGTATACTTTTGTGGACAACAGGACGGTTATTACTTGCGTTGTCCTTGGCATGCTCGACTTCATCCTATCGATGGCTCTGCCCTAGTGGTCCTGGGCGAGAAAACCCCAAAGCCAGTGGGAGTAGTGAAGGTTGGGTATGACTTTTCGGTGAGACAAGGCTACTGGGCAAGCCCACATGCGGCTAAGATTTACGCTGCATCCGCCCGTTGGTTGGGGGGGGGCGGTTACGGGTTTGGTGTCGAGTTTGTCGGATAGGGTGAGAGGACAAGATTCTTGGGGATAGACGATGGTAACGAGTGAGAAGAGTTGAGAAGGGTGGTACAAAGAAAGAATAGAAGGTCGAGGGCATGCAGTTGTTATATATCGTCGCTGGGCATGATTGGAGGGCTTAGCCGCACCGCTCGCAGCCAATCAGAACTGCCAGCGAGTTCTTCCGAGCGACGACTGCAACTTCTACCAAGTCATAGAGCATCATGAATGCATATCGTCCATCAAAATGCTTGGTCCTCGATATCAATTTAGATAGCTCGTACATTCCCACTAAAGTACCAATTCCTCTCGATCTTCAAGCAACCATCGCTAAATCCCAATCGCCAAAGCAACAAGGGCTATCCAACGCTCAAGCCAGCCATCCCAGACCCGTTTCGAAACCCGATCTCTATTGATCAACATGCGGCTTAGAATCTTGCTTTGTTCGCAAACCAGTCATGAATCTTCTCCGCGGCTGCAAAAGGAATGACATAGATTGGATGGATCGGGGTCAGACGGTCGTCGGCTTCGAAGATATCACCCTCCGGTCCGCCTTCGTTGTTCGGGATCACTTGAGATGAGGCCCACTGCAGGGCCAAAGCAGCGGGGTTAGACGTCTTTTCGTTTCGGAATTGAAGAAATAGTTGTAATGCTGGGCGGAGCTAAGGCCGGCTAACACATAGCAGGTGTGGTATGCATCTGGATATCTAGGCGAAGATCAGTTTTACTGCCCTCATCAACAGCAGATGTGACTCACTTGCTAGGTTTGTCTCTAAGCCCTCCTGAATCTGACTGACAGCATGAAAATATGTACCGTATCAAACCTTTACGGCTGAACAGCGGACCCGTGGTGGGGTTCTGGACTTGGGGATCCTGTTGAGGGCCATTGATGGCAGCTTCAATAAGAGGCCAGCAACCTCCCACCCAATGACTATAGCACCCGTCGACGAGTTTATTCGTTCTGCCAGCGAAGCCTCCTTCCGGGGCGTACTGTCGCGCAGAAAGCCACGAGATAAGCATTGGCAAATCGAGATATCTATGAGTATTTTAGCAAACCACTATGTTAACATATCTAATCTGCCTTACTTGGGGATCATCTCATGTGGCGGACCGAGAAGACATAGGCATGCTAGTACGCAGAAGGCGTAGGCTCCATGTGCTTCTGTCTGCGGCGCACCTGACGTACCTCCTTCAAAGGTTTGACCTGTTCTTCTACATCAGTCTAATTTGGCAATCAGGACTAGACAAGAACTGACAACGTGAGAGATACTCGGGCAAGCCAGACACGAAAGAGGTTAGCCCATGAGCTCTTGCTGGAGCGTCTGGAGGTAAGTCGAGGGGGAGTCCTAGCAGCGATATCATGGTCATCGAACAATATGCGCCTCTGATCACACCATCAATTGCAAGGACACACCACATTGAACGAAATTTCGTACCGGACATCTTCTTCGCCCCCAACACAGACCTTGAAGCCGCCATCTTTTTGTTTGAGCTCACCAAGCCACTTCCAGCTGATGACAAAGTGGTCAGCGGATGGTAATGATCTAGAAGCATTGGAACCTACAGAGATTTTCGATTGATAAGGTCAAAAGTATCATGTCCGCCTACCATTGCCAAGCTCAATATCACTGCATATGAAGGGGCACAATGTGACGTTTGACCATGACCTCCCCCAAAGCCTCCACCTGGATTCTGCATGGGCGTGAATGTTTGTGTGACACTGGAGGTCTTCTGATTAGTTGGAGCCGATATATTCTGCAGGTCCCGATTTACCTTGATCTGTATCGATCGACATTTTCCCCGAGCAGGCACAGGCCGGTCAGTGTCCAATAGATGAGCCAGGGCCGAGCTGCATCAAATGCCACAAAACCTGCAGGCAATTCGCCCAAACGCCCATGTAGATAGTCAATGTGCTTCTCACGCTCCAGGCCAGGTATGCCGTGATGGTTCAAATCGAAGAGACTCCTGCCCTCACCTGCCAAGAACGGCAGACATTCCTGTATTGTTTCGTCCTGGGAGACTGATGTCTCGGTGGTTAGAGGGTCTTTGATAGGTGGCAGGCACTTGAAGATTGCAGGAACATTAGGTCCATCGTCCACACTGGCCATGTCGTCTTTGCTAGATGTGCTCAGGGTTCGTCGGTCTGCAGGGGATGGGTTGTGAGATGTGCTACCTTTGAAGCTTGGATCATCACATGCTGCACGCTTCGAAGCATGGATAGATGTTTGGGATTGCCTCCGATCAGAAAACGTGCCCCTCATACGAATAATGCTGGAGCGTCTGCGGTTCACTCGGATCCGCGGTCGCATGTTGTTCTACTTGCTTACTATTGTTCCTCAAATTCCTCGTAGCAGCCATGACTCCGCGGTCATGACACTGCATGAATGTATTATCATGAGTCAATCACAAACAGCTGCTACGCCAACAGACGAAGCGCACGTTCGACAGCAAGAGCGAGCTTTGGCAACCATTGCGGACCATGCCTGTGTAAGGGGGATCCATGTGTCTAACGAAATTATGTGACGGAGGATCTCGATGCCTACAGCCTCTCTGCGGAGGTTTCTCCAAATGTAGCACTCGTCTCATGCATCATGCAAATTTCCTTGGAGTGATCACGGGCAGGCCAGCATCTCTGCTCTCTGGAGCGCCTACACTTACTCTAACAAAGACAGGCTCACGTCATATGGCCCATGGGTAGGAGCGATAACCTTTCGTTACCCCATACGTGCTACGAGTACGCAGATACGTATCGCAATTATGCTACAACGTTTCCCGTCATCTCACGGTCCGACCCTTGCAACGAATGGGAGTCTCTCCCTGATTCTGTTCGACTCGAACCAGGTCGAGTGAGGGAGGAATGCGCATGGCTTTTATCCTTTGGTGACTGAAGCTTCGAGCTGATCTTCCCTTCAGGCCAGTGTCCCATTTGGATCGGCATGATCCTCTTTGCTACAGGCGCCACAGGAACGATTGGCAGAAATTCGTGCAGTCCGTTGCTGCTAACCGGCGTGGACCCTGCTCGTTTCGACCTCTCAGAGTCTTAGCGACCAAACGCCGTGGACCCTAGCTACCCTAGCTGGACCCCTCCATCACTCGCATCATTTTCATCGACATGCGGACTAGAGCGCCGGCTCACCCTTCACCGCCTCTTCAATTCCGCACTCGTCAACCTGCTCTCTCTCACTATTATTTTTCCACACAGTGACAGAGGACCCTCCCGCCTTGCACGCTTCAATCGCCCTTTTCTCCGCACCCGATGTGACACCGCCTTTCCCCGATTAGGGATCCTCCAGCTCCATAGACCAATCTCAGAATGTCCTCATCCTTCCTTCCCTTCTCCTAGTACAATCGTATTCAGAAAAAAGTCAGGAAGGGAATTGATAAGAGTCCAACGTCCAGTCAGCCAAACGATGGCCGCCGTCGACTTGTCGGCTGACGCTCTCTTCGACTTCGACCCTCAGACTCGAGGATTACGATATGGCTATACGGGCAGTCTATCATGGCCAATCCCTCTTGATCAGCTTCCATCACGCGCGCCACCACAGCGGAGCCCGATGATGAAGCGGTCAACATCTCCACTCCAGGAGCCTCAGCAATACGAGCATCATCCCTCGCACCACCAACCTCAACCACTTCTGCTGAACTCCGAATGGCATATGACGGACGCCTCCCATCTTGGCTACCATCTGGATACCACCTTCCCCCAGCAATTCACCGACGGTTACACTATACCATTCCACACCTCTCCAACCGACTTCATGCCTTCCCATCCGCCTATCGATACCGGTCTGCCCATGGACGCTTCTTACTTACCCGTCGCAAACCAGGTGGATGGGATGCCGTTCAACTGGCAGGATTTCAGACAGGGCTTCCAGAACGACTTCACGCCTTTTCAACCCCATAACGGCCTACCGGAAATGAACTTGCCGCCGCATGGTCTGCCAGAGCAAGGCTCTCCTACCGACAACTATCTCGAAGTCCGTTCGCTGACAAGTTCGGGGAGTGAGAATGGCTGGGCAGTGGTAGACTATTCCCAGCAGTCGCTTGACTCGTCCATGCATGACCCGCAGGCTGCTGGGGCCATCTTCAATCCAGGCCAAGCGCTCCACGGCCGCACCTTCTCGGATTCATCATGGTCCGACTTAGAACAACAATGCCGGTCGTGGAGCAGTGGTGGACTCATGGAAGTACCGAATGCTATTAGCTCCCCAAGCAGTGATAGCCATGGAGAGACAGACTTTCACCGTGAGCATTACCATAATCACGATCGTGATCATGTCCATCACCATGAGGAACAGAACACGCGTCCGAATTATCCTCCCATTCTCACCACATCCGTGTCCAAGCCGATCAACATCAAGAAATCCACCTCTCCCCAACGGTCACCGACTTCTTCCGGAAGGAGCTCTCCACCGACAAGGCGGCAAGCGCGGAAAAATACAAGCTCAAAGTCGCTGAAACCGCCGACACGGAGACCATCGCAGGTTCCAAAAGTCGATACTGAGAAACGCATAGGGCGGAGGAAGGGGCCTCTACGACCAGAACAGAGAAAACAGGCTGGCGAGATCCGAAAGCTTGGAGCATGTCTCCGCTGCAAGTTTCTCAAGAAGACCGTAAGTGTACTCCCAGCCAACGGTATCTCGCGACTAATTTGTATTAGTGTGATCCAGGTGAGCCGTGCTCTGGATGTCAACCATCTCATGCGCGATTGTGGGTGGTACCCTGCACTCGCATCGATATAAAGGAGCTGGCATACTTTATGAAGGACTGGAGAGCAGACTACGAGCGTCATGTCAGCCTTGGATTTTCGATAGGAAATATCAAAGGCTACGCGGACACTGAGCGCACGCTGTACATCACGCATGGTTATGGTCCAGTACTACCTGTGGGCGCGCGAGAAGTCTTTGTCCGGGACGAGCGCTGTTTCGGCATGGATTGGATAGAGACCAAATACAATCCGCCTCATGAACACTCGGTCAACACCGCGAAGCTATCGGCTGGTTACGAAGGAATCAAGCCATCTTTGCTATCGGACTATGTTGATCAACACATTGACGGAAGATTCGAGGAATTTGGGTTCGAGGAGTTTGTGGACGACTACTTCGAGGGCACACCGTTCTTGACCGAAATGTTGAAAACGGTCTATAGGTATTGGCTCCGAGAGAAGACTCCAGTCATTCGCAAGTGCTTGAAGCTTCTTGTTGCATACAACCTGACCCAGCACGTCACAATGGTAGTCGGTATTCCAGAGGAGGAAGGGTTCCTCGGAAAAATCACCGACCCCAACTCCAAGTTCAGGGGGCAGACAGTTGCTCCAGTTATGATCAATTTCCAGATTAAGTGTGCTATGGCAGATCTGTGGCGCGAGTTGCAAAAGGACATTCTAGAGGAGCTATCCCACCTGTATTCCAGCGTCTATACGCGGGACAAGCTCAAGCATTGGCCGACAATCTTCATGACCGCTACTGTCCTCCTAGGTGTTTGGGAAGAAATGCAGTTCGATTGCCAATACCGGATCCCGGTGAGTCCTGAAAGCTACGAATTTGCGTGACTCGACTAACAGTGTATAGGACCGAGAGGTTGTCGACAAGTTTTGCAAGGACATGGAATCTACGCCTGTCGGCGTTATTGTCGGCCTGTTCTCTGCTATCTCGCAGAAACTTCCAGCGCTCCGGGACTGGGACTCGAACAAGCATCACGAGGCATTGAATTCGAATTGGGCGGTATGCGATGCCTTGACGGACGTACGACAGCATGTAAATCGCTATGGTAAGGGATCATCAACGATAGGGAAAAGATGCAGAAGCTGACGTTCATGCCAGACAGCTATCTTCGCGGACGCTCTGCGGCCACCTTTGACCGAGACGACTTTGATTCACTCTCTAGCAAATTCGTTTCGAAGCTTGTGATTCGCGCCAACTAACGACGACCTTACGGCGATTATGATTCGACGACAGCGACAAAAGCATGATGTTTACCGGAACCAGCCCTCGGGCGTTGTGTGACACGGGATTATAGACATCACCTTGTACGGTTACAATCTTTTTCGGGCAGGATGGGCTCAACGAAGGCCAATCTGGAGTGTATTTTCTTTCGACGAAGGCGAGTGATCACGATCATGACTCACGGAGTTTACGACGAGCTAGTTGCAGCTGCGGCTACAGTTATTTCTTTTCATATAAGTGAGGTGGTGACAGGTGGCTGATGTGATCTGTGGTGCCGTTTGGTGGTGAGACTTGACCCGCTCTGAGCTTCGGTTTTAGGAGATAAATTGGTGGAGGTGATGGGCCATTTAGGTGATACGTAGCAAGTGCTCTGATAAGACTCAAGCTGCTTGATTATCTCGGCCAAGTTGTCAGAATACTGACTGCTCCTATCAGTCTTATAACTGCTGGTGATTCGAGAGGTGATGTCGAAACAGTCAAGGTCACGTGACACCATCATTCTAGGCCGTTCTGGGGAATTCCATTGGCCGGGGGCGGTGATTGGTGAAGGCTGGCTGTGTCATCAAGGCAGCCGCTACCCATAAAACGCCCCCTCCTCCCCGAACGCCTCTTCCAACTACAAATACCCTCTCCCTCTCACAATCCTCCACCTTCTCTTCCAATTACCATAACAATATCCAACTTCAACCTTCAATCAGAGACCTTACCTCCATCACTCGACTTTCACATACTATCAACAACTACCCACCTCATCTACTATCACCATGCAGATCTTCGTAAAGACCTGTAAGTACCCTACTGCTGAGGCTGCATCTTGCCACCATCCTCTGTGACTTTGCTAACCTATCGACTTAGTGACCGGCAAGACCATTACGCTCGAAGTGGAATCGAGCGATACCATCGATAACGTTAAAGCCAAGATTCAAGATAAGGAGGGCATCCCTCCCGACCAACAGCGCTTGATCTTTGCTGGGAAACAGCTCGAAGACGGCCGTACCCTCTCCGACTACAACATCCAGAAGGAGTCCACTCTTCACTTGGTGCTTCGTCTGCGTGGCGGCATGCAGATTTGTAAGTCTTTTCTCCATACCCTTGAAACTATTGGCAATGCTAATCTTGAAATAGTCGTTAAGACCCTCACTGGCAAGACCATCACTCTCGAGGTCGAATCTAGTGACACAATCGACAATGTAAAAGCCAAGATTCAGGATAAGGAGGGCATTCCCCCTGATCAGCAGCGTCTAATCTTCGCTGGTAAACAACTCGAGGACGGCCGTACTCTTTCCGACTACAACATCCAGAAGGAGTCAACACTCCATCTTGTCCTTCGTCTCCGTGGTGGCATGCAAATCTTCGTTAAAACACTTACGGGCAAGACTATCACATTGGAGGTAGAATCGTCAGACACTATCGACAACGTAAAGGCAAAGATTCAAGATAAAGAAGGCATCCCACCGGATCAGCAGCGCCTCATCTTTGCTGGCAAGCAATTAGAAGATGGCCGAACGTTGAGCGACTACAACATTCAGAAAGAATCAACCCTGCACTTGGTTCTCCGGTTACGAGGTGGCATGCAGATCTTTGTCAAGACCTTGACAGGGAAGACAATCACATTGGAAGTGGAGAGCTCAGATACAATCGATAACGTCAAGGCAAAGATCCAAGACAAGGAAGGTATCCCACCGGACCAGCAACGTCTGATCTTCGCAGGCAAGCAGTTGGAGGATGGCCGCACACTGTCTGACTACAACATTCAGAAGGAGAGCACTCTGCACTTGGTGCTTAGACTTCGTGGTGGTCAGTAGATTGTTGCGTTGGGAAATTGGTCGGTGCTTGTGCGAGGAGTCCTCTTTGCGGTTGATTTTGAATTTCCTTCATTGGCGTCATCATGATTATGACTGACGCTCCACCATGTATGTAGCTAATGCTGGTATCTAATTGATACTTTACATACTATTCTTACCTTGAATATCCTGCGTGTGCTGTGCCTCGTGGACGAACTAAGCTTTACATTGTTCCGACGTCATTGTACGAATCCCATGAATCACATAGAGCCCGTGATTTCCGTTGTGTTGTCAATAGCCCACGAAATCCTACTTATTCACTCTAAAATTAGTCAGCGACGCATCCTGATATGCACGTCAACTACTTTCTGGTCCTTGTCTCGCAAGTATCAATGGTCTTCACTCCAGAAGGGAGCAATCCATGCCGTCCTTCTTCTACCATCTTGCCTTTGACCTCACCACCGAACTTAACCTGAAGCCTTGTTCTGCGGATAACTACTGGGAGGCCTTTCAGATCACACCAAGGACAAAACCTCAGCATAGACCGCAAGTCAACCCACACACGGAATCGGACACTGGGCTACCAAACAGCGCAAGATCTGGGGATCACAACAGGCCACCTAAGGGAGTAGTTACTACGAGTCAGCCCAGTGAAGATCACGCCTTGTCCGATCTAGAACGTGGCGAGCAGCCACCGCAACATAGTAAACAAGGCTCATCCTGTGCAGATGATTGGCGTCACGGTAGACTTCTTACGCAAGAAGTGAAGATGGCACAAGCTGGAGATGTACCAGACTCCAAGGCTTCGAATGCAAGAACTAGCAATGGCATAGGTGCAGGTCAGGGAGGATTAGCTACCAAAGGTCGCTTCGAACCATTAAGCACCGAAGAAGCAGAAGAGCTAGGCTGGGGAGTGGTACGGCTTTACAGGGACGGAGAGGACACGCCCGATCTTTACGATGAGCCCAGTCACGCTAAAGGTTCAAAAAGTACGAGAGCGCTGCAACGGAAGGGTGACGAAGAAAAGCCAGCATTCAAGGACGAGGATTGCACTACGTTATGTATACTTGCTGTACCCTCCTATCTCACGCCTTCAGATTTTCTTGGCTTCGTTGGAGAGAAGACGAGGGAAGAGGTCAGCCATTTCCGCATGATCAGGACGGATAGGAGTAACAGATACATGGTGCTCATGAAATTTCGCAACGGCAGAAATGCCAGAGAATGGAGGCGAGAATGGAATGGCAAGGCTTTCGACAGCATGGAGGTAAACACCCCTCATTGCTTCTTCTAAAAGTAATCACTAATCGATGTCAATGATAGCCAGAAAATTGCCATGTCGTCTTCGTCAAATCTATCGCCTTTCTCACTCCCTCTCCCACCACCCCCTCAACCTCCTTTCCAGATATGACTAACGATCCCTTCACGCCCTCCCCACCGTCCACTCTGCAACCCACAAGCTCATCCCGAACAACGAAACCACTCGCCCCACCAACCCCATCACTAATCGAACTCCCCACCTGCCCCGTCTGCCTCGAGCGCATGGACGAATCCACAGGCTTACTCACAATACTCTGCCAACACGTCTTCCACTGCTCCTGCCTGCAGAAATGGCGCGGAAGTGGCTGTCCGGTCTGTCGATACACGCAGAAATCCGACTCCCGGCACCATTCCCGGTCTCATTCCCATCTCCGCTCGTCCGTGGAGGGAGATGCCGGGGCCAGCAACAGCAGCCTGAACGAATGCAGCACCTGCCACTCCTCGCAGAACCTCTGGATCTGCCTCATCTGCGGCAACGTCGGTTGCGGGCGCTACGACGCCGCGCACGCGTTCGCGCATTTCACCGAGGAGGGCCACGCCTTCGCGCTGGATCTGAGCACGCAGCGGGTGTGGGACTACGCCAGCGACGCCTACGTCCACCGCCTCGTGCAGAACGCGCATGACGGGAAACTCGTCGATCTGAGCTCCGCCGCCACGCACGGGGCGCTGGAGTACCAGGGCAACGGACAAGAGGGTGGGGGGGACGATGACTACGACGATTTCGTGCCCCGGAGTAAACTCCAGACGGCCGGGGTCGAGTATACCCACCTCCTGACCTCGCAGCTCGATTCCCAGCGCATGTACTTCGAGGGCATCATCGAGCGCGCGGCGGACAAAGCCAGTTTGGCGGCGCAGGCGGCGGATAAGGCGCAGTCTTTGGCTGAGAAGACGCAGGCTCAGCTCGCGGAGCTGGAGGGACGGTTCGATGAGCTGGCGAGCGAGCTCGAGGACACGAAAAAGGAGCGCGATCGCGCGGGGAGGAAGGCGGAGAAGTTTGAAACCATGGCGCGGAAATTGGAGAGGGAGTGGAGGGAGGAGAAGACTGTGAGCGCGAGTCTGATGACGCGCATTGAATATCTGCAGAAGCGGGTTGAGGAGCTGGGGGCTGAGAGGGAGGGGTTGGTGGCGGAGAAGAAGGAGTTGGAGGAGATGGTTAGGGATTTGATGGTTACTGTTGAGGGGGAGGAGGGTTGCGGAGTTGGGGGAGGAGGGGAGGGGGCGGGTGTGAGTTTGCCGGAGGGGAACAAGGGGGGTGGGAGTGGGGGAGGAAGAAGAAGGGGAAGAAGTAGGCTGGGGTAGGGGGGGTAGGAGATAGAAGAGGTTCAAGAGGCGGTAGAGCTCTGTACTATTGCATTTGGCGACCACGGGGAGCATCTCTTCTGGAGCGTCATTCCTAGAGCATCTTTCCTAGAGCATACTGTATTGTTTGGAGTATCCCTTTTGAACCATCTCTCTGTGAACCACTTTTTCTGCAGCATCCTTTCTGGAGTATATTTCCCCCTCGCTATCTCTTTAGCGTTCCTTGTTCTGGATAAAGCATCATTCCATCTCCCCCTCGCCATCTTTCCCCATCCCATCTTCTCAATCCCATCTCCCCCTGGCCATCTCCCCCCCCGCCCCCCTCGCCATCCCTTCTGGAGCATCTCTCCCAGCGCTTCCTGTCCCTAAACTATACAGCATCATCGCAGAGCATGACCCCCACGCGAGGAAAAGCGTGCCGTTTCATATCACATCATTATCACTATCACTGTCAATATCACTATCACTGTTAGGGGTGGTTGAAAGGATTAGAGAAGGGGAAGTAGAGAGAAGATAGGGAAAATAGATGAGGGGAGTAGATGGGATGGGGAGATGATTTGAGATGGGATGGGGAGATGAAATGGGATGGGATGAAGAGCGGAGAAGAGAAGAGAGAGAGAGAGAGCTTGATACCTTTATCTTATCTTTTCTTTTTGAGGATGAGGACGGGACGGAGGGGGAGTGAAGATGGAGAGGATGAACGAGGAAAGAAGGTAGGAAATCGAGGAAAAGGAGAAAAGAAGAGCCATTAGCAGCTGATCTTCTTTTGAGTCTCTGAGTTTGTTTTTCTTGCTTGGTTGGGGGAGGGGGCATATGCGGGAAAAAGGTCGGGAGATCAAGGAGAGGGGCGGGCGTTAAGCTGCTATTAAACATCGTATAGGATCAGAGAGGGTCGGGCTTGCTTTTTGAGAATGGTCTGTATGTATGTGATGTATGTATCAGCACCCTTAAGCTATGTACAAAATTCGAATCTAGCGCTCCCCAGTTTCGCTTCGGTTCGCTTCGGTTCGGTTTCAGGGATATAAGTCAGTGAGTAAGAGAGTCAATTAGATAGGGAAACTGAGAAAGGCTACCTTAACAGCTGGATCCAAAGACTCCTCCTGGATCGTGGGAGCATATGGGGGTCTTGGGGGATGCTTGGGATAGTGTGGATTCATGACCCCGGGTCCCCCCCGTTTCCTGATTCGTGATCATTGGTCTCGTGGCACCACTTTTTCCGTTATGTACTTGTCGGCTTCTAGTCTCTCTCCTGTGGGTATTTGTGGTTCTTTGAGCTTGTGCAATGACGTGCTCCATTTCTCCCGAAAGAGAAATCGAAATGTCTCTGTGGGTATTACCCCTGATGAGCTGTTATGGAAGAAAACAGAGGCACAGAGGAAGAAGTTTGTGGAGGGGAGGGAGGATAAGCTCAAGTAAGTTTGAACTGAACGATAAGCCGATTCCCCTCCGGACCCGTGGTGTATGCATCGCGCATTTCGATGCGGCTGGCGTCGACGAGGTGGGTACTGTAGTTTGAGTAGATTGTTGCGAGCAGGAGTTTCATTTCTGTCCTTTACATTAGCCTCATTTCTTTCTCCTTCAGCCCTTCCAAAGGCTTCCAGTGTATAGGTATGGACTCACCCTGCATAGCGAAATTACTCCCCACACACATCCGCCCCCCACTTCCAAAGGCCCAGAACCAGCGGCCCATCTCTTCTCTCCGGTCTCTGCCTTCTTTGCCCTCCCCTTCGGTCGCAAGCCATCGTTCCGGTTTCCACACCTCTGGCTCTGGGAACACGTCTGCGTTACGGTGTAGACTGTACGCCTGCGCACTGACCCTCACGCCTCCAGGTAGGGGCGGAGAGCCAGCGAGCGATACGCCCGTGTATGGGGTTTCGCGCGGTTGAGGACCTGGTATAGGCGCGTAAAGGCGGAGGGTTTCCATCAAGATGGCGTGGAGGAGGGGGAGAGCGTCGATTGCGCGGGGAGAGGGGAGAGTTTGGGTATTGTTTTGGATTTGGGGTGGGTAGGAGATCGGAGGCGAGAGTGTGAGGAGTTCCTTCCGCAAGGCAGACTGCAGGGAAGCGTTCTGCGAGAGGGAGTAGATCGCGTAGGTCGCTGATATGCCTGAGGTTTCGTGGCCGGCTGCTAGTTGGTCGAGGAGCTCGGAGGCGATCCGTAGGGTGGGGTCGTCGTGCGGGTTTGAGATGGAAGGGGCGTCGGATTTGTGGGGTGCGAAGGATTGGTAGAGCATTTTGTAGACTGTGGGTGTGTTTTCTGGTGACAGATTGGTGCCGGACTCGATGCTGCAACGCGCAGCGTTGCACATCTTCATGCAGAAGTCCTCGATTGTTTTGGATGCTTGATCGACCCACTTTGGGACTAGATTTATTCCGAAGCGAGAGAAGATGGTGGTTAGGCCGGGGAGTTCCTGGTCATAGAATATGTAGGGGCGACGGCATTGGTACTCGTGGAGTAGGTATTGGCGCGTTTTGACGTCTTCAATGAAGTTGGAGCTGTTGTTGAGGCCGAAGATGTAGGCGTTTATGGTGTCCATTGTTACCGCGAAATTGAGCTCGTGGACGTCAATTGGGGTCTTTGAGGTTGCCAGAGATTCTAGAAGTGGTAAATAACGAGTATACATAATTTTCTCCGCGATGCTGTGTAATTCATGTGAGGATTGGAGGTAGGACTTTGAGTAAACGTTTGAGATCATGCGCTTCTGGACCGAGTGTTGCTTGCCGCTCTTCATCGAGAACATATTTGTGGCTCTACGAGTTTCAATTAGCCTGGTAAACGGTACGAGATATGCGGCTTACCCAAAATTGAAGAAGACATTTGGATACCAATTGGGTTTCTCAAAGCCTCCACTATAGACCGTCTTGATCCCTCCCTCGACACAATTGATACTGATATCGTTGGGACCCAGTCGCACAATTGGCCCCTTCTTTTGATGTGCATCATGTACCGTCTGATTCTCAGTGCTAGTATACCTTTTCCAAAGAATCCATAGTGGGGAAAAGCCAGAGGAGAAATGAGCATTGGGAATTTTCGCTAGTGGAGAGAGGAAGGCTGGGTATATGATGAACTTGTACAGACAAAGCAGTAAGCCGCATGGTAACGTCAATAAAGGAATGGAATACATTCTGCCACGGCCTAGAGTATGTGCATCCCAGTTCCCAAGAAGGAAGAAGAAACAGAAGACAAAAAGCTTGGGGGAGGGGTTAACAAGTAAAAGCCCCCTCGAGCCGGTGTCATGACTCATGAACCCTCTGAAGCCCTTTTCGCTAGCTCCAGCGCTAGATAGTAAAGTACCGAGGTATCTTACCTAGGCACTCCTAGGCTCTGCTATCGCGCTTGTGGCGGCAGCACTGAAAGGGCCGCGGGGCCTAGGGGAGTGGCGCCCAGACACCTATGAATTTGTACCATTCATTGGCCAAAGTATTGCATGCCCAGCATGGCGAGTGACGCACCCTACCTTCTTGTTTCCTATCTGTCAGGAAGACGTCTTGTAAGAATGCAAAAAAAGAAATGGAAGACATCTTCGAGGAATGGTTTCTGGCCAACGGAGGATACATCGACCCCGGTGTCGAAATTGCAACGGACAAAGTCACTGGACGTCATATGCGAGTCATCAATGGAGAAGATGTAACAGCTGGAAGTCTGATTGTTTCGTGTCCACATGAACTTACCATATCCTGGCTGAACGTTGTCAGTGGCTCTGAGACCTTTCTTAGTCAATTCGACCTAGGCGATGCCTACCATGCAGTCAATCAAGTCGTCATCGTTCGTTTCTTCCTTCTGAATGAACACCTCAAGGGGCAAGAATCATTCTGGTGGCCCTATATCCGAAGCTTGCCCCAACCAGATGAGACTCAGCTGCTGGGTACACCGCTATACTATGATGACGAGGATTTCGCCTGGATTCGTGGCACTAACCTCGAGCATGCGGCTAGGAAAACGGAGCGGATGTGGCGTATCGAGTATGATGAAGCCATGCAAAGCTTGGTACAAATTGAAGGAAGTCATGCAACGGAGTGGTCTTGGTCACTCTACAAGTGGGCTGCAACAATTATGAGCTCACGGTGCTTTCCTGCTTCCGCACTTGCCAACAATGTACTCATGAAAGATGCTTTTGGTAACGGAAACTCTGATCCTCCGGGCTCAGCGGATTCCCTTGAGCCTGGAAGTCCAGTTCTTATACCTGGCATTGACCTGCTAAATCATCGACCCAGTGCCAAAGTTACATGGCAGTGGACGAGCATCAACTGTCGTCTTGTGACTAATGAGAACCTGGTAGCCGGTACCCAGATATGGAACAATTACGGACAGAAGAGTAATGAAGAGCGTAAGCATGTGCTCTCACTTCAATCGACCGTTGTCTGCTGACTGTTCTAGTGATCCTAGGCTACGGATTCAGCATCGCCGACAACCCAGCTGATCATTGCGGCCTTACGGTAGTTGCTGATGCCAGTCGATCTCATCAAGGTCTTGATTTCCAAAATGGACAATCATGTGATCAAACCAGGACATCGCAACCTTATATGCGAGGTGTTGCGGAGCCAAAGCGAGTACATTGGGTCCGTTTGCGTAATGCCGTTGAGGACAAGATTCAACTCGACGCAAAGGCATCATACGAATTCTCACCAGGTTTTCTCGACGAGATCGCGACTGCTCTGTGCAACAATCGCGAAAAGACTTCCAGCCAAGCTTACTTACAAGACCTAAATGACTTTTCCACTGCTGATCTGTCGCGCAGAAAGCTAAAAGTGCTGGCGACGATCGTCATGTTGGTTCAAAGGCAGCTTTCCGATATCCTCAAATACGACGCACAAATCCCCAAGTGGCCAGACAACGAGCGGCAATTTCACGCGGCCAGATATCGCCGAGGTCAGCTTCATATCCTTCGAACCGTGAATACATCGTTGCTTGGGAAGCTCTCCAGCCTTTCAGGATTTAACGGCAACGCAACCAGAGATTTTCGTGTTGTACGACTTGAGCACATGCTGGTAGAATCGCCATCACCGCTTCTTGCTGATTTCCGTGCTGCTCTAAATGCTGGTCTTGGCACGCGGAAGGCGGCCAAGATCAGAGATCGTGGCTGGGTCGAGTGTGCATTCACTCTATGGATTTGCGGGGTATGGCTTTATGGGCAATCGTCCACCTCTGACTCCATGTCGCTTAGAGGCAAAGACCTAGAGTCAACGATAGCCTCCTGGCTTGTGTTCCTACGTCAGACTTATCCAGACATCCCTATCGTACAGGATAAGTCACTAACTAATGGCCATGGACAGCCATCCTCAACAGCTCCCGCAAATGAAGAAGATACATCACTCGTTGACTCCTCTCTTTGTCTAATTCAAGCAGCGGTGCAGAGGAACCCTTCTTCCCTCTACAACAACCCTGAATGTACCAAACCTCGCTTGATGTGGTGCGTGAATATTCTCAAAGAGGAGAGCGTCATGTGTCCGGACTTTGAAGGAAAATCAGGTGATGAATTTGACGAGTTGGTGCTATTCATCGAAGCTCACGAAGCAATTTGACGTGACTGTGGATTCACGAACCCCTCGTCTTCTTCTGAGAAGAAGTACTTTAAACAGCTGTTTCCTGTCTACAAGGAGTGCTTGAAGTCACATAATGCGAGTCAAATGCATCAGAAAGTCATTGATCGACTATAGCCTAGGAATGAGATCAATCAATGGTCATCAAAGCCAATCTACTCATGCCTACTGGAAGAGGGTGCGGCTTTCATTATTTATAAATAAGCTCCTCCCACATTCTTGATCAATACACTTCTTTAAAGCTACTCTCACATTGCAATTTCATACTACACACTTGGTTTGCGACTCGTCCTAAAAAGTCCTCATGTACGCTCAGCTTCAGAATAAGATCATGACGGACTCAGCTTCCGCTCACACCACAAGCAATGAGAATGCGCCAAGTACTGGTACTACTACTGAGCAGGCTTCGCCAGACGTACAGAGTAGCTTAAGTATACCACATGGGATGCCTCTCAGATGTCAGATCGCTGTAGTGGTGGGCTACGTTCACTTACGGCTGACCTACCAAGCCATATCTCGGGCTCTGGGATATCGCTGCCTGGATATTCCGTACCGGCAGGTGGAATGGTTTTACACAACGGAGCAAGTCGTGGACGTTCTCGATTACCTCAAAGAAGGGGCACTAAATGGGCGACTCAAAGGTGAACAGAATATTTATAGCCTTTGGGGACCCGACTATGATGCTGTCGTCGAGGTTGAACTTAAGATCCGCAGGGTCGACATAGAGTATCAGAAGTCTCTCATCCTTGAGGCTCTGCAAAGAACGGATTTCATCAAATCAGTCCAGGACTTTTACGAGGGAGAACTCGAGAACAGGAGAAAAATCTGGATGAGGTTGGAGAGACTGGAAAACGCAGAATGGTGCGAGGAAGACGAGGAGGAAGTGCTCTGGAATGGACTAGCAGAACGGGAGACGGACAATCGAAGCCCTGTCGAGACGGTCAGCACGATCTCTACAAAGTCACCTCATCTATCTAGCAGTCAGAATATGAAAGCGCGGTCTCTACCATGACACCTGTCCAACAGCCAGAATGGGAACTGGACGCTGAAGAAGCCTCTGAGCAACCGGTTTACCCTCGAGATGGAAGGAGCGGCGGGGGTTTCCCAGGAACAAACATGTGACTTGAGAATTCCACTGTGCCGTGCTACGTAGTTTCTATGAGGATTCGCAAAGTGGGCGAGATGGGCACACAAGAACGAGGCTTGGCCCAAGTCTGATATCAGCAACACATCCAGCCAGACGTGTCGCGAAGGGCAGGCCCCCCGGATAATCAGGTTTGACAGCATGCATGCCCAAATGTTAAGATCACAGAATCTTGCTAGAATGGTCATGGTCTAAAAAATCATTCAATCTACCTATCCACTATTATGCTTCTACCCTCTTAGCGAGATATCCTCTTCTTTTAACACCTTCCCTCAGCTATAAATACTATCCAACAACAAAGTTTGCGGATATATCCATGCCTGTCTGTCTCTATCCACAGCACGCGCACTATCCATTGGTGAAGCAGGTTCTGCGAGCACGATCTCTTCATCGGCACATTACAGCATCAGTATCTCTTCCTTTCCAGCTGCGAACCTGCCAATAGGACGTCATTGATGCTCTTGACTTGCAGAGCACCAGACTCCAGACTTTGTCGCCCGAGTTGCATCCCAATTTTTCCATGCCTTTGATACAGTATATGTTCTTGTCAGCTCTGTCCGTTACTGCCAAGACATTTCAAGGCAAAGGTGCGCCTCCTCGGCCACAAAACCAATCAATATTGACCTTAGCCATCATTGTGGGTGGGGTCCCATGCATATCAACAAGGCGTTTAGACGTACACCTCGCGTAATGTTGAAGAATCTTGAGATCTGCGCCCCTGCGGTAGATGCATCTCGACGGCGACGAGGCTATCGTCCTTGATCTCAAAAAGCACAATTTCCTCGATGACGGATTGTAGCTGCTACAGAGTCTCGTTATTTATCTGTAGGCAAAAGGCATCGCACTCGCCTCGCAGGGAAGTGGCTTCCAAGAGCCTTGCGACTACTCGCCCCTGGCAAAATTGAGTGCGTATCTCATCCCACATGATCACATTTATCCACCGCAAACCAGATAAACTAACGATAGCCCGTCTTGGTAATTACAGCAAATGTAGGAACTCATTCATGTCACGTTAGTTTCTAATTCCAAAGACGCGCAACCTTGTTCTGACAAGTTGTTTCTGTCCTCTACCGGCACTCAATTCTGTCCGGGGCGAGTGAAGGACCGCGCATTACATCAAATGGTGATGATGCAAATGCCACCTATGCTCGTCTCCAAAGACGCGGAGTAGATTCGACGTTTCGACTGAAACCATCAAGGACAAAGTTCTTTCCACTGGGCATGGCCCTGATTTCAACCCGGTAAAAACCTCATATGCAGGCTGATCAATATAACAGTATCGTCAAACAGGACGGTTTCACACTCCTTGCTGAAGGGCAATCACCGATCGCCGATCTGTTTTTCATACATGGACTGCAGGGTCATCCTCGAAAGACATGGACATACCAACCTCCTTATCCCCGGGAGACAAAACGACAAGGTGATCCACCAAAAGCAAGTACGGCATAGGTCGGAAAATCAGCAGCGCCTTTGGCCGTTCTAAGAAAGTGGAATCAAGCAATACCAACCCTAGTTCACTAGAAGTGTACTGGCCAATGGATCTACTTCCCTATGATTTTCCGAATATCCGTATCTTTACATGTGGCTACGATTCAAAGGTGACGCATTGGTTCAAGGGCCCAGCGATGCAATTGGATATATACTCGTACGGGGAGAGCTTACTCAACGGGGTTGAAGCTCGCCGCAGAGAAGATCCCCGGCGCCGCTTGATCTTTATTGTCCACAGTCTTGGAGGCTTGATAATCAAAGACGTATGTCATCGAGGCTTGTGTGATAGTTCGATTAACAGATTTGATCCAGGCGCTTCGTCGAGCAAGAACAGCCATGGACGATCGGTTCAGAGCAATCTATGAATCGACAGCAGCGATTTTCTTTTTGGGAACACCGCATCGAGGGGGAAGCTATGTCAACATAGGGCTAACAGTGCGCAAGATCACGGCTTGTGCCGGTTTCGATACGAATGACAAGGTCCTCCGCGATCTTAAATTTGACTCAGTCACGGCCAAACTTCTACGAGAAGAGTTCGCGAAGATGCTTGATGATAGACGTCCAAAGATTTACACTTTTCAAGAAGCCATTGGCTTATCCGGTTTCGGTCCCCTTTCGGGGAAGGTGGGTGTTTGCAATAATTTGCAAGAAGCTATCGCTTTGGATGCTAATTCTTGCTAAGGTAGTTGTAAACGCCTCATCCGCTCTTGATTATGCGTTGGAGCAGAAAGACTTTATCAACGCCAACCATGTCGATATGTGCCGCTTCTCTGGTGTCGATGACGATGGGTACGAAAAGATCAGAGCTGGTATAGCTCATTGTCTGGAACAGAATACATACGATGCCCCACATAGTATGTATGCCGTTTTATTTCTAAATTTCCCTTCGTTTCAATCTAACAATCATGGGTTTAGGTCATTCATCCGCCTTGCGTCAAGGTCAGCGTCTTCAATCTTCCGCAGACCATCACAGCTGACGAAGCCTAAAGAAATCCTGAAAAGTCTCTTCCAGCCAGAGACTCAAGAACGATTCGACCAAGTGAATCAAGCTTACGAAAAGACCTGTGGTTGGCTTTTCGAAGATGAGACTATTGGTTTTGTCAAATGGCTCCGGAGTGGAGAGGGGATATTCTGGATTAGCGGCAAGCCAGGATCAGGTAAATCGACGCTGATGAAGTATGCAGTAACAGACCCACGCACCTTTCAAAACCTATACGCTAATCATAAGCGTAACCGCTGGATTTGGGCTGAATTCTTTTTCAGTGAACGTGGTGCTCAGGAGCAGAAGACGCTCGAAGGCTTACTTCACAGAATTCTATTTCAGCTTTTAAGTCAAGCTGAGGAATTGACCGAAATCTTTGCTGATGTCTATCAGAACAGTGTCAGTATTCAAGGCGAATGGCTTTTAATATACCTTGAACGGACGCTCATCAACATAGCGACGCAGCGAAAAGTCAGACTAAACATTTGCCTTTTCATTGACGCTTTGGATGAACATAGCGAGCATTACGATAGAAGCCATTGGCGACTTATTGAGATTTTGCAAGCATTCGTGGCAAAATCGGATGGACGATTTGTCAAGATTATGCTATGTTTGTCCAGTCGCCCGGAAAATGTCTTCAAAGATGTCTTCAGGAAGTCTCCCAGCTTTCAGGTACATTTACAGACGAACTTCGACATACAGATTTACGTGCACAGCCGGATCAATACATACCTAGCCTCGAGGGACGATCTGTCTTCGAACCCAGAAGTTATAACTTCACTGACTGCTACGTGCGAAGAAATTGCCAGAAGAGCTCAAGGGGTTTTTCTGTGGGTAGCCCTCGTGACAACCGATATGATTGAAGCTCTGATAGACGGAGAGAGTCCGGAAGATTTACAGCAGACTTTGTCCTCCATTCAAGGAGACGGTGATCTGTATCACTTGTATCATCGCATTCTATTGAGATTGAAAGCACCGCATTTACGAGAAGCTTTCGTAATGCTCCAAATTGCTTACGCGGCCATCGAGCCATGGCCCGTGACAGAATTCTTTGAAGCAGTCGGCTTCACGTGTTCGTGCACGAAAAGACTCGACTTGACAGTCAGACACCCTAGTGACGTTGAATTGGAGCGGAGGCTAGTCAGTCGTTGTCGAGGCTTCCTCGAGCTTCAAGATTCTGTCGGAAAAGGTGACGATCCAGCTCTAGGCCTTCAATGTGGCGGCAAGGTGGTCCAATTTCTTCACCGGACTGTGAAGGAATTCTTGGCAACCTCGAAGAGTTTTGACGACATCCACAGGCGATTAGGAAGGGAGATGGTGGGTGACGGACACCTCTTTATTGCCGAGTTCCGCATCAGACAGCATTTTCGATGGTATGCTCATCAACCATTATTGGTCGGAAAGGTCCAGGACAAGCGGAAACATGAGATATTCTATCAAGCAATGATGGCCGAAGTGACTAGTGGCCACGCAATTGGAGCGAGTCTCGATGAACTTTCAGAATTTATCCAATCGCATGAACTGGCTTTTGCGTACTTTGAGAAAGTAAAGCATGTGTCTTCGTGGAGGAAGTCCTTCCTAGCACTAGCAGTCTGTGCAGGCTTGATAGTGTATGTGAACCGTGTCCTTACGGAAAGGCCGATGTATATGCAGCCACGAGATGTGCCTCTTCTGCACTACGCGATCTCTCGTGGACGCATAGACACAAAGAATCCTCTAGCCATTGAAGCCCGTCTGAAGATGATAAGGCTACTCATCTCAAAGGGTGCTGACCTTGAAATGGCCCAAGACGGTCTTACAGCTTTTGCTTTTGCATTCAGGGTATACGTTGAACGGATTGAGTTCAGGCCTAATCGGCGAGACATCTTCATCTTACTCCTAGAAGCAGGAGCGAGTGTCAACGTCGGAATAAATGAATTCAAGCATACGTCTGTACCTTATGCGGTGGGAATGGATGACATCATGCCCTTAAAAGCATCTGTCCGGAAAAAAGATCGAGAGCTAACCAAATTACTCCTTGTTCATGGCGCCAGCTTCGCGGCTTTGGATCCAGCAGACTGGGAGTATATGAGGAAATACGACAAACCAATGCTTCATCTCGTCAAGCAATATCACGACAAAATTATAAATTGATATCCAAGTTCATAACGGCTACGTACTCAGAAGAATCTTTAGTGATGAAAAATATGCGAGAGCAGTAGACCCACGATCCACCTGGCTAAAGTTGAAAGAGCGATATGGTATGGATTACCGCTTGGTAGATCATGAAAGATCTGGCCAAATCTCCCCAATTGCTGGCAATGCCTGTGATTAGCGAAAGATAGAACGAAGTGGCAGTCGTACCTGCGGTGGATGTGGTCCGGGAACAGAAAAGACGTCTTCCAGTCTGAACATACTGGAAGATTGCGACCCAGTCCTCCCATGAGGCCATTGCGATCCTTCGTGTAAATAGCTTTACCCTCCAGTCTGTTTGGTCTCCTGTAGTCTCACCAGCGGAGCAATAACGATAACGGAGATCTTGCTAATTTGATGATAGAACAATCTGATTCAATACACTATCCAGCTTGAAAATACCACGGAAAATGCATGCACCATCTATCAGATCCCACCTACTAGCAATCTGAAATCGCATACTTTGTAGAAAGTCCATATCTACAGGAAAAACGCCGATGCCAATAAGCGGTAACACCGTGATGGCGGTATTGGACAAATTAGGCATCATTTGCAAGCAGTCCCTTCAACTCGATCGTCGAACTCGCCATCTTTCTGAGACTTACTCGAAATAGGCAAGCTGAAAGCCCATGAGACGATTCAGCATAGCCTGCTCTCGCTGACTGAATCGACCTTGTCGAGCCAATCGATGCCAATTTAAAATAGAGACAAGCTAAGAGCAATCGTCGAGTTGCAGCATGTCGTCAACGCTCTCAAATCTCATGATAGTAGACTCAGTCACAAGCTGACTATCAGTCCACAGAGGGAACAAATTTCCACAATTGATACTTCACTTGCCAGGAGCTCCAGGCTGAGGCTGGTGATTTGAGCATGTTTTGACATGCTTCTCGATCTTGGCTTTCGATGGCTCCTGATGATCGCAGGCGTTGCAGATATACTGAGTTTTCCACGCTGTGGGCTTGGAGACGAACAAGTCTCGGTCACTATGGCAGTCGAGACTTGTTCGCTGGTACCTTGCCCTTCGCTCAAGCCCACAATCAAGCCATCCGCATACCTTGTCTCGCTTGTCATGGTGTGTCTCAATTAAATGCGTCTGTAAAAAGTGAGTCAATATCCCGTTTAGCTAACGCCATCAAGTTTCCTCTGGTCACTGTAGTTGAGAATGTAAATGCTCAGAAGAGAGTCAAAGTGCGCCATTTTGCAGCTTCAACATCCGATTTTGATCATCATTACCTGTCACTAAGGATGCATCGAATGAATTTCTGTGCGAAAAGCACGTGTAAGGCCATGAAACACGCTGATGATTGATACAGCTCGAATATCGCTTACACACACTTTTCAATCATATTTTTTAGTTAGCTTTCAGCAGGTGAAGGAATCAAGAGATCTGAAACTTACAAAGTCAATTCTTGATATCTGTCTGCAAACCATTCTCGCTGCTGTGTCTCCTAGAGACGTGTCCGTCATCACCACCGTCTTCGACCCACCGTTAACTGGTTCAGATGGCAGGCCTTGACCTCTGGACTTGTAGCGGATTGTCTTGTATCCTTTCCAGTTCTTATTACTGCAAGTTCCCATTAGGTGATCTTCTGCGGCACATCCATCACCCAGCCTGCCAGTTGATTTCGAGGTGGTCGGTATTCTCTAGCACAGCAATAATATCATACCCTGGCGATATTGCTTGGAATCGGTCAAGGAGAGCGAGTCGTCTCACGCTTTTACAAAATGGCCTGAGATAGAGCCAAGTATCTATCCCTGATGCGGATTACCTGGACGTCTATGTGGGGGCATATATCTCCCATAAGAGTTCTCAGGCAGATTGGTTCTGCTATTGCCACCAGCCGAGTTGTTGACTTGCGATGAAACAGCGCTGATGGGCTCGGGGACCTTTGTCCTCTGCATTTTCAACGAACTCCATATTTTCAGCTCCGGCGACTGCTTTATTGCCTGACAAGATTCGATATGTTTCATTAAGATTGCCCTTCGCGAATCGTTTCGCGCAAAGTCTGCCTGAAGAGCTCTGCTATTTGAGGTTTAACCAGTGATATTTCTCTCTTCTTTCTCCTTACTCTCATCAGCGTCATCATGCCGATCATCACTCCGACGCCCCCATCTCTCCGAGTGCCGGTTCTGGTCACTCGATGACTGTTCCGAGAACGTTACCGCCTCTCCCAGGTTCTAGCTCTCCAGCAATGAACCAATTTGGTGTGCCATCTTGGAACGCTGCATTGAAAACATATACTGAGTCGCAGACTGGTTATTTGTGTTTGACCCGGAAATTTGCGCCGTTTCAGGACTGGCCTAGGACCTTTTTGTGACGATAGTCCCTTGATATTCAAGGTCGGACTGCGATCCGCTGAAATTCAGCAACAATGAGGGTGGATTGAGTTTTTCGACAGCTGCGTAAATGAGGGTACTCCCGTTGTTTCAGAAGAGAAATATATAATAGAAGTAGGATGTTTCCTAATACAGCGTAGATAGGGCTCACTTACCCAGTGTACAGTGAGTATATCTGTATCTTCCTCAATAGCCATGCCCAGAACGCCATCGATGTTACGAGTGTTTCTGGAGTTTTGACTTGTAGGAGGACGTTTTTTTTATTCTCGGCAGCTATAACCTCCAGCTGCTCTTCTGATAGGTCGATATCGCCCTTGGCCACTTCGATGAGAGCTTTGTGAGAACAGAGACCGTCATAGCTGAACAAATCTCTCAACAGCCCAACACGAATTTGACATCCTAAATATTCGGCCTGAGTTGATTACTCGTCAACCTTTCCGGTATCGTTTGTCATATACATACGTCGACATGAACCACCGAACTGCCTTCAGGGAAAAGAATGATAATATCGATGATCGACATCGTACCACACATCGTCCATATCCGTGTCTGCGGACGTGGATGCTGCCAATGCATCACTGAGGATTTCCATCGGAGGCCGTGTTGGGGTCATCCTGGGAAGTGGCACTACTCTCCCTAGCCCTACTTACTGCAGAAGCTGCCTGTTCGGCGGCCCTTTCTCGAGCTTTCGTCATCCCCGCGTATGGCCCATCCTGGAAGACATGATCTTCGCCTTGGGTGCCGGATCCTTTCGTGATACGATTTCTCGTATCACTAGTAATACCTCGGGTTGCTCCAGGTGACTACAGTAGTAGTGACGAAAATGCTGCCACTGAATTTTTTTGGTGCTTTGATTCTCTCATCATTTCAACAGATCTTTTCGTTGTTCCTTTCCCCGAGCTACAAAATATTGACTGTAAATCCGAGTTGACCGATATCTACGTCTTTCGTGCAAAGACGGCCAGGGCGAATCTCGAAGCGGCAAAAGAGATCGTGTGTGAGGATGATGATTTTTCCGTCTTCCTTTAATTTAGTTAGATACTCTGTGTCCATCGGTACTACCAAGCAATGACTTGTTTGCATTGCCTTCATGCATTGCTTACGCATTGGAAATGGTGCAAGTTATGTTTAATCGACATATAGAATGCAGAGTTACAAAGTAAAAGATGTAAATCAGAGTCGTGATGCTGGCGATAGATAGGTGTGAGAAGAGCAGAGAGGGATTACGAAGTGAAAAAGAGAAAAGGACAAGAAGGTCTTGAGCGCTTTACAATAGCTCAACTCCATCTGTCATATTTGTATCAGGTTTCTAGTTAACGGTTGGCGGCTGCCTTGGTATATATTTGCCAGGTATGTCGTGAGGAGGATATGACATCAATCGAGGAATGGACATGTATATTTTGAGAATTAGAACTTGAGAACAGAAAAGAACGCATGAATGATCGACAATGATCAGAAAGATGAGATTTATATAGAGATTGTCAAATGAAGTGATCGTTCGGGGGTGAGATGCCGAAGACTCCTCTATCAACTCATCACCTGAGATCTTTTAGACAATGCGCTCGCCCGCGATCAGATAGAATATCTGTTCTTTCTTTTCAAAGTCGCCGCCGCTTCTCCCGCCGCGCCCAAGTAATAGTACAGAGGTCAAAGAAGCAGCAGTAGTTGAAGAGTTATCAGTTTTCAGGTAAGTAGTCTCCAAAACCCTTTCAGCTCGTTGGGCTTGATGTTAGTTGTACAAATTTGAAGAAAGACCAGTCTATCGAGAAGTTAAGGACGCCGAGTTGTGGATTGTCCCTGGCGGTCGGCGCCTTGAACACTCTGGGTCTCATTGCATTCAGAACTTCAATTTTCCGAGGGTGTTGTTTCCACAGAGCCATCTGGAATGATAGCTACCCATCCATTGTCACATCCTCCTTCGTTGTTCAAGAAAAGCCCATGTCGGCATGAGCGCAAGGCTGCATCGTCCGTTCCCAAAATATGTGCAAGGTCCTCCGAATCGAAGCAGAATGGCAAGATGTGCGCACATTTCACTATGTCTTGAACAGCTTTCATCTTTGGATCGGGCGCGATCTCGCTATTTAATTGCTCCACTGGCTCCAGGAGGTGACTTGTCGTAGTGTTGCTCACATTGTTATAGGCGGCGTAGTCTCTTCTTGTTCGACGGATTTCCCTGGGTGACTTCCGGCTTCTAGTTGTGAACTCAGGCTGAAACGGAGAAGGGATCAGGCTAGGTCTAGTCATCTCCCCTAACTTATGAACCTGTCTCTTCAGTTCGCGGCAGGCTTCGTGCCTTTACAACGCTTTGCTCGCGCTTTCACGTACCCGAGAGAAGCCGCGTCGTCGTACTCTTGGGCGCTACCGTCAAACCGGATGAAGAAGTTATCCCCAGTACCCAACAAACGGTGTTCGTGCGCACCAAGGGGGACAGGGAAGATAACCAAGTAACGACCGAGAGGAGCCTTCAAAAAAGCTGCCTTGATTCGAGTAGTCGCAATGTCCATGGCTGCGACTTCCAAGCGAGCCTCATTGTAGTACAGAGCATCCTTGGAGAAGATAAAAGAAGTCAAAGTTAGGATAGGCTGGTACGGGTTTTTGTTCCCTCTTGCCGTAAATGAAATAGATGAAGCCGAACTTGACGAGGGCGACAGCGATAGCAAAAAATTTTCAGGTTTGACGGTGTCAATTGACCTCTGAAAGAGCTTCGATCGAGTTTCCACTATTTTCTTGCCGAGCATGTCAGCGATGACTTTGTACTCGTCGGCCTTGACCAAAAACTCATGACAAAAAAGGCTTGTAGCTGATCCTCCAATGACATTCGCGTCTCGAGAAGAGCTTTCCCGTCATCGGTCTGGAAGTACGGGAGTACCTGAAAGTTTATATATAGTATTTGAACAATTTGAATTGATATGTCTCTGAATATCCTTAGTAGCCGCCACCGATTTCTAGATCAAGAAGACCGCAGACTTTTATTACTCAGTTGGCTTCACTATATGAAGAAATGACGAGCTTGCCTCCACAGTAGGAGGAGTTTTTGACTCTAGCTATATACCTGTTTCTGTGCAATAGATCTGGGGTTGGGATCGTCAGCAGATAAAAGCTTTAGCAGAGTGCTCCGGCGATAATCATAACAAAGATTATCTTGATACGTAAGCATTTCAGATAACTTTGAATAAGCCAAAAAAAATTATAAGGCATGATTGAGGAGAAACCGAGAGATTGATCAGTTGAGGATGTTCTCTGGTAGTGTTTAGCTTCGGTTTCTCATTGACTCTTGACCTGCCATTTAGTGATACCGAATAACAGCACCGTGTCATTACCCAGTGACCTATATCCTTATAACGTTGTGCTTGAAACACAACGAATAGCAGCTCCGTTCCATGCGGAGTCATGATGTGATTGCCTCCTTGAGCCCTTGACGAGTTGAGAGTAATTCAAAATTGATGAAAGCATTATCACTTCTCAATTGAAAAAAAAATTGTGCCCAAATTTCGAAGAGCAGGAAGCAGAATGGATAGAAGCTGAAGAGATTTCATTCTGCTCGGAGTGCTACGAGACTATCAGCCACAATAACTGAGACTTGACCGAGCTCGGAGCCCAGATACTCTGGTCATTCTGTGCACTGTACTGTAGCGCCATGTTCAACTGGCGAACTCTGTTGTCTTTGTCCTAGTTGCACTGTCCACTGTCGATTCGATATTGTCGATCTTCTTTTCTGAGCGCCGGAAATGTCTGTTGACTTCTGTCGCTTGCATTTTATGTAGTAAAGCTTGTAGAGAATGTTTCAGTTGTAGTATCTTTGCCGTGGTTAAGTTTGAATGTTGAATTTGGCGAAACAGTTGCTCGATCTATCACACTTCGGTAGCTAATGTAAAAAGCTTCAGAGTCGTGATAATTGAGCGCGTAATCATGCTTGGGGTTCCAAATAAGCTCTCAGTGATGAAAGTGAAGACGGATCACCAAAGACTCCACATGCCTGGCAGGACCAGAGGCCGGGATCATAAAGATTACAGTGACAATAGTGTGAACAGTTGGGGCTCGCATCCACAAAGGGACCCTGGTCGTCTTCCCAATGGCATGTGATCCAAAGCAGCAATTAATTATAAAGGGGTAATCTATTTGAAGTAGCTTGGTTTTGAAGAGGCAGGGTAGGAAACTTATGTCAGCTTCCCAGCCTGATTTGATTTTGATTATGCATATCAGAAAGCAGATCCAACGAGTGTCAGCATCTTGGAGGCCGACTCGAGCGTTGCTCAGTGCTTGCGGTGGAAGTCAATGACTGTGATCGACTTCGGAAAATTCTTTTCTGGTGCATCATGGCAGATCCACGCTTTCGCCGGCATTTGACATCGTCCCCGAGTGCCTGTCCAACGATAATCCAATGCGTCTGGAACGTCAAGACTTCTCGTCAGTCGAGACTCTCGTATTCCCTTTTGGGTTAAGGTCTCGCTTAAATCCTCGCGTCCTCGTACAACCTTTTCGCTTAAGCTCGCGGGCAGAGGTCGAAGTACGATTTCACTGGTCTGCGTTTAGGATCAACTCAACTGTAGCTGGTGTGTTGCATTAGCTAGAAACAAAAACAATCCCATGCTGGATTTGACTGGTCTGCGTTACGGGGTCTTCGCGGGGTAAAGCTCCACTCATGCCATGCGAGGCGAGGCCAATCCGGAGCACATAAGTATTTGTCTGTCTTCCCTTCCCTCCTGTTCACCTTTTTCACCTCACTTAGATTTCTACGTTCTTTCGAGTCTTTGACGGTATATTGATCGTGACCGCCCATTCGTGAAACAATGAAGCTCCTGATCCTATTCGCCGCCTTTTCCACGGCATTTCAGCTTCAGGCCAATGGTCAGCTTCCGTTAGCAGATGACTGTGTTGACATCGGGAGTAAGCGGTCCTGATACTCAATGTGTGTGATTCAGCCGTTGAACTCATCACAGGAGACTGTAGTCGAACCAGCGAATGCTGTAGTGGCTACTGTGTGCCGCCGAAACCCCTCAGGCAAAATAGTCATCAATGCGATACGTTTCTGGGGGATTTCTGCGAGAAGGATGGTAAACTCCACCTACCCTCTGATGAGAGAGCCTGGACAGCGATAATTAATCTTTGGATCACGATGCAGGATTCTGTGCACGCGATTCAGAATGCTGTCCAGGATTTTCCTGCCAAGCGGATCCAGTTTTGGGTGAGGGCCACGAAAAATGTGCACCTGTCTGACATTGGAGACATCGGAAGGGAGGAAATTGGTTCCGTACCTCTGGGTGAGCATACAGCAGGATTGCATGCATTCTACACAGTGGCGCCAAAGGTTCAATCGCTTCCTTTTGTTTCGCAGCCAATCCAATGGATGAGGTTTTCCCTTCACATAGACAAGCGTATATCTAGCCGGATTTTTTAATCAATTGAAAAAAAAGTCATCTGGATAATTCCATTACGAATGATTCCTTGTCGGCGAGCTCAAGCTTCGGGTGAATCCCTGTGAGAGAGCTAGCAGTTTGTGAGATATGATATTGATTTCGTTCGGCAGCTTCGCTGTCAATGCTCGATGGGCCTTTTGACAGAGATCTGTCTCGCAGTAAAGGGCACCTTCGTCGCCCCAGAAACGCCAGATTTTCCCACCATCTATGACACGTTAGTGACGCCAGATTCGATCGACTAAATGCTTGGCTGCCTTGCCCCAGCATGGCCGGTCTTGGAGAGTCTCACCCTTCGTGATAAAGTCTGCTGGGAACATCTCGCTTCTCCCCTCGTTTCCGAAGTCTGATGCTTTTTGCTTCATTGACCTCGTCCATCTTGTTTGTTCACATCGCAATTGTCTTTCTCGCCGCTCGCTCCAGACGCAATCATGAGTACGGATCGAAATACATCGTACGCTTCGTTATCCACCCCACTACCGGCTGGTACCTTGCGACGAAGAACCTTCTCGTGAATCACCTGCGCGCCGAAGATGTATATCTTAATGGAACAGTGAGAAGAGTAGAGGAGATGGAAGAACGAAGATTGTCGTTCATAGGGGATGGAGGGACGTCATCCATAGAAACCACAGCATCGCCATTCACTTTACACCCATAGAACAAATTAAAGTGACTATCAAGAGTCACTAGTCCCTTGATCCTCGTATTCTCTCATCAGGTTCTCACCAAACCCACCCAAATTTTCTGTTCTGGATTAGTCTCAGTCGTGTTTTCGTTCCAGGTTGGGGGAACCTTAGAGCAGGAAAGAAGGAACAGCTAAAGACGGAGCAGTTTTATGTCCTTTTTACCTATGTAAGCTGATTGGAAAGGCTTGATGTAAAAAGTCTAGTAGCGCGTTGAGGTGTTTGGATCAAATTGAGTTCGAAGAAAGAGCGGCGAGTGAAATTATATATCTTTATTAGTACCGAGTCACTCGTCTTGAACAAAATGAGTACATACCTGGTAAACATGGACTATGCCAGCTCAAGGGTGTCCGCCTGTGGATGTAGGAGTAAACTGTAATGTGGATGCAAATCTTAGTTTGATATTTTCCTTTTCTCGGACTACGGGAGATTCATTCCCTTTTGGTCGCATTTTGCAGCCTGAAGTGACGCGAAATAATGACATGAGTCGAATCGGAACTTGACGTATTTCACGGCGACTGAGTTGAGAGTATTAAGCAAGCAAACGGTGAAACATTTGTCTATCATCTCATTTACATGTATGCACTCCAAATCATCTCGGAAGGCCTAAAGCAGGTAGCCTCCCAACCTCTTCCTCTATGATTCTGTAGTTCTGTTGGTGAGCAAATAGGATATCCGACTGGAGAGCTAGATTAGATCTCAGAGAAAGCGGGTCTTGGTCAACTAGATCCATCTTGTTTCTAACCGGTCAGCTGACGAACTATTCGGCAATCAACCTGGTGTGCCCGCACTTCCAGACGCTTCCAAATTCCATAACGATCCACCCTTAGTAGTGGGTCCATCTGGCGCACGATTTTGTCCCCATCTCGTAGGCCGCCTAGGATAGGGATGGTATAGCCCGTTGTGCAGGTGCCCACCACCGTGTTGTCGATCAGCTCCATGTAGTGGCGGTGCAGGATTGGTGGAGACAGACGGTAGGTTTTTTGCGGCGGTCATGTAGGGGAGATAGGGATTACAATTATCGTCCGTGATCCGGCCGCCCACTGGTGGATGACTACCAACATATCTGTCCGTGATGGGGCCGCCCACTGGTAGATGACTACTAACGTAGAGGCCGGGATCTGACCGTTGTATTTGAGTGTGGCGAGTAGCGTGATGGTAGTCAAAGTCATTAGACCCTTGACGAGTGTTGCCTCGCTGCAAAGAATGTTTGACTTCGTCATAGTAGCCCTTGAGGTTAGCCATGACCCACGCGTGCTCCTTCTGCTGAAAAGTATCGAATGACCCGTGAGAATTGGCAAGTCTGTCGGAATTATGATGACTCACAAGCTCCTGCTGATAGTCTTCACAGTCAATAGACCGAGATGCTATCCGATTGGGGATTTGTGAGGTAAGTGTACATCCAGGCCTTTGTCGTCCGTACTCCCCGACTATATCCATCGGAACATCGAGGGATTCTCCATCTCTGGGCGATGAACCCTCCTGCGCAATCACCTCCTGCGAACTTCTCTTATGTCCATTAGCGAGGGAGTCCGCATTCGTTAGTTCGCTGTGGGGAGAATTGATGTCGTGATCCTCTGTTATGAGACGCAGGATTAACTGGCACATCTCATCAGTATTTGATAGACATGAAGAACCTAATCTGATCCTGAGGACTTACATCAGATGCTACAGTTGCTTGCTCCGGATTGACCTCCGAAAGGTCATATCCCCGAGTACCAGTCATCTGTGGTGGGGCGCTGGATCCCATCTGTTGAGTTTTCCTCTGTTGCTCCAATTGACGCCGACGTTGGTTCTTGGAAGCTCTGGAATCCGTGATTTGCTGACGAGCGTATGCCATGGCTTCTTCATTGATGATATCTGCGCGGATTATTGCCGCCATCCCTTTCTTCTCCAGCACAGTCCATCGGTATCTCATCAGGTTATATTTGTGGAGGTGTGACCGCTCGTCACTGATGACAACAGTAACATTGGCCAAGGGCGATGCACGTAACGCCAGCCAAGGCTGGCTCGCTTGCTTTAGCATCCAGTGGTTGTTCTGTCTACCCCAGAGATATTCATGTCCAGAGGTATACCGAGCCTCCACGCATAGATGAAAAGTCTTGAGGCCACTCATGCTCTTGAACGCAGCTAGATTCCAGAAAATAAAATCAGTCTGACTTTGCACGCGACAGCTTATGTGGAGATTCGTGAAATGGCGCTTCTGCGATAATGTCAAGCTGCCAAAGAACTCTCCCAGTGAATAAGGGTCGTCAAAGGAAAATGTGTTGGATAGCCAAAAGAGCCTATAAGCTTCTTCGTAGATTTGTCGGCAAGTACCTAGCATTGAGCACATGGTGATACGGTCGTCTTCATTGATCAAGTAATCACCGTGTTCGAAGAGGCTGATCCAGGTCTGCTCGCCAAATCCACCCTTCTCAAGTGAATAGCATTTGCCGTGTCGTGAACTGCAGGGCTGAACATAATATAACCGATCCTCACCACGTGGAACGCTTTGACTGGGGCCTTTTGAAGCTTCGTATGCTTCATTTTCCGTGACTGTAGCCATACATTCGATGTGTCGGAATGCACCCCCAGGTTCTGTGGAATCTGGATATGTGCGGTGTCGTTGCAAAGTGGCAATCTGGTGCCAGTCGAAATGTTTGATGTGGATTGTGCGACCACCGATTGCAGCTTTCCAGATTCCTTCCCTAATTTCAGCAGGGAGCCGTAGCAGTGGAGAACTCTCAGCATTTCGAGTAATTCTGTTCCAAAGGTTAGCGATCAAATTTCTTTGGCTTAGTGGCTAACCCACAATTGTTTGATATGCGACTTCTTTGTAGGGTGCACGGCTTGCTTCTTAAGCGGTCGTCGCGACACGTGCTCATGACGAGGCAGCCGAGTTCGGAGCATCGTGAAAGCTCGTGGCCCAACGTAGGTTACGAAGTCTGCAGGATATCGATGCTGCAGAGGAGCTGGATCGGGTCGACGATGTGATTTATACCGGAGTCAGGCAAGTGAACTAGCGCTAATTTAACGAGCCGTTGCAATTTCTGCATTATCGTAACACAACCACACGAAGTGATTCAGTCCGCAGTGATTGCAGCTAATTTGCTTTACTTCATCATCTCGAAGTGACATATTGGTTGACCACGGACAAAGTCTGGAACTAGTGTTGCGATCTTGGCTTTGAGGCAACGTCAAATGAAGAGTGTTATGGATCGGCGCCTTCGATCCAAGTGGTAGGTATACTTGATTGACGGAAGAAGACCACCGGTGAAGTCGACGGCTTTGTAGTGTTACACGAATTATTAATCAGGTCGGAATGCACTAAGTGGGACTCATGACTGAGTGAAGCCGTGATACTCGCTGAAAAATGGAGACCTGGTTGCGAAAAAGATTGATCTTCTCTACATGACTTTGAAAGGTATACAGTTGTTTTTTTGCGTAGAGTGCGAGACATTGGACAGTAACCCGTAGCCTACACAAAGCATAATGCTAGAAGTAGATCAGCCATCCGGAAACGTAGCGCAATACATGATATCTTTCTAGAATTCTATGGATATAACAGCGGGAACTCTAGGTAATATGTCTTCTCTAACACACTGGGCAAGACCCAATTGGATTGAAATAGCTTGGCTCATTTAGAAAAACCTAACACAGTTGTGGGCAATGAGGAGACAAACATCAAACTGGACTGTAGCATAAGAGGGAATGATTGAACGTACTTGAAAGTTGATGTAAGCTGGAAAGAGGGTTCAACGTAAAAGATACATTCATGCAATCAGCCGGGTCTGTAGTTGAGATCCTTAAATGAGAGTCCGGGATACTTTGTACTGATAAACACATGTGGGTTGTATGAGAGTTCTTTACTGAACAGTGGCATAATTATAACCGGTAAAGACTTAGGAGCAAGAGATGTTTTAGTATATCGAGGGTCGATGCGCCGTGTGTAAAATGATCTACAGAATTGGAAGTGAAATGTTAATAAATGTTGGCTTGACTTTAGTATTTCAACTTTGATTGATACCTACTTAGGATAGCTCCGGATATTAGGTTGGGATTCCTGCGGAACTATTCCTTGCAATGACCCCGCTTCATCAAATGGAAACTCAAGTGATGTCTGTATTATAAAGCTAGGTAAGATGACAATGATAATCTTTCTTTAGCAGACATCAGTTGCTTGCAGTTCTCTTATCAGATGCTTGAAGCATATGATCACATACTCATAACTTTCCCACCGTCCTGATCTTTGTTCTTTGTCCAGGCGACTTGAAAACCCTCGCGCCAAATGCCTCTTACGGTTCTTTCTGATTCAGAGGTTCGGAGATTGCTCCTGAGTCTTACTCAAGATGAGGTACTCGAGATGGCTCACAATCTGGCCGAAGCCCTGCACGAATACTCCACCGGGACCCAGGAAACCACAGGATGCTGCAGCAGTAATCAACCTCAGCGAATCTCCATCCCGGCCCCTAATAGCCGATTGACTCTTTTCATGCCAGCTAGCACCAGCACTAGTCGTGGTATGAAGATTGTCTCTCTAGATGTCTCGCCCGATCCTCCCTTGCCATCTCCTACAGTATCAGCCAAAAGCTCTCTCCATCACTCGTCATCCACTGCATCGTCAACGAATGCCTCGTCCCCTTCGCGCCCCTCTACCGTCTCTTCGCAATCCTCACATACGCCTACCACATCGAATTCGCCAAGTACTAGTACATCCAACCTTTCTTTCCGCCCTCCACCATCCTTGAAGTCTTCGGAAAGCACCGCCCCCATTGGATCTCTCACGCTTCTTACCCCTTATGGCACACCCTACGCGATTCTCTCGGCCGAAGAGCTTACGGCTTTCCGTACTGCCTTAGCCTCGACGCTGATGTTCAACAAGCGACAACATGTTCACAATATAACAGTATTCGGTGCGGGTAAACAAGCCTATTGGCATATACGCCTTGCACTGCTTTTGAAGGGGACGGCGATCCACCATATTGATATCGTCAACCGCTCTTTCGATCGTGCAAAAGAGCTCATGCGGGATATATACAGTGATGAGTGGGCTAGCCTACGGCATGATAAGCTTAAAATAAGCATCGTCAGCAGCGAGTACGGAGAGTATACGCGGCTGCTGAAAGAGCATGTGCGAAGCGCCGACGTTCTTTTTCTCTGCACTCCAAGTATCGACCCACTGTTTCCGGCGGAGCATCTGACCTCGAGCGAAGGGAGGAAAAAAGGAAGATATATCTCATGCATCGGATCTTATCGGCCACATATGGTCGAGCTTCACCCAGATATTTTACGACAGGCAGTATCACCTGATCACAAACACCATCACCATAAGCATGCCGAGAAGAGCGGAGTCATAATTGTCGACAGTCTGGAGTCCTGTATGAAAGAAGCGGGTGAAGTGCGTCAAGCGGGTCTGAAACCTGAGCAGTTGGTGGAAATTGGCGAGCTATTGATGGTGAAGAAGGCAGCAATGAAAGAAATCGAAATGGGAGGAGAAGGAGAAAAAGGTCTAAGGCGGTGGCTCGAGAGCGGCAATGTGATCTACAAGAGCGTGGGTTTGGGCTTGATGGACATATGCGTGGGTGAAGACATCGTTGGCGTGGCTCGGGAGAAGGACATCGGCACGACGATTGAGGGCTTCTAGGTCGACTCCGCGTTGATGGAGACGTGATTCTTGCGGATGGCTCCCTTTTCATGGAAGTGCGGACACCTGGCGAACGAGATCTACATAAGGAAATGACGCAGCGACGCAAAGGCCAAGGCTTGAAGCGTTTCGTATGATACCTAGCCTTGCACTTCGACCGAGAAGTACCTTGGTCTCACAGTCCATCCACCTCAGTACCAGCCCTATCTAGCTCTCTCTTCCGCCTCATGCATCTGGGCATCAAATACTTGATGTCGCCGTCAACTCCGAGTAGTGCAATATGGATACCTTTCTTAGATCATATGATCACGTACAAGCAGTGGGAACCGCCAAAGATCCGTCTCATTGCTCGAATTGGCACGCATCCTCAAGATGAAAGAAAACCGCTTCCTCTCGAATTGCTGGGAAGGAGGTCATTCACATTGCTGAAGCAATCAACTTCGTCTTGAGAAGAGTAGCCTTCAACATTGGTTGGCGTGGTGAAGCTAAGGTGATCAAGGGATCCCATGGAACCTGATTCATCATTCCTGAGAGTCCACAGCCGGAACGTGCGTAGACCGACACCTGACTTGGAACTGGACGAGACCTAAAGAGCTTACCCAGATCACTCTATGGTGCTTTGTTTCGGAGAGGCGTACCATCTTTCTAGACCAACGAGCACGCTGGCATCTAGCTCGAAAACCCAACTCGACAACCCCCTTCAGATGGGTCATTTACGCTCGGTTCTCTCAGTTTAATCCATTCTCTCCTCCTCACGTAAGATGTCAAGGTTCTGGAAAACGGATCCCTCTTCACCTTTAACATCACGTTTCAACCGTGTTGGTACAAATATGGACTATTCATATGTATGGATGCATTCAGAGATCGTTCTCAAAGACGGATCTGTCTGAGATGTCTCCCAACCTGCCCATTTCACCAGGTAAATTGCCGATGGGCTTACGGGCCGCAAAGACGTGCTTTCTGGCGTATGAGTCTTTTAGCACCGAATGGTGTCGTTACGACTTTCTACCTTGAGGCTGGGGACTGCTATTTCGTGCCAATCAATTGGCCGCATCAGATCGAAGACGTTGGGGATGATGAGATTCAATTCCTCATCTTTTTTGATCAGCCGACGCCGGGGGATGTGGGATTCAAGGCTAGTGCCAGTGCGCTGGGACCGGGGATCATGGCGGCGATGTTGGGGGTGGAGGATGTTAAGGATTTGCCGGATTTTCCGTTCACGCCTGCGGATCCGCTTATTGTGCAGCGAGTCAATCCGGTGGATCCGGTCAAGAGTGAAGCTTAGAATTTGCGTCTTGAGCTGTTGGGTTAGTCTTTACTGACTTAGGAAGCTGCGGGTTTTGACTTTTCACTTGATGATATACGATTCCGTATGAAATTACTAGGTACTTGAAGGCATAACGGAACTTTGTTCATTCAGAGTAGCCTCCCCTTTGCCGTCTCAATCAATATCCCTCAGCCCCAATTGTCTCTAACGCTTTCCTTTTCCCTGATCTTCTCATCGAGCTGTGTCTCCAAGGACTTGTTCTATTCGCACACACAAGTGTGTTCCAATATTCCTTATTTTGATAGCAATCTCTACTTCATGTACAGAAATTCCTCCCGTTTGTTCGCCTGATGTCTCATAAATGCAAACACAGACGTAACGGTAGCAGCTTATCTGCTGTTGTGAACTTTCTTATTAAGTTTGTGGCGTACAGTATTCTCAACGCTTCTCTCAACAAATACTTCACATATTGAACTTTATGTTTCAATTACGGCTGTCAACAAAAAGCTCAACATTATCGCGTATCAAATGACTCCTGAATTTCAGCATCCCATGGTCTGGTAATAAGTGGTGCTTATTTTTAATACACCGACAAATCTACGAATACCCGACTTCGGGCGAAATCAGAAGATGATGTTGTCTTCATGTCACTTTCATATCCTCTTCAGATCGTTTCCATATGCTTTGTGCCAAACACGGGTAAGCGTGTTATCATGTTGGGTGTATTGATGGCGATGCATGTGAGGCAAGAAAGCACCACACCAGACCATGGGATAAAAGCCCGTTATACACTCTTTCCAATTTGATTTTGTTTCGGCACAACAACAATCACTATTCGTCGAAAGATACCATAATCAGACGACATCATCTCTATTCTATATAATCACTACGATCGCTATCCTGCATAATCGACCGCCATCATGATCAGTAACTTCGAACGAGTGCGCCAGAATCTGACCGAATAAATAACCCGACATCTCAATACCTACTCCAGCTTAGCAATCACATCCTAAGTGCCATATCATTACAACGGGACCATCTTGAGAACCGGAACGAGACAGCTACACATGCATGAGGAATCACTAGCGTACTTCGCGATTGTATCCTTGGGTTAATGCGTACTGGAGATCGCACTCAGGAAAATATGGGTTCACCTCAAGGTCAAGACCGCATACGAGATTACAGTTGACCTATTGCCATTCGAAAGGAAGAGGAAGAGCATCAAGGTCCGGAAAAAAAAATTTGCAGCTCGTCAAACGGCTATTGACGCACTGAAATCGCTCGTGAGGCGGAGGACCAGTGCGGAGCTCGATTCCTCAAATTGAGACAGGTTCAACTCAGCCAACGCAACCCGAGGTCGATCAAGGTTGAAAAGCCATACTTCACATGGATAGGTGCAAAGGGCTTCAGCAGGCATTTTATGCCTATGCTAGAGCACAGCATCAAGATGCGAACAAGCAAGAGAATTAACGAAATATTACATTCAAACGCGAGCCAAAATTATATGCCGCGAAACCATGTCACTGGGTGACTAAAATGGCTTAACATCAAGGTTTCTCATGATCATAGCGATCATTGACTTTCTAGCAAGTCCAGATATCTCGAACAAGTATGTGAATGGCGATGGATCGAACGCTTCGACGGCATTATATATACTCACAGTTCAGTGCAAGAAAGCTTTCGATCTCCTTGCCAAAGTTGACAAGCATACACACTCAGCTTTCTCAAATCCAAATCACCAACAACGACAGATTCATCACATTGGTCAACCATACTGCTCTGTCTATCCTGAATACTCCAATGAAATGAGCAAGAATCTTTGAACTGAGGCTTGTCTGAAATTATTGAGCGGAGCCGAACAGAACTGGCTTCTCTTACCAGACAAAACCCCGAACTTTTCACTTGAAAAAGCCGTTCACTATCCATTGGCACATTCAATTGATACTAAAAGACCATATTAATCTCGTCAGATTGTGTCACTTTTCTTGTTTCTTCTCATGATCATATTTCCAAAATCCTTGACAGCTCGGAACCCGTGGGCTACGAAGTGGGGATTCCCTCCCCCAAAACGTAAAACATTTCCTACCTCTCTCAATATTTTGATTCGGTACCTCAAGGCGGTGAAGGCCTTCCAAGACCGATTTATATCACTGCTACTATTGGCCTTCATATAAGAAAGAACAACTCCTCGGTCTGAGGCAGGTATCTCAAGGTCGAAGAACCTCCAGAGATAATTTTTGAGGAATCCATTTATGCTCTCTCATACGACAAGAAAGATAAAAGACTTCGTGCCCGCTCCTTCATCGCGGTTGATGCACCTCAGGACAGCACCGCTGCGTAGAAATAGCTACGAGGCGGTCCCTATGCTTCTGAGACCTCAAACAGGAAGAAATTGAAAGAAGTGAGCCTACAGCGCCATATGTGGGAGATATATGGAAAAATTTCTTCCATCTTCGAAGAAAATGGCGCTATACAGCCACTGATCAAATCGCCAGTGTCAATCACGAGGTTCAAGACCTCAATAGCAAACTCCAGAGCGTCGACGATCAAGTTGCAAAATACAAAGCACGGCAGCTCGAACCAGCCATTTCTGCTCATGATAGATATTTGGCCACTGATCACTTTGGCCTCAGATTACCTGGATCATTGTCTCTCTTGTTTCTACTAGAAGCCATTTAAGCTCTGTTGCAAACTGATTGGTCCTGTGGGCTCTGACCTCGACAAACACTTTCCGACAGGCTGGAAGTACAGTGACGTCGCACCTTCGATAAGTCACTTGTATGCGACCGCTGTACTTTTCCACCCCGGAATGCTAAACAAAGAGCGAATCGCTATCAAACGCGGCTTTCACCGCTATATTGACCCACTCGCTTCTGCCAAGCAGCTCAAGTATCTTAAGCACGATCACGATGTTAACGCATCAACCTTCCGCCTCATGGGCACTGATATGACATTCACGCAAGCCGACAAGTGCATTCTCATGGAGTCATAGGGCATAGAGTCAAACCCGATCTAGAACAAATCATAATTCACCTCCTTCCTAAGTTTTACCTTACACCTCGACCACCTTCGCTGACTCGATCCAGAGCCACGCTTTGCTTTTCGCTTCTTTCATCTATAAAGCGACGCGATGCGTCGTCTGGATCTGAGCACCACGTTTCAGAAAACTATCTTGAATTTCAAGCATGAGAGCGCACGGCTCACTGAGAGCACCCTATATTAGGCTCTGGAGACAGTAACAATCCATGGGAAGACTCTGCTAAAGCTCACTTCTAACCTTAAAGCTGTCGCCACGCGCCGAAGTCAATATTCAATTTGTCAAACTGGCACTCTTCTCTTATGATGTGCCAAAGGTTTGCATTCACTTCTGGGAGACTGTGATGATGATCTTTTCTTAGATATCTAAGTTCTAGGGTACTTGCTATATTATATAGTTTACTTACAAATTATGTGTTCTCACTCGGGCTACGAATCAGGAGGCGTTCGTTAGACACATTCATCCCAAATATTACCCCGAAATTTATCCGGACTTCAATCTCGACCTTGCATGTGACGCTCTGATGACCCGTCGAGCTGTTGTGAGAAGCAAACTCTATCAGAGTCTCCATGATCTCATCAACTTATGCAGTGTAAGCTTTCTGACACACTTCGTCGACACGGGATATTCTCGAAGGTTATCGAAATGTTTTCAAAGAGTTCTTTGACATCAATGCGAGAAGTCTGTACGGATAAATCATTCAGTCTACCCACTAATATGCTTTGTCGAGACCTAAGCACAATATATGACTTTGACTTTACATGACTATCTGAAGGCCGCCGAGACAGCATGTTCTCAGCACAAACAATATCTCTATCGATCAGTGACAGTGTCGTTCAAGAAACTTCGCATATTTTCAACTTTGTCTTTTACATTCAAATCTTAAAGTCAAGAGATAAACGACATAACTGATCGAAAACATTACCTATTTATTCGAACGTCAAGAGCTCAAAGGAAGCTTAACCTTGCGCCAAGACTGGCAGGACAAAGATGGCTGGAGCAAAGATTTTTGTCCAACAGAGAGTCGCAAACTCGTTGGATCTAAAATCACAATCACCTGTACCAGAATCCAATCGCAATGAACTACGGCCATCTCCACCTTGTATCAAGAGATGTCACATTGAAATCGAAAAAATGATGTCCGCAGAGCCACTGAAAAGATATCTAAAGCGATGCATCAACTTGGATACAAAGAAGGCAGAAAGCATTCATCAGCGCCGAGGACGATGAAGTCTGACAAGCCATTTCTAAATAGATCATTGACTTCACAGTTTGTAACTTTACACGATCTATTGGTCTCTACAACATCAACATCCATTCTTTATCCCTCTTCAAGAGCCTACCGCTTCATAATCTTAAGTCATGAGCGATTCATGTGCTTGTTCTCATAAAGATAAGCGATCGACCTAGAATCTATATATAGATATATCGGCTGTGACTGTCGATCGACAAAATGTCTATGTACTTATTCACTCTTCTTTGTTCTCTTATTCTGCCTTTTACAGCTCAGATCTCCTTTTCATTGATTCAGATCTTCCGATTTACTTGATGACTTTTGTGTATCATATGCTATTGAATAATTTTCAGTATATTTAGTATCATATCAAGATCAAGCGCCACATCCGAGTGATCTTCGAGAGGTGAAGGTACAAGAGATCGAGGTGATGAAGCGATGGCATTGCGGGCTCGCAGTAATAGTCTAATAGACGAGGCACATCTGGAGGCAAGCTGTGCCTGACGGTTGGTTTACTATCTCATCGCTCTTTGCATCTTTGGTGTCCGAGTTGATTGGGCGTACGATCTGATGGACCAGGATTCGATGCAAGGAGCTTTGGAAGGCTCGCTGACGTAAACACCGGTGATCATCTCATCACAAGCCTTGAATCTACTTAAGGTAAGCTTCGGCTCTATCGAGCGTGCCTTCTTCACGGACAATGATAATGATTTACAGTTATCGCCTTCCTCAGCCTCTGGCCCATTTGACCCTCTAGAGAATACGACGTTCCTAATAGGTGGACTTCTCGAACCAGACCGAATTAGAAGCCACAACATGAGTGTTGATCAGCTATCGGATATTGTGGAGAATAAGATGGTTGTCGGAGATGTGATTGTTCAGATCTTAAGGATGATATGTTGTTCAGACACTATCTACTTGGTGGACCCTATCCATTTACAAAGTTTTCAAGGTCGCTTTTTCCCACCTCATAGGAAGCAGCCCTCCAACATAACCACGATTTTGCTCCCCTACAACCAGGATCAACACTGGTCACTTTTTGAAGTGGACCTTAAGCATGACCCTTATACATGGCGGCACTACGACTCTTGGAGCTCAAACTAGGAACATTGGCGCAGGACCATCTACAGATGGTCCGGAAACAAGTTGCGAACGAGATCGTCAGCAGAGAGCAATCCCAGCTATGGCTGGAGTCAACCAGAACCCTCCGTGCACGCGTGGGAGATCTAGAACGAGAGAATCGTTCGTTCAGAGCAGAGAACAATACTTTCAAGGCGTACTTAGAGGATCTAGGGGTGGACACCGCGGAGCTTTCGAAAATAGCTAAGGAGAAGAGATCAGCTAAGGCGAAAAAGGGGAAGAAGAAGATCGTACGAGCAGGAGACCATGATTCTTCATCTTCGGAGACTCAAGATTCGGATACGGCCGAATCTGACACAGCTATGGAGAATTAGCCCCTATATCACCTTACAAATCTGAAGGAAATAAAAAATGGATACAGCAAACAAGGAAGGCTATCGTACCAATACGACCTACCATTAAGAGCCATTCATTACATGTCCCGTGGAAGTAGGCTAGGCAGTCAGTACCAGTGGACGATGCAAACAGCACATGAACAATTGCAGTACAACGTACTTGCTTGGCTTGCTCAATGCCATACTATGAATGCCTAGACCGAAATTTACTTGCGTTTCTTCCTCTAAACACTTCTGTCGACAGCGTCCCCAAAGCTGTACATTCTCCCTTCAATTATCTGGCCATCCCCGTAATCACTTGTTGTATCCAGGTCGTTGTCAAGTCAATCTGCGATGTCTGCCCGCTACGGCTCCCCATCGTGAGTGATCCATCCATCCCGAACCATCAGCTTCCCAGATACAAACCTGATTCACGACTGCTAATCGGAATTATAGCAATCAGTTGCAAAATTTCCAAGCAAATCCTTCTCATGACTCAACCACAAGGGAGCATTTCCAGTGAGGATGGTCCGCTCTTTAGTACGAGGACAACCTATGTGGTTCATTTTGTTCATGATACAACCCGGAAGTCCGACTTAGCTGGAATTTGCTTTCTCTTGTTCGTCCTTGATCTTCTCCCCATCTTCATCTATCTCTTTGCTTTGATGGCAGTGACAACCAACACTTCAGGACTGGAGTCTGTCAGGAAGTCTGTCAATGATATTGGACCACGCATCACTAGATTAGAAGCTTGTGGAACACTTAGCACTCAAGTCGTCGGACTTGGAAGTAGGTAAGGATCTAAGTTTTTGTTTACAGGATGAAGAGCTCAAATTTCTTGCAGGTCTTCTTCATCTAGTCATTCTTTCATCTGCTTTTCGTCGCTCATCATGCCTTCAAGCATGTTCAAAACTGCACAAAAGTTATACCGACGAAACTCAATCTATTGTCATGTCCCTCATGGCGTTCAGATTCCATCTCCCGATAGATCAATCTTCATGTATCGCCAGAGACACGTCAACGAGAGAAGCATTTACTGAGAAGCATTTACCAGTGGATCTTTCACAAGACCTTGCAGTTGACACTCGATTGAAATGATATTTAGAACAGCAGCAGCAGCACCAAAAGAGTGCTTTCGATATGCTGGCACAATTTGCAAGCTATTTTCTCATCGGATATGGTGTATTCTCATCATACATCGACTATCTATTGACGTGCTGTATATCTATCTATATATTGATGGGAACTAGACGCGTATGGTCGTCTAAGCCAACGCGGGTCCATTTCCCCAACGAAGAGAACAAAGGCCATCACTTGGAGCCTTGGAGGCAGCTCAGACCACCAAACCTTATTGTCTGCCTTTTAGAAGGGAGAGAGAGCAGAGTGGGTAGAGGAGAGAGAAAGAAGTAGAGAAAGAAGAAGATGATGATGATAATGATTAATGATATGAGAAGAACAAGACCGAGACGGAGGCTCCTCCTCTTCCAATGGATCACGAAAGTACTATAATAGATGAGGTATCAAACGAGACGAAGCTGATGGATTCTCCCTTTCAACGAACTACAACGATTTTTTCAAATGAACTACGACGATGCTATGGCCGACGAGATAAATCATCACTCGAGCTCAGACGAGATCGAGCTGATGATCCCTTTGTTTGGTCATACGCAAGAAGAATATGAGAGTATCTTGAGTTACGCGTGTCCCGACAATCTGTAACGAAATGTCTGTAGCGACAAATATTGCAACAGATTAAGATTGTGTCACGACTATCAGAAAAAAAGTAAGTTGTCTTTCAATTGATTGCGCTATCTTCTAACTTGAATCAGACATGCCAATATGTCGGATTGTACCACGCTCCGGGGTACCACATAAAAGCAACGTGCATTCTCATACGAAAACAGCAAGAGTGTATGAAAGGGGATGCTTGCGTATTTGGGCATGATTTGACAAATATGCGATATTGCTACCGAAGAGACCTCCGCTGGCTATGAAAAGAGAAATAAAAGACACCATAAGAGATGGAAGACGGAAACGAAAGCGAGATCGTCATAGTAACAGTCAGGACACAGGCTTGAGATCCGAGCTGACATCAACCAGGCTATAGTGAGCGCTTCTCGCGCAGACGTGCCTGTATTCCCTGATTTCACTTGCGGCTTAGGACTGGGAATCTACCAGTAGTACAGCTCTTAACAGATCGCACGCCCGCTTTGAGAAATGTAATGCCGATACCGAATTGCCAATATCGGAGTGGGAAGAATACCGAACGATCATGGCTGTATTGTCAGACCAACGACAACACCGGAAATCTCGATCGGATTACCGGTGCGGCCATAGCGATATCGCCAGCCGATGGTAACACCGAAAACCGTGACACCACGAGGATTCCCATGACTCTTCATTGATGTCCAGAAAGGGATCTTCTGGTCTGCCCAGGTTACTGAACAACAATACAATGATTTATTCGGCCTTGAGCTCGCGAATCCCTAAAAGCCTGTCCCGAGATCCACTTCACTGGATGTGGATCAGAAATCCAACCGCCAAACCGTATGAACAGGGCTTAGATCTGTTGCTAAAAGCTCGTACCCATCCTAGCTAGAGGGTACTTCAGCTGGCTCTGAAGAACCCACGCTGAACTTGCGACGACACACCACCGCCATACAGCATGACTACTCTTAACACACCAGATTGGGATCAAATGATAGCTGCACTCGCAACTTCCCCCCTTTCATCCACAACTTCCAAAGTCCAAAACTTGCGTCTAAAATTTACATGATAAATTATCTTTAGCATCATATCTGTTCCTTCACTCTTAGCCATCATGCATGCAACAACCTGAGAGGATTCGGTCATGATCTTTTTGCTTTCTCTTGTGACTCGTTTCCGATACCCTCCCTGAGTTTAGATCGCTACCAGACTATGAATATACCCCAGTTGCTACGCATTCACAATTCGCATTGTTCACGCACCATGCGTTCCGTTCGCTATTTACAAATAGCAGTGTCAGGTACCATGATTTCGTCGGAACCTACGGGCATCATGGCCGCTTTGGAGTTCATGGGCAGTACCGCCTGGGAACAATCCGATCACAAGTTTCATCCGCTCTATCATAAGAATCTATCGTAATTAAAAAGAGGCTTAGACAAGACAACAAGTTCGAACGAAACAATCGCTTGTCTCGCTTCCTCTGTTGATCGAAAGGATTCAGTTCTCTGCTTTCCCCAAAATCTACCTCGACAAGTATCAAAGCTTTACAGAGGAATGGAAGAACCAAAATCTTGCTGATTTTCAAGCCCATCAGCAAACATGGGACACGGATTCTAAGGGTTCTGATTCAATGTCTTTCCTTCGGGCGAACCCTCATCGTCCAATCACTATACGTACTTCTCAAGGCTTTGATAAAGCCAGATTGCTACGTTTGTGTTCAGACTTGCCACCAATGATGAATTATTGTCAGGATCTCGATTTCAAACTGACTGATGTTATTCTCTTAAAAAATCACATCAAGAATTCGTTCCATGAGATTTCAGGAGAGTTAGAGAATAATATGAAGAAGCACTAGGAGGATCTCCCGCCAGCATTCGACAGTTTCATGACTTCTGATACATCCTACTTACGATCAGCTCACGTATGCGCAAACACGCGTCGAGACATATGTCAATATTCACCCAAAGACTTATGCACGTCTCGTAGTTCCGGACTTCTGCTCTTCGGTGCTCTTGCAAACCTTCATCACAGAGAGCAATCATCGGTTCAAACTTCGAACGATCATTTGTTTGTTCTCTGGACATCTCTTCTGTTCTCAATATTTTCTCTCACTTCGACTCAAGCTTCTCAAGTGCCATATCAGCATTTCGTCTGTTAAACTATCGTCTTCGGATGATCATCTGTTTGTTAATTCAACGCTCATTTTATCTTCTGCTGCCCTCGATTGAGAACGACATCTCAGCATTTTTTCATTTCTTCATTTGATCTTCTGCTGCCTTCCACTAGATATTTTATTTCACTCTTTCAATCTTCTGCTGTCCTAGACCTGAAACGACTTCCCAGCATTCCTTCATTTGAACGTTTTGCGAGCCAAACCAAATCCTCATCATGACTCATCAGCCGCAGCCAAATATCAACTATGTCACCGGTCCATCTGAATCAAGGAATTGGACTCAAGCCTACGTCAAGACTGCTTATCAGTCTGGTCACGAACAGACAATCAACAAAATTTTCTCGGACGCTCGCAATTTGATTCTTATTTGCGGTGTGACATTATATCACTACCAACATCACGGAGTAGCATTCAATACTGCTCTAAAACAGCATCGGGTATGGGTAGTTCGCAATGCGTTTTCAATTGGGTATCAAGCGCAATTCTCCATTACGGTTCAGCCTGGCTGGCTGGAGCTCCTGGGTAGCAGTAATTTTGCAAGCGGTAATTCGATTGATATAAATAAGAAGAGAAGAGAAAGCAGGCGGCGAAGGAGGAGGTCACGACGAAACCCAAATGCGGCGGAGCTCAAATCACCTTCCCTGGATCTCACATTGCGGCGTTGGACGTAATACAGCACGACAACGTCGCTCTCGCAATTTCTGCTGATCCTGAGTATATTGGACAAGGCTTACACCGAGATGATCATAAGACGCTGAGGAGAACAAAGAGGAGAAGGAAATAGAGGAGGTATATAGACAGAAATGTATGCAAGGGTACATTTGGAAGCGTCGCAGGAGAGCATTCTGATGAGGCCGGAGATACTGCTTCTTGGTAACCTGAATCATATTCGAAAGAGAGGGATGGGTATGTAGCGGTACTATTTGCTGAAGCTACCTAATCTAGAAGCCAACGTTGCTCCATACTTTATACCCCCGAGTTGGAAGTATGTGCGTCCAGTATCCTACAAGGTCCCTTACTAAAACTTAGGATATAGAATAGCCTTCGAATCCGTTCGACCCCAGGGCGCCGAGCTTCAGTCTTGCCATCCTTGCCCCTTCCGATAGCGCTACACCAATTCTGAATCCACTTCTTAGCAACTAAACCCAGCTCTCGCCCCTGAGCGCAGACGATGCTAACAGGGAGCAAGGCAGCATACCGAAAACTAATGAGGTAAAGAAGCGAAAGAAAAGGGCTAAGGCCGAAGACGATGCCATGATTCCTCTGTCAATCATGTCATCAGTCCCACGAGCTAAAAGCCCCACTATTAAGAAACAAATATTGTTCGGAAGAAGTCCTACTCAACCCGTCTTTACTACCATTTAGCTCTACGACCAGGGGCTCATATGGTCAGAAAGGAGATTAGAGTTTCGGACAAGAGGACCCTACCTTCTTCAGAGATCGTATCAGGAAGCGAAAGACAGCCGCAGAACAGAAACAGGGATACGAACATATCACAAAGGAGGTGCCCATGAAAGACAGGTTGAATGAGAAGGACTTACTGGAGCTGGGTAATGACACGTCCCTAACGGCAAAAGAACGATGGATTATAGCTCCGTATGCCTGGAGTTTCAAGGGTGTCTACTTTGAAGAATACTATAACCTGGCGCTCAAGGAGAATGACGACGAGTTTGTATGATTCGATAGACGTTTAAAGAGTTTTGGCCAATCAGATCCTGCCTTTTTCAGGGATAGGATTCGTGAACCCAACTTGTTCAGAGCGAAAGCCGGGATCAAGGAGAGAAGGATGAGGCAACTGAAGCAAACCAAGGACCCCCTAACGGGGAAGTTTCGAAAGGCGGCCTTACACCGGGAACCGAACCGATTTAGAGCGAAAGGTGGGACGAGAGAGAGAAGGGTAAACCAACTCAAACCAACGAAAGATCCACTGACAGGGAACTTCAAGAGGGCCGTGGAGGCCCAGATATTCTATTGCTGACTAACTAGTGCAACTGGCACGTGCAGGCTTCACACCGAATATACCCTCCCCGAGTTGCTCCTTCATAGCCGTCGATGAAGCCCATCGATGAATCAATAAAAACAAAAGGCCATGATCCGACATCAAGCTATAGCATAAAAGCCCTACGCCGAAATACATCCCCTCATGTACGCTCATGTCGGGTACACCAACAGTTAACGGACCCAGAAACATCATCGGTCCTTTGTTATGTCTTCAAGACGACCGTGCCGCCCCCACGGAGTAAGCTTGATGATTTCGAACTGCGATGGAATCAACTGATCAAGGCATTACGGCGTTTTCGATAGCCACGGAATTCCGCTCTAAGATCGGTGACGCCTTTATCCGACGACTCAAGCATCATCTTTGGTTCCAAGTGTCCGTTATAGCAATTTCCTCTCGCGATCATAAAGATGGTTGTGCGCAAAGTCTCATAGTTCGAGTACGTAGGTGAGGTTCTCCATTCTCTTGGGGGTACTTTTGAGGTTTCGTGTTCGATATCTTGAAGGGTCACCGTTTCTGCAACTGGGAGCAAGGCAAGAGTCGCTTCTGTAGATAGGATGAGAGAGGATCTGGGGCACCCGTTCTTCGTCTGATGCATAGTTCTGCTGAAAAAGCCATACCTCCCGGTTTTTCAGAATGTGTTGTTATTCAATCAGTAGGAAAAGCGGGATATACACTCAGCGTTGTGGAGTAAGACCATGAGTTATCTCTCGGGCGAAGCGATAGCTGCAGAAACGTAATCACTACGTTGGTGACGTTAAGTAGTTTCTACCTTAAGTAGCTTAGATCGTGGTTGCCTAATGTGCTCTTGGAAAGTAGGTATAATAGGCCTGGTGGGCCATATTTGCCGACACGGTATTCCCAGTCCCCAAAATCCGCCTTTGCGCCCCAAATATGCAGTGGATATCCAGCCAAAAAAGCCCCATTGAACACCCAAGCTAAAGCCAGCAACATGCCACTCCCGATATCCCGTACATCAATCCGAACTCTACCGTCTGAAAGCAGCAGTAACGTCTTCTTTCCTCCATTCGACCTCCAGGCTACCCTCGTAGACCTCTGCGACGACTTTCTGCACCCTGTCATTGATGCTCAAATACCGTGCTTCGCACCCCTTGGTAACTTTGGCCACAAGAGCTCTGTTGCCTCCAGCGTCATCCGTTGCATCGCCGAAGTGCTTCTCGACTCTCTTCTTCAGCGTCTCTATGCCACGCCTGATCTCTTTGCTGTCGTACCCTGCTAATATCTTCTTAAACACACTCCTTGAGTGACTGGCGCGTGAAGCAATAGCTGTCGCATTTTCTCCGGCAGGCAGGTTTGCAAGCAGTGACTCTGTTGACTCGACAAAATCAAGGAGTTTGCCTAGAGGACGACGGATGACGCTGGAAATGTACAGATCCATGTGCTCCGCCATCTCAGCGGCAGCCCGAGACTTCCAATCATCCAACACCGGATTGGAGCGGACAATAACTTCTTCCATGTAGTAATTCATGTTCTCGATTAAGAGGATGTGGTAATTCAGGGCTTCCTTATCCTCCAGGTCGCCAGTACTTACTTGAGTTTGCGTACCGAGAGCCGCCGATGGACTCTCCTTAGCGATAAATTTGAGAGACTCAAACATCGCTTTGTTTATTCGTTGGTAAGCATCGTTGAGAAGGGTCCGAATAGGCAAGGTATTGACAATTGGCGAAGGAGGAATCATATTCTCCAGGGCTGTACTGAAATTGGGGAAAGTCTTCATGAACGCGATAACGCCCTTGCGCTTCTTGATCTTGACTTTCGTATCTTCTATGCCTCGGATTTGTTCGTCAACGAAACGGTTGAACATGGTGATCAGGCGATCATGTATGCGACTCATGGTTGTAGTGAGAAATTCTTGATTCGACTCTTCCAGCTCGGCAAGCTTAGACTCGAGCGATAGAAGGACGCCGACACCTTGTCTAGGATTTGATTAGCGACGCTTTCTGATTCTGACATAAATGAGCAGCTTACAAAGAGTCCTGTTTGATGACCCAATCGGCCATGTTTTGTAGATCCGAAGGCCAAAACGCAAAGACTTCTTCCATAATTGCAAAAACCTTCTTCGCCATAGCTCGATCCGGGTCAAATAGTCGTTTCTGGCTCAAGTCTCCGCTAGTCCTGGCCTCGAGTGCTATACCGACGGCGTCCAAGAAATCCGTGTTTTCGAGCGAACTGACATGGAACAGGTTGACGATGCAATTCTGCTCGACAAACATACTGCCTGCCATTTCATACAGTGCACCAGCGAATGCCTCATAAGCGTTGACTTTGCCATCTTGCACCTTTTCATTACTCGGCAGCCTGCTAGATCCGTCGGCACGGACTGTCTTGCTTCGCTTGACTGTCAATTTGCGTCCAACGATGCTCTCGGTCTCTTTTTCTTGCGAAGTAAAAAGTATGTCCTGCTCGTCTCCCGCCGGTTTTCTAGTGATGCGCTTCCAGGCGAAGATGTTATCTCTAAACTCATCTTGGTATGGCTTTTTCGCAGAGCTCTCATACATTCGCATCATATCTTCCCATTCAATCGGCTCAATCTCCCGCGAGAACAGCAAAAGAGGCGAATAGACCCATAGGTCTTTTCTGGGCTTCTCTCGTAGCTTGGTGTCCAATTTGGTGGTATCCCTTGACATACTAGCTCTCCTGTTCGCCTCAAGGGCATCAAGGGTCTCTGCTTCCATCTCTCTAAATTTGACCGAGAGGTACTGCTTGAGTCTGTGGATGAAATCGACGCTTTCAGTGCGGTATCCCTCCTTTTTGTCTCGTACTGCACGCATTGAGCTCAGTTCACTCCCGCTAAAGCCACCGCCACTAGTTCTTCGATCAGGCTTTATTTGCTCCGGAGTTCCCGTCCGCTGGCCTGTCTGACGTAACCTCGGGTCTATAGTAACCATGGCAGTATAGAGCTGTGTAAGCGTTTTTTCGACAGATTCAATACCCTGCGATTTTGTCAAAGACGCGTCTTTCAAGACCTTCAACTCCGAGGCAGATATAGATATAGTATCCAGCAAGGTTTTCAACTCTGTCTGCAGGAGCTTCTGGTTAGCTGTTTGAACTTGCAGTCCTTGAGATTGAGCTTCAATGTAGGCAACGTCTTCGCTTAGTGTCTAGCATTAGTTAGTATAAACACTCTAAATAACTGCACAGGTGGATCTTACTCCTAACTCGACATTGTATAGAGTCAGAAGACAATCGAATTCCTCACATTCTGCGATTACTCTGTCCATCAATTCTCCAACAGCTGCGATCCTGTCGTCGTTATTTTCTATCGCTCCCAGCCAGCTACCTGCCTCAACACGTGCCAACTCTTTACTTATACCAGACTGTAGCTCTTCGAACGTGTTGCGCTCCTCACTTTCTTCACCCCAACCAAAGTCATTCAAGACAGACTCGATCTCGTAAGTACGGCCTTCCAGCAGGCTAGGATGAATCCCGAGGGCTCTGGCGTACTTAGCGGAATGGTCAGACTTCCGTTTCCTTCGCCGTTCTTCCTTTTCTGGTATTGCCGGCGGGATCTCTGCCTTTTCCTCTGGCGGTGCTTCCGGCGCGCTTAGATGTTTGCTGGGAGGTGTGCTAATCCTCACAGCTGGAACCTCTCGCGTTTTCCTGGGTGAGATGGGTTGGGACATTGCAAGTGGAGGTTCAGGGGACTGTGGCTGGTGCGTAGGATCGGGAGGAATTGATGTTGATGGCGGCTCTATCATAGCTTGATCTGCTCCTGGACTTTTGACTTGATCTTGAGCAGCACCTCTAAGCAGAGATGGTGCCGGTACGACTCCAGTAATGCCATCCGGTTCGTTGCTGGAGCCTTCTTTGGCGTTTTGCATTTTCTCTGCGGCGCCACCCGCTCGGGGCTTGAAGGCGTTGTAGGACGTTGCAGCTTTCCTGAAAGTTGCTGCAATCTCCTTATTACTCTTCTTGTTCTTGATCATCGGGCCTAGACCAGGACGATGTACCTCCATATCGGTTTGCGGCTCAGGAGTGGGCGTCGGAGGACTAGATGTTGGAGGGGTTTCTTTGGGTGTTTGCGTCTTGTCAACGCCTAAGGACAACGAAGAGTTGTTCTGCGGCTGCGATTGTTCGGATGAGTCATGCATGCGTTTGCCATTAACATAGGTTGGTTGAGGTTGTTTGTCCATCTTCAAATGGTCGGCATCAAGGCCGCTTTTATCGTTTAGTCTTGACGGCGCCTGTAAGTCATTGTTTCGAAACCCGGATGACAAAATTGAAGGCAGATCTGGTCGAGAGGCCACGGATCCAGAATTATTTTGATTGGCATTAAACGCGGGATCTGAAGTGGGGGGGGGCCGTTGGGCCTGTGGAACCTGATCTCGTGCGATTCCATCTCGTGAAACTCCGTTTTGAAGATTGGATGGCAGGCGAGGATTATTTGCAATCATTGGGCGCTGGGCCTCGGATGAGTCTGACCGATTAGCTCCAGGATAAGGACCAGGCTGTCGTGCCCGCTCCTCACTCGGTCGTTGACTCGATGCATATCGACTACTCTGGCTCTCAGATGTGTTGCGGAACGACTCAGTGCTCTGGGCTCCAGCTAGTTTACGAAGATTGGACTGCGGCTGCACCGATGCACCACTGTGAGCTGACGAGCCGGACGGTGAATCGGACCTTTGGCCGTTCATCTGATTTTGGGAGGTTTGAGGCTTCAGATTCCGTACAAAGTCTGAAGTGGGGAATGAGCCAGGAACATAGGGCATGCGGTCGTCGCTATCCGTAGGTCGTAATACACGCTCTTGCGATGGCCTTGAAAGCCTCTCACCCTCATTTTGCGAAGAGCCTTCTTGTGAAGGACGGGAACGAGTTTCACTTCCAGAATGAAGCGAGTGCTCTTGAGATGGCTGCGAACGTGGGATTCCGTTGGCTATGAATGGTCGCTCCTGAGATGGACGCTCTCGCGGACCACGATTGGAGTCACGCATGTTATCAAGCTGTGGTGTCAGTAGGGCCCTTTCCCCGCCTAACTGAGAGGGATCCGGTGACGGGGTACCGTTGGCCACTCCGATCGCAGGTGTCCTTGGGCCAATTGATCCATTCGGAGCTGCTGGACTCGGGCGAGTAGGTGGTGCAGGTGAACCCCCAAGTTGTTCTAGCTCCGACGCCTCGAACCCATAAAGCTGAGGTAGCTTTCCCGCTGTATACTTCTTGTATATCTTGATTAAGCTGAAGATGAAGAAGTCCTTCTCTTTCGGGGTGCTAGCTTGCCAATAGTACGGTTTCTGTATTGTGACAACAAATCCAATGCCACCTGCGTATTCCTTGGCTTGCTGTTCCTCGTTACTACTCGGGACCAAGTTCGTATACGATTGGATCGCCGTCAAGTCGTCCAAGACCCAAGTCTTGCCGATGGAGAATGAGCCATTATTATTCTCCCGGACTTTATGCATCCGAACTCGTCCTGATTTCCGTACAGCTATAACAATGACACGGGGTTTCTTATTTTGGGGCGGCGACTGTGGCGGTGGAGGGGTAGAGGGATACTCTGAGTCTTCGAGAATACGGATGTGGGTAATGTATGATTCGGAGACTGAGCAGAAGAACAAAGATCAGTAAATGCTCCTTCGGTTTCCTTCAATCGGGGGACAGGAGACTATCATGAATTCAATACCTGATCCGTCGGCCTCTTTCTTGCTGAATGCGCTCTCAATGATCCGTCTCTTTTCATCTTCGAACTTTTCCGCTCGACTCATCGAAGAGCCAGAGTTTTGATTGCCACCATTTGCGGTAAGTAGAGGTGGTCCGCCTCCTGAGCCAGCCGACACTCCGGATGGAGGCCCTCGCGGTCTTCCAGCGCCGGGGTTGCTCATTGCAAGATGCTGTAGGCCGAGACAGAGCTAAGGGACGGGCGCATCACTGCTTGCTGCATCGAAGCCAAGCCATACTCGGTAGGGAGGCAAGTGACATTTGAAACAGGACTGTCCCACTGGCACAAAGACGAGGACATGGAACAACTGTACGGAATACTGCCATACTGCGCAACCCCCTGTCAGAGTAATCAGCCCGCATTTCCACGCTAACGGCTCGCCTCGTGCGCCAAGCCGCCAGAGGACGAAGCACATTGAAACTTTTTCGAGCTCACTTTGATACTATCTATCCACTCTAATCTTTATACTTCCAGCCAGTCATGGCGCCAGAAATACCTATCCAGGCGACCAGTGCATCAGCAGCTGCCGGCAAAGATACCAAACCTGCTCAGAGAAAGAGGAAGAAGAATGCTCCAGATCGGCCACAGCCAGAATGGATGTTTCCACCAGACGAAGAAAACCCAGTCCTCAATCCCAAGCCGAAGACGGAAGAACAGCTTCGCAAAGAGAAGGAGGACCGTGACGCATCAATCAATTATCTTCACTACAAGTCCGTTACAGCACCCATGAAAGCACCTCCTCCAGGCATGCTCCTTACCCTCGTCGGAGCCTTCCTCACCTCTTATGGCTTTCATCCGGCATCTCGACTTTTCACGACTCAATGTAAGGCTAGGAAGAAGCTAGATGCATGGGACCACGAGCTTGGCGCAAAGCTGCCGAAAGGGTTTCCAGACTTGGTAAAAATTTACAGAGATTGGCACAAAGAGTACCAGCAAGCCACGGAATCGGAAGATTCATCCAGCTCTGGTGGCGAAGGGGACTCCGACGGTTCAACTAAGGGAAAGAAAATGGGGTCAAGGAAGACTGGCAAGAAGGCGACGCAAGAAGAGACATCCAGCAGCGGTAGCAGTGACCTTAGTGACGACAGCGACTCTGACAAGCAGACCAAAAAAACCAAATCCGCATCAAAGCCAACCAAGAAGGCTACTAAAGCCGCGAAGTCATCTACGTCATCTTCAAGCTCCAGCTCAGAAAGCGATGCTGACGATGAGAAAGAGGCTACTGGAACAAAGGTTGATCCGGCGAAGCCCACCGTTAACGGCCTCATCAAAAGATTGAAACGTAAAGCAAGCCCCGTTTCATCTTCAAATTCCAGTTCTGCGTCCGAGGCATCTGAACACGAGCAGTCGCCCCCTGCGAAAAAGTCAAAAGTCGACACTGCAAAAAAGGCTGCCTCAGCCAAAGCTATCAAGAAGGAAAAGAAGACATCAGAAGTAGCAGTGAAACCGACAGAAACAACCACAACTAAGAAGATAGCTCCAACTTCCTCATCCTCCGAAAGCTCATCATCCAGCGAGTCCGACAGCGAAGTCTCCATTAAAAAATCATCACCTGCCCCACCCAAGCCCGCAACTTCCTCAAAGCCAACCAAAATCGCCATCCCATCGAAAATCTCTCCAGAATCATCCAAATCCACCGACTCAAGCGCAACCCTGGACGTCGTCTCCACAAATAAACCCTCGAGCTCCAACACGAGCAGTTCCTCATCCTCATCCTCATCCGACGCAGCCCCCTCACCACCAACCAAGACAGAAGAAACCGCCACCCCGGTAAAGACGGAGCCTGAGGCACCTTCAAAGCGCAAACGCTCCCTCTCGCCTCACTCCGCGCGGAAAGCGATGACGCCTAACAAAGCTGCGAAGAAAGACAACGCGCCCTTCCAGAGGGTAGCGAAGGATACGAAGGTCGATCCCAAGCTGGCGTCGAATGCGTATGTGAGCTATGATTATGCGGACCGGGCGCACAAGGATCTGAGTGTTACGAAGGGGAAGGGGTTCACGAAGGAGAAGAATAAGAAGAAGAGGGGGAGTTATCGGGGTGGGGCGATTGATGTGGATGGAAGGAAGGGGGTTAAATTTGAGGATTGAGCGTTGCCTGTGTGGATATTAGGTACTCTAGTCAGGAATCCCAAGAAAGTGCTCTAGATATCGGAGGAACTCATGTCCAAGAAGTTATGTGCGTACTTGTATCCCTGGGATAGAGAGATAGATGCAGATATCAAGGCACCAGTAAATCAGTAAACGCTTGAATATTTGCAAAGCTTGGCTGTTCGCTGAGCCACATCTAGAGTACATATTCTTGTCCCTAGACGACTGCACATGATTGCGTGTAGACCCCTTTCGGCCATCGCTCTCCCCTAGGCCACTCACTCACGCCTCAAACCTCTTCTCTGCCGCCTTCCAATTAACCACATCCCAAATAGCGGAAAAGTACTCCGCCTTCCGATTCTGATACTGAAGACTATTCATCCCATCAGCACAATCAGCACACACCCAGAAAGCCTCGCTGGCCAATCCATTCCAAACACAGCACACCCTTCTCCAAAACCATGAGAGGAGGAGACTTACTAATAAGCATGCTCCCAAGCATCAATCCCCAACAGCGGCACAAACTGCCCAACAACCGGATCCTGCCCCTTATACGTCCTCACCCCCAGCGCGCCCGTCTCCTTATCCTTAACCAACCACGCCCACCCACTGCCCTGAATCCCCGCCAACTTCGCATTCATCACTTTCTTGAGCTCCTCCACGCCACCATACGCGAGACCGATCGCCTTGCCCAGCTTCCCGCTTTCGCTGGGGGGCTCGCCGCCGCCGCGGTTTTTGGGGGCTAGGTTCTCCCAGAAGAGGGAGTGGTTGATGTGTCCCCCGCCGTGGAAATTGAGGAGGGGTTGCAGCGCGAGGAGGGAGGCGATGGAGGAGGGGGAGGTGGAGGTGCGGAGGGAGGAGGCTTGCTCTGAGAATTGGTTGTAGCTGTTTACGTAGGTGGTGTGGTGCTTTGAGTGGTGGAGTTCCATGATTTGGCCTGAGATGGCGGGTTCGAGGGCTGCGTAGTCGTCTGGATCCATGGGTTAGTTGATGGAATTGGGGGTTTGAGGGGCGGAAGGGAGGAGTTGAGGTGGGCGGAGGGAGGGGAGATGTACATGGGAGGTCTGGGACTGTGGCTTTGCCTCTGGTGAAGGTTGTGCTGAGGGGTTTGGCATGATTGAGTGCTCGGAGGGTGGAGCGGGCGGTGGACGGGCGGAGGAGGCTGGCCATTTTGATCGGTTCGTTCGAATTGGTTTTCTCAAGCTTTGAAAGGAGTCTGAGCGATCAATTGAGAACTAAAAGGAGTTAAAGATGGGGAATGGCCAAAATCCGATGATTTCACATCATAGGGTTTACGTCATCGCACGTGACTTTGACTTTCCTCCAACCCTAGCGTGAACGGAGGTGATTTCTGAGACGAGTTGACTGAATAAAGGTATGATGAGCTCGATAACGTGGGATCAAGAAAGATAAGATGGGAGCATCTATCATGTCTAGCATTTGATCGATGGAGACTGCGTGACAACGAAAAAGATTGTGTAGAAGAGGGCGAGCAGCATGAAAAGTGGTGTGTACTTAGGTACGGCAGGATTCAAGACTCCAAAGAATTATACACTGACGGTAAGCCTTTCTCATTAATGAATCAGCGGGAGGTCGCCAATATTGGAGATGTTTTCGTTAGATTCTCTCACCTCTGGGCATCTGTTGGAACGTCGAAGATCTCTAGTCAGCGAAAATACAGTGCTTTTCGACGGCTGAGGCTCTGAGTTTAGTTTTTCCAGATTGATAGAGCCAAAAATTGACATAGGCGAAGAATGAGCGGTCACGCAATCGCACATATATTGTCTTAGGGAGATCACAGATGGTACAACGAGAAAAAGAAACCAAACAAAGGCTCGCACAAAAAGCACGGAAATCATCAACTACGGCAGTATGAGAGTAAAGGGTATCAAGTTGTTTGATATGCTATGATTGCGCCCTCGAAGAACCTCTCACGGTAAAGCACTTGCCGCTTTCGAAAACCGCAGGGTATTCGTCCGCTGATGACTTTAAACACGAATGGCAGCCTATGAGAAAGGAGTTTTAGCATTGTTGTCCATAGATCAAGCGGGGCATCTGGGATTGTGCTGTGATCGATTATCAGAAGACTCAAGAAACATAATCTTACCTCTAATGCTTTTCTCTTCTTCTCTGTGCGTGCAATCGCTTTCTGGCCCATGATACCTCCACCCCAATGACGCTTGGCTTCTTCGTACTTCTCCGAGTAGCCCTCCTTGATGGTCGAGACGAGCTTCGACAGCTCCGACTTGTCTTCGGGCCTAACTTCTGTGATGGCAACGGCGGCAGCTGTCTAATATAGCCATAGTATATCAGCGTGCTTGTTTATTATGACATACTGTTACGGTATCAAAGAGAGGCCAACCTTCTGGTGAACAACAACACCAAGCCTCGCTTTGCCCTTGACAATTGCATAAGGCACTCCCATCTTACGACATAGCGCCGGTAAGAAGATGACTAGCTCGATTGGGTCGACATCATTGGGAATCAGGACAAGATTCGCCTTCTTGTTCTCAATCAATCCCACAACATGATTCAACCCAAACTTGACCGTGTAAGGCTTCTTGCTCACATCCTCCTTTTTCTTGCCTTCCTTGATGGCCGTCGCCTCCTTCAACAAGCGCTCTTTCTTTTCAGATTTGGTTTCAGGCTTGTACTTGGAGAGTAATTTGAAAGCTTGGGTCGCGGTATTGCGGTCTAGGACGTTGTTGAATTGGGCAATAGCGGGTGGAACCTTGAGGCGTAGATTGAGGATCTTACGTTGTCGTTGAAGTCTGACATATTCGGGCCACTTCACCATGCGAGAGAGGTTGCGGCGGGGTTGGATGTCTTGACCGATACCGTAATTACGGGGGCGTTTTTCGATGAGAGGGTTCTGTAAGAAGGAATTAAGACATGGGCTGGAGGTCATTGGACTAAGAGGTTTGAGGACATACCTTTGCGGTCTTCTTGGTAGCCCCAGCCTTTGACTGGGGGAAAGGCGCTGGAGCGGCCTTGCCGCGGCCTTGTTTTGGAGGCTGTCATTGAGAAAAGAAGATCGTCAGCGAATTATGTTCACTAGGTAACGATCTTCTTGAACTCTAGAGAGAACATAGACTGCATTGCTGCAAGTCCATGGCTCAAGCCATTTTCCATTACTCGATGCTGCCTCCCGGCTAGAGCCAGAGGTAGCAACTTGAGAAGTCACAAAACATGACGACTCGGGTGTGCCATCGAATTTGCATAACGTATTTGAAGCCGCATTGTTGTTATGGGATTAGCTTACCATGGTGAAAATTAGTTGTCGATGTTGAAAGTTGGTGTAGGCGTTGGTGATGGATTAAATTGGCGGATGTTTGTGGGACATGGAGCCAAGGCTCGCTAGAGTAAACCCTACAGCTTTAGCTCGTTTGGACGATTAAGCCCGGTGCTTAACTCCGTGAGCCCAAGTTACTCTCCCCCAGTCGATTGAGGACGATTTCTCACACTTCTCTCTTTGCTGTCCTCTGAAACGTTCCTGGCACACTCATCCACGGTCATACTTTTGAAAGCACCAGCTTCTCACAATGTCCCAAGCCGGCAGGACATCTTGAATGTCCTGACGCTCGATCTTCTCCCTCAGAACGCCCACTCTTCTTGGTGCGCGATCGCACAGCTCACGATGAAGTCATTCACTGGTACCACGATTGCTGAAGCACCAACAAGTTCAAACAGAAGACAGCCAGTCCGTCAGACACGGACAAATCCGTCAAGAAGCGCAACCAATCCTGTACAACCGCGCACGTCGCTAGGTGCTGGTCTCAACAACGACGATGACGATCCAGCTCCTGGCTTCTGTCCTGCCATTACACATTTCACCGACTCGATCACTGCATTACCAAAAGAGATGATCCGGCATTACACAATGCTGAAGGAAGTCGACGCTAAAATCTATGGACCGGAAGAAAGTGTAGGCCAGCTGGTGGCCACCGCCCTCAAAGTCCCAGCAGCACCCAGTAAACCTGTGCCCGCACAGCGCTCAATAGATATGACGCGGACAAACACTGAAATGACTGAAATTGCTGCTGGATCAGCCAGTAACAGCACTGCCCCGTCCCTGGTTCAAGCTCCGTCTGTGTCCGGTTCTCTGGATGATCCCACTACCCCTGATGGCCCTCGACGACGGATCTTTGCTCATCTAAGGATGGTGATGGGGGAGATGCTCACGACTTTGGATGAGAAAAATCACGTCATGCTGACAGCGATTGAAGGTCTCGACAAACAACTTGCGCGATGCGATAGCTCCTTTCCCTACATTGCGAACGAGGTCAGCGAGGAGGCACGCCTTGGAAGCAAGACGCATTGGGCATATCGGGACAGGACCACCGACAAGAAAGCGACCACAGCAGCTGAGCGGACAAGGCATGCTACGACCCATTTGGCTTCTACGGCAGCCATCCAAGATGCCGAAGGCGCTGCGGCACGAAGTGAAGTGAGAAGAGAAGCTCTGGCCGCCCGCAAACAGCGAAACAACCATGTAGATTCCGACTTTGACGATAGAGCAGCCCACAGCATCAAAAAGCCCACCGCTGGCGCGAAAGGCCGGAGAGTTGCGGAGGCCCTTCCGCTGAATGGCACCGGTCTTGGAATTACAGGTATCACGTCGGTGGCTCCGCCTAATAAGCGGAGAAAGGTCGAGAAGGTGCCTATGGCCCTGCTACCCCCTGAGAAAGCAATGGGCAGCGTATACGGACCAACTGCCGGCGTCACAAAGGGTAATGGCAGTAGTCCAAGAGACACACCGGCCCTAGATCCAGTCAGAAAGCGAGGGCGCGCTGCCGCAGCTCCGCCCAGTACTACTAGGAAAAGGTAGGCATGGACAGCTTCCATTGATTAAACGCTTCGCTAATACCTTTGCAGGGCCAACACAAATACATCGACTGTTAATTCACCATTGCCCGCATCTTCGCCAGTAACAGGAACATTCCCCGCCAAGGATCTGCAAAAAAGAAGCCCAGCACTCAACTCGCGAGCTCAACTAGCTCGAGCCCGCCAGAATTCGACTCAATCTTTGTTGCAAGAAGCCAGGACCAGACCTGTTTCGTCTGCTTCAGCCAAACCCCCCAATGGAAATGGAAATAGCATGTATGGTACCACCGCCGACGTAGAAAAAGTGTCAGGCTTGACTGGCAGGAGTGTCGGTGAAGTCAAGAATAGTATGAAAGAAACGGTTAATTCCAAAGGCGAGCATCTGGTTGAAGACATAGGTACCATCGATGGTGCAGCCGATGTTCGCGGAGCTCTGGTAGTTGGGGGCCGCAGCTCTGAACGTACCATGAAGCGAGAGGACACTGTAGAGATCAGCAAAGGCCGGCCAGATAGGCCACCATCAATCTCAGTGGCCACCCGAGCTGGGGGTAAGAATTCCAAAAACTCCACTCCAGTCAACGCGTCATTCGCTCCGGAAGCCACGAGACCGTCTCGGAATGCCCAGCCACCGATCAAAAGATCCCATAAGAAGGGTGCCGGTATAGCAGCACAAATGGCAGCCGCCGCCGCCGCTGCGGTCCAGGATGATGAGACTTCGTCGCTGCCGCCCGAAGAAGAAGAAGAGGAAATTGATGTGAACGAACCGAGGTACTGTTATTGCAACGGAGTCAGCTATGGGGAAATGGTGGGATGCGACATGGAGTCGTGCTCGAGGGAATGGTTCCATCTGAAATGCGTCGGCCTGCAGAAAGCACCCAGCAAAAACGGTATGTTCCCCCAAACCCCGATAGATGACGAGACGATCCATTAACGAGTCCTAGCGAAATGGTATTGCGATGAATGTAAAAAGAAGTTGAAAGACGGTAGGTTCGCGAATGGTGCTGCGAGATAAGGCTATGTGAGAAAAGAAGTGGGATCATACCCAAAGAGGATTTTATTTTTTGTTGTGGGAGTTGGGGACGCATGCATGATACCAGGAATTGGATAGAGGCTCGTCGGCTTTGACCTTGGCGTCGCTGCTCAGGGAGCCCACTTCTGTAGTAATTCTGTGGGCCTGTATCGCACTTGAGGAAAATGAAGACGTTATCCCATGGCCTGGTGCTAGATAAGTGGTGCTAATCTCTGGTGACTCGTCTTTTCTTGAGATATCCCTCGACAGATCTGCGATTACCCGACTTGGGACGGAATCCGAAGATGATGTTTTCTACACCTTATATTCAACCACTTTTTGCCAAAGACGGGTACACGGCTTGTTGTATTGAGCATGTAAGAGGCGATGCATGAGAGGCAAAAATTAGCACTACACCAGAGCATGGGATAAATGCTGTTCTACACAAGATCAAGATTGAAACCCTTTTTCCAGACTCGGGAAAGAAGCAAGTCAATAGCGATCATGGACTTCAACGATTCGAATGACGCGTCAATAACACGTTCCGCCGGTGAGTTTTTCCTGAAAACCCATTGATCTGTAAACTGTGTTTTTGGGAATACCTAATAATCGCACTCGCCGTCCCCGGTTAACTTATGCCGCAGACCAATGCTAGCCTACAGTAGGTATAACTATAGGTACCTATATGTAGTTTGATGCTGCTACCTTACAATTGTTTTTTTCGTTTCTTTTCTTTCTTTTTCTATTTGGGTTTGCGAGGTAAACGTACAGTATAATTTACAGCATTGATGTTTGGGGTTCAGACCCTTTCCGCATGTGGGGACCTTCGTAACCATTGGGAAATTTCTCGACCAAAAGTCGCATGTTATCCATGATGATGTTTCTAAAACGGAGGTTTCCAGGGTACAAAGCGGAGGACAGTGAATCGAATCGGATACAGTACAATGTCAGTCGATCGTCGAAATCGTCTTCGGGAGCAGATCGTGGGAAATATCGGGTATAGGCCTTGATGTAAGGCTTCCCTATCTTATGTCTGGGAGGACGCCATGGGGCAAGCTCGTACTCATTGTGGGCATATATCGATGTGGCATCGTAGATTATCGGCATGTTGGTCGCGACGTCCGTCGAGCAGTTTCCGTCCCAGAGATCGCCATGCACGAGTCTGGGCTCGATACAATTACCTCCAGTCTCCAGAGGGCGAAGCAGCCGAGGCACTACCTTCTCGAAGAGCGCTTTTTTGAGGCTGCTGAGCTGTGCGTCATAGCCCTGGGATTCCTCTTCCTTGCCGAGGATCCATTTGAGTGAGATCAAGAAGAATTCCTCCCAAGAAGACTTCCATTCGACTGGCTGTGGCCTATCATAGGTTTCGAGTTAGAACAAAATCTATGGGAATGAAGCGTGGCACTATGGGTCATCAAGGAGCATTCTGCTGCCTTTGCTGCCTGTTACAGGGCGAAGCGTTGAGTGAAACATGTGAGCTCCCGCTGGCCAGTAATGCCAATTTAAAGTCTGTCAAATCGGAACGATAAAAGCATAGAAACATACTGACCATTTGCTCTGGTAGGTTGGCACGGAGAAGCCATATTTCCCATTGGGTGACAGACCCTTAACATGAAGCTCGGCAATTTTGGTAGCTAATGGTTGTATTTCAGGAATGTCGTCTGTCATGTCATGAAAAGTGGATAGATAGAAGTGTATGTCGGAGTCTACCGCATAGGTGCCCCAGGCAATGGGAAGTGGAGCTAGGTCGGGAACAGTTTTCCTGATCAATGTCATAGAGACAAGCTCCGCTGACATCATGTTTCTACCCGATTCATGATGCGAAACCTACGAAGAGACGAGTTCAGTGACTGCAGGCGAGTAAAGATGTTCTTGGCATTAGCTGTGGGTGTTGTCTCAACTGACTTTGAGGAAGAAGGTCTGCTTTGTATCGTCCGCCTGGGAGGTCTTGATCGCCGCGGTACGGGTCCAGTAACTAGCACCGTGTGGGTAGATTCCTTCAATTCTTGTTCCTGGAGGCAGTTCTGGAAGGAAATTATAAGCAAAGACGGCTGCCATATAAGGTTTTTACGAGGGTAGAGTACTGGCAAGAACGTTTTCGTCGACGTTTTCAATGACCCACTCCGGTACCTCTTTGGGTTTGTCCCAAATGACTTCACTCATGTCTGTCGGATATTTATTGGCCTAGGTAGGATCTCGATCGATTTTTTAAGAGTTGCTTGCGCTGTCTTGTACAACCTGATTATGTTGAGGTCACATCTCAGATGGGAAAATTTAGCAAAGGTAGCAAAAGAAGCTCAGAAGCAGCTTTTGAGGCAAGATCATTGCCTTTATTTATTCGAGGCCCTCCGTCAAACAGCAGGAAAGCCCCGTTCGTGAACAGCGCTTGGAAGGGACGACCTAGACGCGGATCGCGGCCCATGCGATTCTTATTGGGAGTTTGGCCCTCCACGGTAGCGATCAACGAGGCTAAGGTCATAAAAGAAGCCAATCAATGCTGACATCCACCCCTCCTCGGTGATAACCAGTGTTGAATGGCCCTTAACAAACGCAGGCGTCCGTTGGACTAGTCAAAGCCGTCAATAATAGCAGCTGCTGGAGAGCTTAAAATAACGTTCTTAACACCCACTCGGCACGAATCCTACGGCAAGGCCTTTCCACTACAGTAAGCGGGCATATTCCAGTCTGCAGTTTCCAATCTGCAGTGCTACGAGGCTACGGTAATGTAGACAGCCCTCTCACGAAATCCATTGGGTCTGCTTGCATGGAAACCCAGACGGTAGGCGAATCCTGGCGCTTATGTAAAAGATTTGTCTGGATCTGTATGGCTTCCTACTTGCACCTGAGTTCTCGTACCTGGACTCTCGCACCCAGTGATTGCTGATGGTGCTGATGCTTATTGCATAGAAAGGGATTTGAAGCTGGTGCCAAGTACGTCGAATGTGCTATGCAATGTAGTTTAGGCCTTCGTGTGAGCAACGGAAGGTACCTCTAGGCATTGTACGAGTGCTTGCCTTATGCTACTTGGACCTCGTCGCGAAATTCCCATTGACGAAAGGCAATGGAAAAGCAGCTGAGCTTGAGAGCCAGGACTGACGCGTCTTCGTCTCGCTCGCTCTTCGGTAAAAGTTTCATGAGAAGTGGCACCGATAGTTCGAGTGCTACAGGGGACATCAAAGGGCCGTTCGGACTGAACACCCTCTTCTGCCCGACAGAAGATGCTGTCGCCGACATTGTCTTCGTGCACGGCTTGGGAGGAGGTTCCCGAAGCACATGGACGAAATCGGGTAATCCCGAGCTCTATTGGCCTCAGACTTGGCTCCCCGAAGATGAAGCATTCCGTGGCGCGAGAATCCACAGTTTCGGATACGATTCGAACTGGGATAAAGAAAGCACGCTGAATATTCATGATTTCGCCAAAGCTTTCCTAGGATCTATACAGGATTGTCCCTCGATTCCGATTGGCTCTACAGTAAGTGTCATTATCTAACACAACGATCCTTCGACAGACATATCACGCTGAGAACAGTCATCTTTGGCTAAATCTCCATAGGCACCTCTCATTTTAGTTGGCCACAGTATGGGAGGTTTGGTCATAAAAAAAGCCTTCGTTCTAGCTCGACAGTTCGAAGAGTTCGAGTCCATCGCAAGCCGTGTTCGGGCGATTTTCTTCATGGCCACTCCCCACAGAGGCTCCGATCTCGCTCAAATCTTATCAAAAGTCCTGGCGGTAGCGCCAGGCGCACGGCCTTTTGTCAGTGACCTCAATCGCAACTCGATTGCGACGCAGTCCATAAACGACGAGTTCCCCCAGCATTGTCGTGACCTGCAGCTTTACTCGTTTTACGAAACCGTTCCTACGAATTACTTCTTTGGAAAAGGCCTAATCGTAGATAAGGATCTGGCTACTCTTGGCTATACGAACGAGCGAACAGCTTACCTCAATGCTAATCATCGTGAAGTGGTCAAATTCGGCTCCAAAGATGATCCAAATTACCTGACCGTTCGGAACAGTTTAGCGTCTGCGATTCACAGTCTGACCAAAGAGAATTCGCTGAGACTTCGCGAAACGGATAATGAAGCTCGTCGACGGCTTGACTACTTCCTAGGAGTATCCGGTCCACCTGACGACGATCTGATGCGGATCGATGCCACGCGTATGGAAGGCTCAGGTCAGTGGATATTTGAAAAAGCCGAGTTTCGGCAATGGCTGAATGGACCGAAAAATCAAATATATTGGGTAAATGCGCAGCCAGCTGCTGGCAAATCCGTCCTTGCCGCTGCTGTAATATCTCACCTGAAAAGCATCGATTATGATTGTTCCTACTACTTTTTCGATTACAGCAACAAAATGACCTCGACGATTAACTTATTCCTCAGATCTATGACTTGGCAAATGGCTTCAGTTGATGCGAATGTCTTCAAGATAATCCTTGAGAAATGCGAAGCAGACGAAATGCTGACGAAGACGGACCACAGAGTGATATGGCGAAGGTTGTACTTGGAAGGTCTTCTCAAAAGGAAGCTCGAGAGAAAGCACTACTGGGTGGTCGATGGGCTTGATGAATGCGTAGCCGACTCAGAGCTCGTACCTCTCCTCTTGAAGATAGGAGAATCAAGCTCGATCCGAATCTGTATTACGTGCCGGAGTAGTTTTGCCGTCTATAAACAGATATCGCAGCCGAAGGTCGCTGTGATCTCGCACACCTTATCCTCAACAGACACCCAAAAGGACATAGAGCTGTACATTCGAGCAAACATGGAGCTGCTGCCTCTAGTCAGTGAAGAGGCTCGCAACACAGTTGTCAAACAGATTTTGTCCAAGTCTGCAGGATGTTTCCTGTGGGTCAGTCTAGTCCTGCAAGAGCTAAGACAGGCACACACATCCGGCGAGAGGCGCAAAGTCTTGGAAGAGGTTCCCTCCGGTATGGACGAGTTATACACCCGGATTCTGAATGCCATGTCACAGAGTACATACGGAAACAAGCTTGCACAAGCAATACTTACCTGGGCTGTATGCTCAGTAACTCCTCTTACGATCGAAGAATTGCATCTTGCTCTTGAGATTGACATGCAGGATACCATTGACGACATGGGTGGATCGCTTTTGAGCGGCTGCGGCCACTTAGTATTTGTCGATGCTCAGTCGTACGTGCAAATGGTACATCAGACTGCACGGGACTTTCTGCTCAGCCCAACTAACCCCTCGGAGTTCTCCGTGGGTAAGAAAGCTGGACATAAGAGACTTCTAATGGCCTGCCTTGAGTACTTACTTGGTGACGAGATGAGAGGGTCCAGACACGGCAGACTCAGCGTCGGCCGAGCTCAGCCGGACCCAGACCGCTCGAGCTTCGCCAGATACGCATGCAATTCACTTGCAAATCATGTTATGCAGGTCGATTCTGCCGACGATGAGTGCTTGATGAAATTGGCTCAATTTCTAAGCTCCTACAACGTCCTCTCTTGGATTGAGTACATTGCGCAGAATATGGATCTCGGTCTGATAGTTCAGACGGGGAAAGCACTTAGGGACTACCTTCACAGGAGATCTAAACATAAATCCCTACTTGGGAAAGAAGTCGCGGTTGTAGATGCATGGGCCACCGATCTGAGGAGGCTTGTCACAAAATTTGGCAGGCACATCTCCAGTCTTCCGGCGTCCATTTTCCAGCTCATCCCATCGTTTTGCCCAAGAGATTCGGCTATCAGGAAGCAATTTTCGTCCTATGCTCGTGGCTTTACAGTCGAAGGGTTGTCCGTTGAAACATGGGATGATTGCTTAGCGACTTTGAAGTACCAACATGATACTCCAGTAATTATTGCCACTTCGGAAAGACTATTCGCTGTAGGCTTACTGAGCGGCAGCGTTCGTGTCTATGGAAATTCAACTTGCCAAGAGCTACGTGCCCTATCCCATGGAGAATGTCTGAAAAGTTTAGCATTCGGGGATCTCGGTAATCTCCTCGTTTCCGGTGGCCTGAGAAAAGTCTCCGTCTGGAATCTAGTCTCATGGGAGAGGATGTGGACATTCGATCTACCGGCTCAGTGCTTGTCGCTTGCGGTAGAGGACCGAGAACGACTTATGATAGGAGCTCTACAAAACAACAATCTAACTTGTTGGGATCTGACAACAGGCGACATGATTAGCTCTATTGACTGGACTCAAGAATTCGCAGGGCAGTCTTCCTACGCTGTCAGACCGACGACCGCAGCGTTCGGTTTAGAGCTCAACCTATTAGCTGCCGTATACCGAGGACAAGATATCCTCCTGTGGGACATTGAGAATTGTACTGTTTTTGAATCATACGCGAAAGACGGTCCACGCTCTGGAAGGGATACTGGGAATGCTACAGTATGGAGTGTTGTCTTCTGCCCCGCCCCTAGTACTGCATTGCTTGCAGCAGGTTATTCAGATGGAGACCTGGTTCTCTTTGACGTCTCTAGAGGTGTCGTCAAAGAGATCACGGTAGCAAACGCGCAGACACTCACAAGCTCTTCAGACGGATACACTCTGGCCAGCGCAGACTCAGCCGGCACCATCCAAATTTACGACTTTGAGACACTTAAATTGCTCTATCGCATCACTTCGATAGAGGAATACAGCATACGATCGCTCGCATTCAGTGTAGACGGTCAGCGCCTGTTTGACTTGAGAGGGTCTGTTTGTCGAGGATGGGATCCAATAGTATTATCGCGTCAGGATATTACCGATGAAAACAGCGACACTGTTTCCATCTCAACGATGGCCCACGAAGTCCAATTTGACGATTCGGAAGACACTCCTACGGTAACCAGTCTATGCTATCCAGGGTTTGCTGACATTTTCTTTGCTGGTAAGGATGATGGTTCTGTCTCCACTCATGACGCCAACAGCGGCAGTGTCTTGCAAGAGCTGTTTCGGCTTGGTGGAAACGTAGCAATTCTTTCGATGCATTTCGAACAGTCCGGCAATAGTCTAGTTACCGTTGACTCATCTAGTCGAGTAACCGCTCGCAGAATTTACCCAAAGCATCCGTCATGTGGCATAGCCAATCCCACAATTGACCACAGGGCAGGTGTAGCGGTGGACCAAGTATTAGCGAACAGAGGCAGCTCGCGAGTACTCATATGCTCGTCTGGTGAAGACAATTTATGGTCCAACAATGATGATGGCGCTCGAATACTAAGCACTTTACCCTGGGAAAATCGACGTTCATACGCTTGGAAACAACACCCGACTGATACTTCAAAATTGATCTTGGTTACCGGCACGATCTTGCATATATTTGATTGGACCGCGCTTGAAAGGCTTACTGGCGACGAAGGTATTCTGCTAGAAGGCTCTATACTTCCTGAATTAGCAATAAAGTATATTATGCCCTGTTTCAACGGCAAAATGATCGCGACAGCCTTTGTCGAATCATTGTCTCCACGGTCCAAATCAAGAATATTGGTGTGGAACACCGCCGATTTTTACCCTGAATCAACCAAAGCGGCATCGGTTCCCAGCTACCAGCCTCTTGCTGACCAGGCCGAATGCCTCATGGGAGTTTACAAGGACAGATTGGTCTTCTTACACACCAGTGGTTGGGTTTGCTCTGCCGATGCATCCACCTTTGATCTGTCTGGCTATATTCGGCACTTCTTCATTCCTGCTGATTGGCTTAGTAGCAGCTCGGAACTCCTAATTGATGTGACTTTGAGAGGGACCATCTTGTTCGCTAAGGGAAATGAGGTTGCTGTGATCAAGAAAGGCCTCGACATGGACTCATCTGCTCCCATGGGACGTAGGCCTTCGCTGATGCCACGCCATTCTTCCACATCACCATCGCCCTTCAGAGGACGCTTCAGCTTAGGCAGACATAGAGACTCCAATTAGGTACTGTGTGGTAGTCTTCCGACAAACTGACGTTCCACCACAGGAAGCGTTTTACACAACAAGGCATTCTCGCTGGTTTGAGTACAGATGAATATCGAGTAGGAGCGGCCTTGCTTTTCAGATGCATGCTGACTTCAACCTTGATTTGACCGCTTGAATGGTCCAAAAATCCGCCTTTCTATTTGTGGGTATTAGTTTGCTTTGCTACCTGTATCTGATGATGGAGTACCCTGCACAGTAGTGGTACTAGGAGGGGTTCCTCTCTGCTTTCTCCACTGATGTCCCTTGGTCCGAAGCAGAAAGAGTGCGAACCCTCCAACAAGACCACTGGTAATGCCCAGGAGAGTAAAATACCAACCCCTTCCGATGGCATTTACAAGGGGTTGCAATAGAGCAACATACAGAGCCGACAGAGCGCAGCGAGTGATGTTCCCTGATGTCGCCGCAGCACTTGGGTTCTTGGGAAAGATATCAACGAGGAGGGCATTGAAGGTCTGCAAAAGACACGTGCAAAGAAAGCCGTGCATTAGTTGAAGAATCAACGGAACGCTTACGTGCACGGACTTTTCGAGAGCCCAGCCATATCCAACCCAACCGCACGAGGAGATGCTAAGTAGAATCCAACATGAACGTACCCTAGCCCGCTCTATGGGAAATATATCGAGATCATCGCCTGTGACACGATCTATCTCGTGTCCAATCTCTTTAGCAGTGAGGGCATAATTCCTGTCCATCAACTTTCCATTGGCATAGGCGCCTAAAACAACGCCGGCGCCGCCTGGAAGATATGCAAGCCCAATCTCGAGCTCGTTGAAATGGTATATATCCTTGTAGATTGGTGGATTAGAGGCTTGTATACAATAGTAATTCGCATAGGCAGATGCAGCCATCCATAATGTCAGAGCGGTGTCTTTGTAGAAAACGATGCGGAATGGGCTCCCAACTTCTATTTTGGCAATGGTCCGCTTCCATGATGCTGCAAGATCGGGTCGCTCCGTTGGGCCCTTGATGCCATGGTCTTGATTTGCTTTTTCTCTAAGTATATGCTCTGTTCTCGCGGGACTCTTGAACCTCAATGTAAATATGTCCCACCACGTCCAAGCCCACCAGCCTTTCGGACATTGGTCGCCATTTCCAACTACATTTCGAGCTGTCTCTTTCAAGAATGTCCCAAGCACCAGCAAGGACAAGCTCCCAAAAGCCACCAGGCCCCAAAAAGCCCACTCAAAATCGTCAGATCTGAATGCTAGTAGTCCGCCGAGCAAAGGCCCAAGGTTCACCCCAAAGTTGCTCATACTGATAATTGGTCCCTGCATCTTGCCTCTTTCGGCCGGCACACAGACATCGGCGATGATGCCGTATGATACAGCCTGAACCGCGCTGGCTCCGAGACTCTGCAATGCCCGTATGCTGATAAGGCCAGCATAGCTGTGCCTATTAAGAACTAGTCCTAAGCTAGCGAGTGTGTAGAGTGAGAAAGTGGTTAAAATGATTGGTCTACGACCTAACGTGTCAGACGCAGGTGCGAAGAGTATGGGAGATATAGCCTGGAACACGATGTATAGTGTCACAGTCAAGTTGATTGCCTGCAAGGAAACTCGGAAATGGGTCTGTAAAAGAGGGAGGAGGGGCAGATAGATAGTAGCAGTGAGAGGAGAGGCTAGATTAGCTAAGCTCAATAGTAAGACCAGATATCTTTTCTGGTGCCTTGTAAAGACTGTATATTGAACTGGAGCAGGCGGCAAAGGCGTCTGGACATTAGTACAGGCAGACATGATCAGGGGAGAAGAGGCGTGCGAGCATAGGGCCTCGATACACGTGAGACGTCTTGGCCAAGCCCATTGTCAAGGCCCAGTAAGAGGAGAACGTCTCAGAACATTCGAGTGGGATAACTACCTGATTACTAACTAGTGCGCCGAGGCTTGACAGGGGTCACGGCAACTTTACCCGAAAAGCCTCAAAACTTTTTGCGTCTCATGGGCGACTACTAAGTATGCATCACTAATTTTGGAGCCTGTTGTATGTGTCATTCGCTCGATATTCAACATGTCAACGATTCTGCTTCTCCTATAGATGCTGATGGAGAACCGGAAAATCGTCTTTCCGTTTGAGCACACTCTTGCCAATCGTTCGTTGCCTGCTCCTTCTCCTCGTCCAGGACCGCGTCATAACCACCTTTTGCCCCATTGAGCCTCTACATCATCCGCCATGCCATCAATGCACCTTTCACAAACTAGAAGTTGGTTTCTCCAGTCGCCTCCAGTAGAATGGGCCATCTCTCAGCTACGAGAGCTCCTCATTGGCGTCTTACGTCAGGGCCCTATTCCGAAACATGTTGCCTTCGTTATGGACGGGAACCGGAGGTTCGCCAGGCAGCATGGAATAGAGACGATCGAGGGACACAGCATTGGCTTTGAAGCTTTGGTCAGAGTAGGTCTCCAATCCTTTCCTAGTCTTTGTACCCATCCCTTAAGTGTACAAAGCAACGCAGGCTGACAATGTGTTTCCACTTCTGTAGATCCTCGAAGTCTGCTACAAATCCGGTGTCCGCGTTGTAACGATCTACGCCTTCAGCATTGAAAACTTCAAGCGCTCAAAATATGAAGTCGATGCCCTGATGGACATGTTCAAAGTCAAGCTCTCCCAGCTGTCCCAACACGGCGAAATACTCCAACGCTACGGCGCATGCATCCGCGTCTTGGGCCAGCGCGAGCTCGTCAAGCCCGACGTACTCGAGGCCATCGACCGCGCCGTGAACCTAACAAAGGACAACGGCGACGCGATACTGAACATCTGCTTCTCCTACACCAGCCAAGACGAGATGACCTCCGCAATCCGGGATACCGTAGTGGAATACTCGAAACCGGTCCCATCCAATCTCCCGCGCCCGTTCTCGCAAAGCCACATCACACACACCATCCGCTCGCGCCACCTCCCCCCCTCCTCCCGCGCCCCTTCTCCCGTCCCAGAAGACCCCCCAACCTCCGACACGGAAGACTCCCTCGCCTCGACCACAGCATCCACAACCCTGCACCCGTCCCCGCCGCCAAGCACAACAACCTCAATCGACTCCCCCTCCCAACCTCCACCTCCTCCTCAGACTTCAAAGCCCCGTCCCCACCCCTCGCGCTCTCAAAACCTTCCCCTCCTACCTCTCCCCCTCCCCTCCTACCTCTCCCCCTCCCCCTCCTCTTCCCCCTCCCGCCACCCCAAAACCTACCCGGACCCGGAAAGCATCACCGACACCACGCTCACGGAGCACATGTACACCGCCGGGATGCCGCCCCTGGAGCTGCTGGTGCGGACCAGCGGCGTGGAGCGCCTCAGCGACTTCATGCTCTGGCAGTGCCATGAGGGCACCGAGATTGCGTTTTTGCCCTGTTTGTGGCCGGAGTTTGATCTGTGGGGGTTTTTGCCTGTGTTGGTGGAGTGGCAGTGGAGGCGGAGGAGGAGGGATGAGGGGAAGAGGGTGTGAAGCTTGGGGATGGAGGGGGTGGGTTTGGGACAGGGGAGAGGGAGGGGAGAAAAGGGCGTTTTTTTGTATTATTACCGAGGGTAGTATGAGCGTTTTTGAAGCGAGGGGGATAGACTTTTGGGATATCGTGCATAAGTACCTACTTACCTTGCCTTATAGATTAAGCGTCACTGAACCTCGAGAATCAAAATTATCGTTATAAAGATAAGCTTAAGTTATAGTATTGATCCATACTATCCCTTGATCCCACGCTATACTTTTTTCTTTTGGATTCGAGCTACACATCCGCATGATATCAGCAAATACAAAAATGCAGATGAGTAAATATGGCGCAACGCCTTCAAATCCTCTCCTCAAGGAGACAAAAAGAAAAGAAACTCCATAGAATATGCTCAGACGTATCCCCCACAGCCCCTAAATCCCTCCTTTTCATCCTCCCCCTCCTCATCCTCCCACCTAAATTCCTCAAACGGTGCAAAATCACGACTTTTCTCACTATCCTCCACTCCAGACACACAGAAGTATAGACTCCCTACAGCGGCGCCCCGAAATACCGACTCGCCTCCACGATGCGCTCGTCCCCATTGGCGAAATCCCACCCCACGATCTTCGGGTCCTGGGAGCAGCAGATGATCCTCCGGGCGTCGAACTGTAGTTTGAAGACGCGTGCATTGGGCTGTTGGAGCGCTGCTCCGGGGGCCGGTGCGGGTTGGGCGGGGTGGTGATGGTGGTGGTGTGGCGGAGCGGGTTGATGTTGGTGGGGTTGATGGGGCTGTTGATGTTGATGAGGGTGGTTTGCTTGGGTTGAAGGGAGGTGGGGATGGGGTTGATGGACGTTTGGAGGTAGAGGCGGAACGGGCGGGATTTGGGCTGGGGTATGGAGATGGGGATGAGGCTGGGGAGGTCGTGCGGCCGCTGGAGGAGTCTGAGCGCTGTTTTGGGGTATCAGAGGTGGCTGGAGTATAGCCGGGGGCGGACTCTGCGCGTCAAGAAGAGGGACGTCCTCGGATTCTTGGTGAGTTGAGGGGGAGAAGGTATTTGAGCTGTTGCTTGAGGAAGAAGCGGTTGTGGTGGGTTGGAGGCGATGTTGATGGTGATGCGGGAGTAGTGGAGCTGTACTCGACGTAGATGTGGTTACTTGGGTGGTGAAAGCTTGGTATGTCGGGTGTCGTTGTGCGGTGGTAGGATGCGAGGTGTGTTGGAGGACGGCGACCCGGGGTGTGGACGAGGCATCGTTGAGCGAGTGTGTTCGGGGATCTGGACGAGAGTGACTTGAGCTTCCTTGGCCAAGGGTCGGCGGAGATTGCATAGTTTGTTGGGCCGGCTGCTGATGATAGCTACTCGTCTGTGGCTGAACTTGCTGTGCGGTATTGGCTTGGGTAGCAGTGTGATGTATTTGATGCGGATTGCGTTGCCGAACGAGTGGTGCGTTGGGATTCTGGGCCATCTCTGAGCGAGTTGCGAGAGGTCCTCCAGCTGCACGAAGGGCTTCTTCCTGTCTCAGGCGGTGTGCTATGAACCAACGGCCATCTGGTCCTTTCCTCCAGATAATGATCGTCTCATCATAGGAGCCCGAGACTATGCGGCCCCAACGACTACCACCACCACCTGGAGGCAGTTTTGCACCAATAGCCATGATGTTTTTTGGCTGATTGGAGCCAGGGTTCCGAGTTTGGTTTTTGGCCCTTGAGGTAAGCTCCTCCGAGCCATTTGCAAGGAAGAATTGTTTGTCTACTTCTTCAGCTTCTGTTTGGAGCTGTTCTTTACTACCTGGCAGATCTTCGAATGCAGACTGAATCGTCCGCACCAATCGATTGTGTCCCTGAAGGCAAGCCACCTCAGCCTGAGTTACAGGATCGTAAATGCGAATAGTGTTATCACTACTTCCGCTAATGATCCGTTTACCATCGTACTGAACGCACGCTATACCCTTCTGGTGCCCTCTGCAGATTGCGGTACACTCACCGGTGTGAATGTTCCACACCTTGACGTGTCGGTCGCCAGATGCCGAGACGAGTTGATCTTTATAGATGTGAATAGCATTGACGGCAGCAGAGTGAGAGTCTAGGGTCATGAGGTGGGTGTATTCCCGAAGCGGTTCCCTTTGATCTGGTCTTAAGTATTTGTGGATATCGAACGGATTCATGCCTACACTCGTAAGGTCGATGATGTACGAGGGACACTTCCCTCCACCCTTGACACCTCTGATTGGATAATCCCTGTCTCCTGGACTTAATTTATGTCGACTCCATATCTTGATCGTTTTGTCTTTCGAACAGGTTACCAGGAACCGGGAATCGAATTTCAGATTCAGCACCGGCTCCCTATGAGCTTGATCGATTCTTTCAAGCAATTCACCAGTTGAATATCGCCATATCAAGACATTTGTATCGCTACTTCCTGACATGATAATGTCTTCTTCCGTACTGTTGTCGAATTGCAAACACAAGACTGATGCTGAATGACCCGTCATGGGTTTGCCAATGAGCCGTTGTGTCTCCAGGTCCCATTTGCGAAGTGTTCGATCTCGACTGCCACTAACCAGATATCGACCAATATACTGGATTGTATAAACACATTCACCATGTGCCTCTTCAGGATGATCCCGGTGCGGTAATTGAAAACTCTTGTATGAACATTCAGTCCAGTTCTCTTCTAGCTTTCTTCTCTGTTTGTAGAGTTGCTGATAATTCAAGCGAGCCTGGCCGGCAGCAGAATACCAGACCAGTGGCGGCTCCCGCTCCAGCGGCGTTGGAGGTTCTGCATCCATGCTTGTGTCTGACGTACGACGAGTCTCAGTACTGTTGGCGGTCCTTGTCAATTTTCCAGGTGAAGCATATTGTTTGACAGGAGAGTGAGGCAGCGTAGATGAGCGCCGACCCGCAGTGCTCGACATCTTCTCATTATCAACATCGTGCATTTCTTGATCTAGCACCGAGTCTTCCTTGACAAATTCATTGTCCGCATCAGCTTCAACAGTGCCTTGTTGTTGACTCCAAGTCTTAGTGTCGTAGCGTCGATCGCTCGGCGGATATGGTTCTGGTGATATATCCATAGAAGTTCCCAAATCCACTTCAGCACCTGCCCGTATGCGCCTCTTATGCCGACGTTGTTCCTCGTGCGTCTCTGCCCTGCGTGACCTTATTTTGCGTGGCGAAGTCGGGGTTTGCTCAAGGTTCCGAACCTCATCCATTTCCAACTCCCAGCCTTCCAAATGGAACTTGCGTTTCCAGAGCCTGCCGTCAAGCGTTCGCTCTCTCCACGCACGGGAAACGCTGGAAGCTTCAAGTAACATGGATGGAGCTAGATAGGAAAATATTTCTGATGTGACTTCTGGGGGCAAATAGACCACAGGATCCTTGTGTAGATGAGGCCTTAGCCTTTCTACAATGTAGGCAATTGACGATGTTCGGAGGGTTTGAAGGACGTTTAAAACGAACTCTAGATTTTAGTCAGCACTTGCTACCTCTTCAGATACCTACAACCCCATGCGTACCGCTTTTCTCAGACTCGCTAAGACTCATGATGGTGTCCATAGCTAAGCGCAACGATATTGGAATCATCTCTTCTGTGGGTCCTAGTCCCACTGGAGAATCTTGATCTAGGCTTCTCGTCTCCTCTGAATAGCCTTCATCGATCTTGTATGAAGACATGTCCATAGCCGAAGCCTGATACACTCCTGAGTCGTTGGTTGGGGTCATTGTTGACAGATGGTAGGCTGGTTTATCCATGAGGACGATGGTTGTAAATGTGTCAATCTGGCAAATCTAAACCTTGATTTCTGACAGTGGAATTTGTTCAAATGAAAGGGTCATGTCAGCTATTATCATCTTGATTGTGCAAAGAAAGAAGGATAGATGGTCATACTCCACAGGGATGGCGGACAAGCTCTCCGTCTCCGGGATCACGAATGTCGCCAAGCCTTCTTCATCCCACACAATCACGTGCGAAAGCGGGAACTATGACGGCAGCTAAGCTGGAAGTCGTTACCGGCGATTGTGGGGACCCCCTCGTCGAGTGGAAGAAGCAGAAAAGACTCTCGAACATGAAACTCGACTGCTACCGGGTCAGAGCTGCAGATGCAACCTGCCTGCCTACCCTCCACCGTGCTTCCTCTTCTCCACATCAGATCTTTGCGCTCATTCTACCCAATTTTCCTCTCAACCTACTACCACGCAACAGATAACAACCTTCCCATTCACCAAGTCTATCATTCACAGTAGCCGGCCCACTCCACTCCTGGCGCGACTTGACCCTTGTCAGCAGCTTCAAGGAAATCTTTGTGATACAACTATACCAAGAGCTCAAGTAACCATGGCTTCTGTTCCAACAGATTTTCCTGCCTCAACTCTTCGCGACTTGTTGTGACTGCATTCCACACTCTCTGTTGGAAAAGGCTAGCCCAACAGTCATACCCTATACCGACCGTTTTATCACGAAGTGGAAAGTCTGTAAGGATCAATTCGGGATCGAGTTTTATCTCTCTGCGCCAGCATATCTAGGGAAACTTTCGGAGTATTACGTTGAAAAGCACGCCCGCAGATACCGAAAGCCGATCTAGAAATGACATAGACAACCACGCTATGTTGGCAGCGAAAATGACCTCGTCCTTGCCAAATCGTGGGCACATTAACGGGCCATCGACCCCATTCACACCCTCCGGAATGCCTCCAACAAGTCAGTATGGCAATGGAGCCATGAGACCGAATTATGATGGTGGCCAGCAGGGTCTCTTCCCACCACCCGCGCCACCACCACAACCTTCACCTACTGAACCTTCAATCCCACAACGTAATGACAACATCGTAAACCGACGCGGAGACCTCAACAGTTCTCTTTATCAGATTTGTTTGACTTTAAGACGGCGCATGGCCGAAGTGCCTGGGTTCGATGTTCACATGCAGGAAATGGAGGAGGAGGAAGCGGAAGCGAACGACACCACAGACCCCGTCACATCAATGTGGAATTGCCTAAGACGTGGCTATCCGCTGATGACTATCTACAACGCTCTCAGACCCAAAGTACCGCTTGAGCTTGATGCGTCACGGATGGGCGAAGCCAAAGTAGGCAAGGCGGCGACGTTCAAATTCTTGCAAGCTTGCTTGACTGAGCTCAAATTTCCGTCCAATGAATGCTTCTTGATTACCGATCTGTATGGCGGAGATACAACTGGTTTTGTCAAGGTCAGTAATAACGGCCAATAGTTGAAATGAAAGACAAGCGGTGTTGGCAATTTCTGACACCCCTTCTATTAACCTAAAGCCTTCTCCCTCGAGCTAATGTCTAAAATTATTACTAGGTGACCAAAGTTGTAAATCGAGTTCTCGATCTCCTGGATCAACGTGGACTACTCTCACATACTGAACGCCACAGCAGAAATGGCGACACCGAAGAGCGACCGACCCTAACGTATCGCCAGAACATTGTTCGAGAGATCGTTATGAGCGAGCGGGACTATGTGCATCATCTTGAAAATCTTCAGCATTTCAAAAAGGAGCTTGAGGAATGTGGAGCTGTTGCAGGTGATGCATTGCATGATATATTCCTGAATTTGAACGCCCTCCTTGATTTCCAACGAAGATTTCTAATCCGGATTGAGCAGCAGAACTCATTGCCCGAATCGCAGCAGAATTGGGGTCAGCTGTTCATACAGTACAAAGAAGCTTTCCGTGTCTATGAACCATTCATAGCGAATCACGTCCGATGCACCCACTGTGTAAACCGGGAGTGGGATAAGATAAGCTCTGCTCCCATCTCAGCCGATCTACGTGGTCTGGCTGAAGCGCCTGTAATCTTGTCAGGGTTCTTACTGAAGCCATTTCAACGACTCTCAAAATACCCTTTGCTTCTGGAGGTAGGAAAGGATGCCTTACACAAGTTTGATTTCACTCACAACTGTAATAGGAGCTGCGGAAAAAGGGTGGTCTCGACGAAGAACGGAAACAAGACCTAGTCGAGGGCATGAGTGCCGCTACTTCCATACTTCACCGAGCCAACGACGCCATGGCCAAGGAACAGCGCCTTGCAGCCGTGACCGAATTACAAAACCGAGTCGAAGACTGGAAAGGCCATCAAATCGACCATTTCGGAGACCTGATGCTGTTTGGAACTTTTACAGTACTCAAAGGCGAAGGCGCCAAAGAAGTCGAGCGTGAGGTACGCGACATTTTCTTTTCTCTGAGCCCCAAAGTTCGCAAAGCAGTGCGGCGGTCCATTGGTCAGACTAGGAGGGTTTCCCGTTCTTCACCCCTGAAGCGAAGTCTACTCCCTCCCCAGTGTATACCCGAGGCCGTGGTCAGTGAGGATTCAAATGCCCAGGAGTACGCAAACCCAAATTTGTGTACAGTAGGGCGCCTAGACCCCAACCCGTATACCAAAGCACTTGTGGATCGATGCCCAAAGCGATTCGTGAGCGGCTTGGAAGGTGTTCCTGAAGAAGGCCACGAAGGGCATGCCCAATCTCTTTCTAAAGAGATATCTTTCGATGATCTTCTGGCTAGATTGAACAAAGTCAAGCAAGACCCCTCCAATGCCTTACGACCTACACTGTGCAAGAAGTCCTCCAAGCCTACATTTCATACAAAGTCCCTAGGGTCTCCTTTACATCCGAACCCTTCGAGCCCCTTTCCTCCTCGCGAAGGTTCTGGTAGTGAGGGCAGCTCAGCTCCCCCAACACCTAGCCGTAGTAGCAAGGAAGCAGGTGCCAGCAAGCTGGCAGATTTTGGTAGCAAGATGAGAGCGAGCAAACGAATGTTTCAGGCGGTCTTCAAAAAGACGCAGCCCATTCTAGCCTCAGATGTGGCCGATTGTTCTCATTTGCGTCTCTTCAATGGTCCCTTTATGCGTGGAAATCATTTCCTCGGCCAACTTCCAAGAGTTCCTACTGTAAAGTCGAAAATCACTGAATTTGAGAAAGAATTACTTGCAGAGCTTAAGTTAACTCGTCCTGTGCGCATACAGTACAAAGTCTACCTCTTCGAACGTATCCTTCTTTGCTGCAAGGAGGTCAATCCGAACAAGCCCAAAAACAAGATGTTGGGAAACACCAAGCCTCTTGTCGATAGAAAAGGGAAACTTCGTCTACAACTTAAAGGCCGAATCTTCATGCAAAATGTTACAGATGTCATCTCTGTGAACAGAGCGGGTTAGTAGTAAATCTAAGTTACTGTTAAGATAAGTAGACTGACAGAATGCCAGACAAATCGGACTACAAGATCCAGATCTATTGGAAAGGTGATCCTGGCGTTGAGAATTTCGTGATTAGGTTTAATCAAGAATCGGACATGCATACCTGGCGTGACCAAGTGCAATCGCTGAAGAAGACCTTCACTGAGTCGGCGCGAAACTCAGGTCACACAGGCACATCGGATACCGAGCTGCTCTCAATGAAGAACCAGTCGACACTCAAAAACCCCTACATCGACGATGAGGCCGAAGAGGAGGATAGTCAGGCTTCGACCATGGTACCCGGGTCCTCCAAGCTTACTGCTAGCAGAAATGCGTCAAACACCAGTCTGCGATCAGCGGCAACTCACGTAAATGGTTCAAATCGAGGCCCCCCTCCTCGATTTCCCTTACCAGACCCAGCAGCGACGTACGCTCCTCCACTCAGTCTACAGACAACGTTTCCTCCCGGCGCTAACTCACCAGGTGAATCTGCTAAAAATTCTTATTTCTCACCAGGAGGTGACTCCCCGCACTCGACTCGATCAAGTTCGCAAGCAAGCATGTACGGTTTCCCTCGTCAGACAACACCCCGTTTGTCGAATGAAGATAGTAAACATAGGACAGCCCCAGCCATGGCGCGTGCACCCTCTAGGGATGGGACAAGACCAATTAATGCTTATACTCTTGACGGCCGTACCGTCTTGAGACCTTCGTTACCTGTAATGGCAGGATCCCAGACCGCCCAGCAGCAGCTTTCAATGGCCCAGAGTCGCTTACGCTCAGTGAGCACACCTGACATACACAACAACGGTGGCCGACCACGCTATGCCAATGGACAACTTCAGCCTCCGGTAGATGTTCCGGTACCTCCAATCCCTCCCCATATGGCCCAACATCGGGGTCAGATCAATCGAAGCCAAACGAGCTCTCCGACTAATGCTACTATGCCTGCTAGAGGTAACACACAATCCCCAATGCTTCAGCGCGATAAGGCGCAGCGTCAATATCAAGACCAAAACGGCTACGATCAACAAATGCAACAACGTCTGCAGGCAATTCCAGGCAACGAGCCGCGGCGATATGTAGAAGGTAGCTATGCCGATGCTTCTCTCCAACTTGTGAACGCCACCTCCAACTCCGTACCGGTTGCGCCTACTCCTGCGACAAACAATGGTTCCGGGATAACATATCCATCTCAGTTGAAGGTAAAGATCTACTTCGATCCGGCTCCGAGTCACGTCACGATTGTAGTACCCATCATCATCAAATGTCGCTCGCTCATTGACCGGATCGATTCCAAGATGCAGAAAGTATCTGCAGCATCCATCGCTCAAGGCACAGCTCGGCTCAGGTACAGAGATTCCGATAACGAAATGGTCGCCATTAAAGTAGATGAAGATGTGGCCAATGCAATCGTGGACTGGAGCGAAGCCCACGCTGAGCAGCTGAATAACGCCGTAGTCCCCGATTTCGGCCTTTATTGGCACGAAGTCAGATAGGACGGATCTCTCCTCACTCCGTCGCCTTTGCCGTTATCTCGGTACGGTCAGTCGAACTGCTCTCGGGGGGCAGCTTCAGCTCGATTGCTCTTGGCATATTGTTATCTACTTGGTTCTCTGCACCAGCTGTTGGCATACGTGTTTGTAGGACTGTCTTTAAAAGGTATGGATGTGGGTTCTGTCACCGATTGGATGTGTGTTTTCCTGGTTTATCGTGACGGTTCCGGCGGACAAGCGTTATATTTTACAGGGAAGATGGTCATTTGTAGGCGCATAGGGCGCACGTGTTTATTATACTGCATGGACTCCAGGCAAACATGGGAGGGTTATGATTTTACGAAAGCAACGGGAGGGAGGGGGTAGCATGCGAATTCGAGCTCTTGAGCATCTGTGTATTTGGTTTGCGAGCAGCAGGACGATCTCCTCGATTTGTGTGTCTGTTCTATAGTTCTTGAATTCTGACGCATACCGTGAAAGACAATGGTATTACAGGTATTCGTGCGATCAATGACCCAGAACCCGACAGTAGTATTTCCTCGACGCTAGGATTTCCAATGCAGATTCGTATTTTTCAACCACGTGACTGCGCATAGCCCTAACACGACCTTCCCCGCAACTCCGCGTCGCGAAACCCACTTCAACTTCCCCTCCTCCTCACAATTTACTCCCCGCTCTCCCTCCCACTCCCTCAGCATGAGCGGCTACTACTCCATCGACGCCATCCTAACCGACGCCCAAAAAGTCCCCTGCACCTTCGAGCTCGACGTCCCAGGCCTAGGCTACCTAGACGATAACGCTGGCGGCGACGTATGTCCCTTCCTCTTCCCCTTCCCCTTCCCCTTCCCCTTCCCCTTCCCCCTTCCCCCTCCCTCCCTCAGCACTAACCCCCACCACCCCACAACAGATAAAAGCGCACCACACCCCCCCCATCCCCCTCCCGCTCTGGCTCGCCGAACTACTCGCCCTGCAGCGCTTCCCCGCCCCCTCAACCTCTACCTCCTCCTCCTCTTATACAACGACACCGACGGCCCTGATCACATTAGACCTCCCGGAGTGTTTGGGGCCGAGGGTGATGAATGCGCTGAAGGCGGATGCGAAGAGTGTACGGCTGAGGGAACTGGGCGGGTATTGGTACGCTGTACTTTGTAGGGTGCTCGAGCTTTTTGAGGAGGATGAGTTAGTTGGCGTTGGGGGAGGTGAGTTTTGTTTTGGTTTTTTGAGGGGGGGGTCTTTGGGGGTTAGGGGTGGGAGGGATGTTAATGGGAAGTAGACTTTCAAAGCCCGCGCCTCCGAAATCGCGGATCATGCGCATAACCCCCGTGGAGCGTTGGGGGAGGGAGTTGAGTTTTTGAGGGGGCTGGATGAGATGGAGAGGGGGTGTATGGTTTTCCCCTTTCCCTTTTCTTCCCTTTTTTCCCGTTTTCCCCGTTCTCCTTTTTCGCTATTTTTCATTTTCGCTTTTGCTTGTATCCTGGTTTGATTTGATTTGCTACGATATTGCGGAGGGGTGCTTGCAGAATAAATCAAGAAGGAGAAAATTGGCCAAGCTCAATACTAACAATAACCAAACAGTATTCCGCGCAACGCACGATAGCTCCAAGGCGATGAGGGTGTGGATGGGGGAGTTGAAGCGGAAGAGATAGAAAGCTTTATCTAGAGTCTCGATGGAGGTTAGAGGGTTTGGGAGAGCTGTTGAGTTGGGGGAGGTTGAGTGGGAATGGGTGGGATTGGGTGGGAATGGCTGGTGATCAGCCCTTGGGAAAGGCATTCCAAGGAAGGCCATGCGTATCTCGTCAGAAAATGAGGGCGGCTTAACGGAGGGAGAGGGTGTTGAGTTGAGGGAAGGGAGGGATGGGAGATGAGGATGCTATTCAGCAATGTATTTCGATGCATGGGAGTCAACGTTGAGCTTCAATGCTAGCATGGGATTAATCACCAAGATACTCGCGACTCTGATTAACTCGGACAGGCTTATACAGAGGGAGTTTTTCTCGAGACTCGAAAGGTGTTTTGCAGGATATATATAGGAAAAGGACGTTGAGCTTCAATGCGGTCATGGGACTAATTCACGACTCTGATCAACTCGATCAGACTTAAGTAGAAGGAATTTCCCGAATTTCGAATGGTTTTTGCAGGATATATATAGGAAAAGGACGATAAGGTCAATACGATGATTGAGAACTATGACCAAAACCGTCACCACCACATCACCACCGCTCCCCCCTCCCTCATCACCCCTTCTTCGCCCACAAATCCCTCCAAAACTCCCTCCACCCATACCTCGGCCTCCTCTCATCCCACACCCTCGCCCTCTCGCCCGCAAACCTCTCCATCACGCCCCCAGCCCGATGTCCCACGACCTCCTCCCTCGCCTTCAGCGGCCGTCTCGCGCGCTCCCGGATCTCGTCCGAGAGCAAGGGGGCGATGTCTGCGAAGCAGGCGCGCAGTTCGCGGTCGAGGCTGAAGTAGGGTTTTTGGGCCAGGGAAGGCGCTTGTAGGTTGTAGGAGCGGGTGAGGGAGTTTAGGGAGGCGATGGCGAGGGCGTGGTAGGCTTGCTCGAGGGATTGCCAGGCGGGGTCGCGAAAAGGGGGGAGGGTGGGGAGGGGGGATGGTGGTGATGGAGAGGGAGAGATGGAGGCACTTCCTGAGGGCGTTGGTGGGGTTTCTGGGTCCGGAGATGCGTCCATGGAGGGCGAGTCCGCTGCTAGGGTTTCGGATATCGTGATCTTGCTTTCGGCTGGTGTGGGTGACTCTGTCACTGTGACCTGCGATAAGCGACCTTCCTCGTCGATCTCGCTCAGCGCTTCCCTCTTCGGCTTCTGAGGGTTGATGGCTGCTTCGGCTGCAGCGTAAGCCTGTGCTCGCATGACCTGAGCGTCGATTGAACCGCCCTTACTGGCAATCACCCGAGCGGCATGTCTTTTCCAATCTGCTCTCAGACGACTGCGGAACACAGCCGCGGCCTTGACGAGTTCTTGCTGCTTCTCTATCCAAGGCGGAACGATCTCTTGCTTTTTGATGATCTTGTTCATGAAATACTCCGTAGTGTCGAGGAAGGGGCTGTTAGCGGTATGGTCTTGCTCTGTATTTGTGCCTTTCCCGCGAGGAATATTCTTGAACTGGCCCCGAGCTATTGCATCTTCAATCCGCTCGTTGGCTAATGCTGCGAGACCTTGGACAGAGGCGGGCATTGGTCGCGCCCCAGCCGTAAAGCGCTCCTTTAGCTGCTTCCGCATAATCTCCTTTTCCTTTTCTGTCAGATTCGGGTCTTGGCTCAATGCATATACAGAAGTTCGATCTCGGGCGTTGGCAAGTCGCTCGCCTTGCGACTTCTGTATGGCTTTCTTCATCCGCATATCTAGGCTCAGTGTAGCAGGTTTTGGTTTAGGTATCTTCACCGGTCCGCGCATTGGTTTGTTAACGTCTGTAAGCATTCGAAGAGCTCCGTCTTCGACTGTCTCGGTACCTGACCATGGTTGCGCTGCCGCGATCTGTTGGGTCCCTTTGCCAGCACTTGACTATGATGAGGTCAGCCATGTTCCAAGTTGTCCAGAAGAATCGTGAATGTACCGGCATATCTATCTGAGCGAATGCAGCGGGATTTTCGCTTCGGAATTTTGTATCTTGTATCCTTGCTTCGAGTCTCTTCTTCAGTTCCTCTGAAAAGCCAGCTTCATCTATGGCTTTCTGAGCAGCCCGTCCGCCACTCTCAAGGTTCTCCTCTGTCATATGTCCCAATCGCCGTGACATCGCTCCCACCGGTTGCTGCTTGCTTTCCTCTTCTTCTTCGTCATTCTGTACTTGGCGTTCACTTGCTCGATGTTGTTGGTTCCTAGCTTGCAGGTTTGTCGACAATAATCTGTAACGGAGTCCATTTCTGCTGATTCGACTCAACCGGCTCGACTGTTGATGTAGACAGCGAGTGCAAACAAAGGTATCCAAGACACTAGCGCTGGGCATCCAGAGAGAACCAATACAGGGTTTGGAACGCTGTGCGATCCTGCGATGGTGGAGCGTTTATGTCATGGACTGAGATCACGGAGTTGCTGAGTCGGAGGTATCGGACTTTGTGATACGTCTTTCGTGGCACGTGACATTCACAAATCACAAGTCAGATGAAAGTACTGCGTAGAAGGAACTCATTAAATTGTGTTAGGTTTTCAGTCATGTCTTCGTTGCTCGTTACCGCATTACGTGTGTCTGTAGGAAACTAAGAAGCAAATATGCGTACATTTAAATCAACACTCCCTGTCGCTATCACGCACCTGATGCTTTCTTTGCCACCTCCTGGATCGTCCTTTTTGCTCCCTGCGGCATTGGTGTCTCCATTCACCGTCCCAGAGTTCTTGACAATTCCTGGTGCCCATCGTATGCTGCTGACGAAATGTTCATGTGCGTCGCTTATCGTCTTCACACATTTCCCTTCTTGTGCCAGGTCCCAACATCTGATCGTCTTGTCATCGCCAACGCTAATCAAATACTTCCCTCCAGGGTGGAATACCAAGGCTCGTACCCAATTGTCGTGGCCCGTCAATGTTTTGATAAGGGTACCTCTTGAATCCCATAGCTTGATGCTTTTGTCTCGTGACCCTGTAGCGAGAAATTCGCCTGAGCTACTGGCAGCAGGTGGTTTCTTCAATCCAGCTATCGTCGCTAGATGACCGTAGGCAGCTGGCGGAGCGAATGTACAGCATTCAATGACGTGCTCGTGACTTAGAAACGTTGCCTTCACTTCCCCTGAAGTCGCATCCCATAATCTGGCTGTTTGATCGTTGCCAGCCGATAATAGCCATCGACCATCAAAGCTAGGAGCTACATCGCGTACCCAATCTGCATGGCCTCGTAGCGTCTTAACACAATAACCTGTGGTGACGTCCCAGATCCGCAGTGTCTTGTCTCTTGATGCAGATACTAGCAAATTGCCGGATGATGGGGCGCCAGCTGCGCCAGAAGGGATAAAGCGGACTGCAGAGATTGAATGATCGTGGCCTGGAAGCGTCCGGATATTCTTGTACTCGTCTGAGGGATCCCATAATTTGATGGTCAAATCAGAGGAACAAGAAGCAAGGAGGGTAGCACCACGAGGGCCGCCAAAATCAGCATCTAGCACTGCTTTGGTATGACCCTTTACAGTCCGCTCAAGCTCTCCAAGTTCCCAATCCCATATTTTCAATGTTGAGTCTTCTGAGCCGGAGGCTAGCGAGGAGAAGATGGGGTGGAATGCAACGCAGGTAACTGGAGATCGATGTGATTGCAAGGTATGTCGAGCTGGAGAGCGAGGCAGCCATGAAGCTGGGTCCACATTGCGGCGTGATAATGAAGTGGGTGTAGCAGAATCTAGTTCTGATTGTAGACTTGCATTCCGAGATTCTAGATCTATGATCTACGAAGACTCAAGCTTTAGCGTTGAACTGTTCTACTTGATGTCGTACACTCTCTCACCTTTTTCTGTAATCTGACCACACTGGTCCACTTCTTCTCAAGAAGGCCTTCATATTTCTTGCTTGTGGTGTCATCGAAGGAATCGCCTATCTCAAGTTCTTGACGGAGAGCCGCCGCACTTGACGGCAGTTTTGCAACATTTAGATAGGCGATAATAGCTTTGTGGCTAAGATTGAAGATCAGCACAGGTATGTTAAACGAAAGTGCTATATGCTTACTCACAGCTCCTCTGCTTGTCTGTTCGTAAGAAGCTGACTCATAATACCGACGTGATAGCGGGGTTTCTGCTCTAGCTACAACAATGCTTTAGAGATATTATGCCGTGTGCAGTCAGTTGTCGTATACCGCATGCTTAGGAGGAGTGTTGGAGAAAGGTGCTCATCTCCAGAGCTACTAGGTGGTTCTAGTGTCGAAATCTCTCATTTGCATACAGGGTAGTTGTGGGGTGAGAAGGATCACTTCTGATTCAGGCGATTCAAACGGAAGTCTTGCATGTGCCGCGGCACGACGCGACGCCAAGCTTTGTGTTGACGTTGGAGTTTCTACCAAACAAATGTCATCCGACACAGCAACCAACTCCCAGACGATGATAATTGTCCTCAATCTTCATGTACGATTAGGAATAATATAGCGTGTTCTTTCGCGCACGTTACAATCACTCGGTACACCTTCTGTATTGTCAGTTATTCCAGTGGTCCTGGGCAGATTCATCGCCGCCCCACCTAACGTCTGACGATTGGTCGCATTGGATACGCCCACATCCAGAGGGCTTTCAAAGGCTAGGTAATCAGGCAGGATGGCAGACCAAGAAGAGGACTTCAGCTCTCTACCTTTACCAGATCGGTTCGCCCATAAGGTTCTTTACTGCCTTGACCGCATCGTCTGCGCTCCAAGACTAATCAGGTGCTACAGAATTGGAAGGTCCGGAAGCAAGGTTATGAAGATGCGGCCAAAGCATTCGAGGTCACCCCTGACGAATCAGATCCTGCTTTCAGACCTTTTCTAGTTGATTCGGGGCTATGGAAAGGAGCGGTTGCGGACTCGAATGTTGCCGCACAACAAGAAGGTATCAACGCATTGTGTGCGTTTCTGAAGTTTGGAGGTCCGGACGCTTGCAAGAGGTGTGTCTTCAGATTATCCGCATCGCTAGGAAATATGACAGATGCTGAAAGAGCTATAGATCGAGAAATGCAACAATATCACCGATTGTGGAGAAGGGCCTCTCATCCACAAGAGCCGCCACCAAGCAGAGTGCGCTGGAGGCGTTGCTCCTATATATCGAGCTGGATAAATCAGATCCAGTGATTGAAGATCTACTGCCTTCCCTATCTCATAAACAACCAAAGATCATAGCTGCTACACTAGCAGCGATGACCGCAATATACCATGCGTATGGTGTCAAAATAGTGGATCCAAAGCCAGTCCTGAAGCAATTACCCAAAGCATTCGGGCATGCCGACAAGAACGTGCGGGCCGAAGCGTCAAATTTAGCGGTCGAGCTTTATAGGTGGCTGCGAGAAGCAATGAAGACGTTGTTCTGGAACGACCTAAAGCCAGTTCAGCAGCAAGACCTCGAGAAATTATTTGAAAGCGTCAAGCAAGAGCCACCGCCGACCCAGGAGCGATTATTACGATCTCAACAGGCTGCAAAAGCAGCGGCGCCTGCTGCAGAGGAGGGGCTTGACGGAGAAGAAGGAGCTGATGAGGCCGAGCCTGAGATTGATGTGTTCGACCTCGCCGAGCCAGTGGATGTATTGAGCAAGGTACCTAAGGACTTCAACGAGAATATGGCCTCATCCAAATGGAAAGACCGAAAAGAAACGCTAGATGCTCTTTTTGCCGCGGCGAACACGGATCGAATAAAAGATGGACCTTATGATGATATAGTTGCAGCTCTTGCCAAAAGTATGAAAGATGCGAACATTGCAGTGGTGACAGTCGCCGCAAACTGTATCGAAGTACTAGCGAAAGGTCTGAGAAAATCTTTCGCAAAGTACAGAGGCAGGGTCATGGCACCGATGATGGAGAAGCTGAAGGAGAAAAAGCAATCTGTGGCTGACGCTCTCGGAGCGGCTCTAGACGCAATATTTGCATCCACAGGTCTTTCTGAGTGCCTAGAGGATATCCTTGAATTCCTGAAACACAAGAATCCTCAGGTCAAAGCGGAAACTCTGAGATTTCTGATAAGATGCCTCAAAACCACGCGAGAAGCACCCTCAAAGCCAGAAACAAAATCAATAGCCGAAGCAGCAACAAAGCTGCTCACCGAATCCACGGAAGCAACTCGATCGGGAGGCGCTGAAGTGTTAGGCACTCTCATGAAGATCATGGGCGAGCGAGCAATGGGTCCATACATGGAAGGCCTAGACGAGATCCGCAAAACTAAAATAAAAGAATACTTCGACGCCGCAGAAGTAAAAGCAAAAGACAAGCCCAAGCCAGTGGCACCACCACCCAAAGCCGCAGCTCCAGCAGCTCAAAAGAAACCAATGGCAAAGAAAACAGCTCCCGGCCTCAAGAAGCCCGGACCCCGAGCCTCAACCCCCCAGGAAGACCCACCGCCCTCGCAATACAAACAAGCCCCACCGAAAGCCCTCCCCTCCAAACTTGGCGGTCTTCCCAAACCAGGTCTGGGCGCTTCATCAACGTCGACGTCCGGCCTCAAAGCCCCCACCTCAAAACTCGGCGCCTTAAAAGCCCCCTCAGCCCTCCAATCTCCACGCCGAAACTTCACACCCCCGGAAGAAGACCCAACCCCGGCGCCCAAACTCGGTAGAGGCCTCACAGGCCGCTCCCTCGGCAAGCCTAACCCCCTATCCTCCTCCACCACCGAGCCACCCCCTCCGCCGCAACCCACCGCCCTCTCCTCCGCCGAACGCGCCGAGCTTGAAGAACTACGCACCGAGCGCGACCGCACAGCCCGCACTATCCAAGAAATCCTCTCCTCGAAAGCGAATTTGACCTCACAGTTGCAGGAGGTACAGAACCATAATGCGGACCTGATTGAGGAACGGACGCGAAACGTACTCAGTATCAAAGCCAAAGAAACCCAGCTCGTGCGCGCGCGCGCGGATGCAGAGGAGGCGGAGCAGACGGTGCAGAAACAGGCACGGGAAATGGATCGATTGCGGCGCGAATTGAGTCGGATTACGAGCGAGAGGGAGGCGGGGGATCAAATCTATAGGGATAGTGCCGGCAGCGGTGGCAGTGGAAGCGGTGCTAACGGCGCTGTATCGGTTTCGAGACAGCATTCTGGCTATGGGAACAGGGCCGATAGTAGGGAGGCGGGGTACCAGCGCGCGCAAAGGGAATATGCGCCGCTGCCGGATGAGGAGAAGGAGAATGAAGTCGATGGGGAGGGGGATGGGAAGACTATGGGTATGAATATGAAGAGAAGGGAGGTTTCACCTGCTAGAACAACGACGAGTACCAATGCAACTGGTGGTAGTGCAGCGCCACCGGTTCTGAGCAAGGAGGTTAGTACTGGTGCTGGTGGAGGAAGGAGGGACGGCGATCAGCCAGTCGAGAGCTGGAAACGGGCGGCGGAGGTGACGAGTGCGTTGAAGGCGAGGATTGAGTTGATGAAGGTATGTTCTTGTCTCCCTGCTCTTTTCGCTTCTTTGGGTCCCTTCCTTCTTTTGACTTTCCTTTCTTGAATTTGGTCCCCCTATCTCAGGATTCAACTCTGCTAATCACTAGAACAAACGCAGGCAAAACAAGGCATGTCCTCGCGACCGCATTAACCTCCACTTATCATTGCCCTCAATATTATGGATCTTGCTGTTGTAAATTGGAATGTAAATTGATACCCCCCTTTGGTGTGCTGCTGCGGAAAAGGGTTTTAAACAAAGGTGGAACTATATGGAACGCATACGGTGCATTGGAAGGGGTTGAGATTTAATTCTTCGGCTTTCGCTGTACGTAATAAACTACTTTTCGGGGACTCTGGATTTTTTGAGTTCGATGGGTGCTGGTGATAATATCCCGTGGCCCATGCACTGGTGTGGCACACTTTAATTTCAGGTGGGCACTGAGCTGGGGACTAACTAGAGCGATGCCCGGAAACGCCCCTAGAGCGTCCCGATGCCGGGAACCCATGACCGTGGGATCTGAAGTATCGCCTTCCATCAGTGCATGGGATGAGTTTTAGGGGTGTTTATATTATGCCCTTTTCTTACCTTATCTTTCCTTCCCCTTTCTTTCCGGTCTGTGAAGTCAAGGTGGTATATATAGCTATTTCCTCTTTACTTGTTTCAAGGGACTGAGTATGTCACGGTCTGGTGGCAAGTGGTGCTAGTTTTTTTTTTTCTTTTCAATATACCGAGAGATCCACGATTACCCGGCTCAGGACGAAGGCAGAAGCTAATGCTTCTTTCATGTCGTTTTCATATCATCTTCATATCGTTTGCATATGCTTTGTGGCACACACGAGTATACGTCTTGTCATATTGAGGGTATTGGTGGCGATGCTTGGGGTGGGATAGCACCACACCAGACAATGGGATAATCACATTCATGATCATGATTCCATCCTTCTCACCCTCTCCCAAATCTCAACATATACCATCTCCTCCAAAATACACCACACCAACATCAATACTCAGCTCTGCTCTATTTCACTCCTTGCCAGCTAGTACTCCACATCTCAAGATTCCAGAAATGATAAGATATCAAGCCTACCCAAAATCGTACCACTTGTGGCGGTATATCAGTCCAGATCTGGAAATTAAACTCGGCGCTCATCCGAACACAGTAAGGGCGATTATGCCATCCAAAAGCCAAAAAAAGAAAAAAAAATCCGAGGGACTAATTCAGCATGCTCACAAATTCTGTTCCTTTTTCTCCTTTGCCTTTTCCTTCATATGCCTGTATTTTGTGAAATTTAAACTGAAAAAAGAAAAAAGACGCGAGAAATTCATATAGTAAAAATATAATATCCCATGATCTGATAATAAGTGGTGCTAAATTTCATGACATACCGACAGCCCGACTCGGGACAAAAACGGAAAATGATATCATCTTCATGTCGTCTTCATATGCTTTGTGCCAAATACGGGTAAGCGTGTCATCCTAATGAGTGTAGTGATGGCGATGCATCAGAGACAAGATAGTATTATATTAGATCATGGGATAGTCTTTGAATCAATTCGTATATCTATCTATCCATCAGTTCAAAAAAAGCAGTAACAGCGATTAAGAGAAAATGAATACAGGAGATAGTCATGAAACCGGAAGCTTAACAGACGAACTTTATTTCTCTTTCGTTCTTTCTCTCTTCTTTTCGAACATTTGCGAGAAATGAAGGTAGATTGGGAACGAGGTGTTAGATGTTTTGGGGGTATATTCGGTGGAGGAGGGTTTTTGTTGGTTGGGGGATAAGGAGGGAAGGGAAGAGGAAAGGGGAGAGGGATCTGAGTTACTTGGTCGGTTAGCGATGGGGCCGAGTGGATGAAATATCGGTGTAGCAGACGGCGATACAGAAAGAACCACTTCCCCCCAATGATCAACCTCTTTTTACATCCAAGCTTTGCATTCACATGCACAATAGCGTATAAACAAGGAGCATGAAACGGTCACGGGGGTATCTGGAAAATCTGGGCAACCTTCTTTTCAAGTGTGAAGAAGTTCTGTAGTATCTATTTCATGTACTAAAAGAGTGACTTTGCTGCAGCTGAGGGGCGGAAAAACGACAAAAACAGAAACACGTCACAAGTTTCCTCCGAAGAATTTTCTGGACCGACGGAACAGCGGATTTAAAACCCCAGAGCAGAGAGGGACGAATCCCGTTGACAAGACTACAACGTTTGTAGATTTTCTTCAGTCCCTGCTTGCATTTGGGTTTCCCTTTCTTCAATTAATGCAGAGAACAGAGTTTCCCTGGTAGCTGCACTCTACAGAAAAAGAAAAATCTTGGTAAGTAACGTACCCTGTCGGATCCAGAAGGATAATACTTACTTCCGACGAATTTGTCGCCGATGCCATTGGTCCAGTAAGCGCAGTATGAACCGCGGGGGTTGATGGTCTCAGTGTTCCTGGTCGTGCAAGATTCATGAACGGTGGCTACAAAAGACATGGGTACGCATTAGTCTTAAAACTGGCTTCGAAGGATTTTCTGGTCTTGCGTATCTTGCATCGCTGCCGGGGAGAGAAGGGTGACTTACAGCCTCTGATCTTGTAATATGTGTTGTTCGCAACCCAAATTCCCTGGCCATCCTTTGTCCAAGCGTGGCAGCCGGTGGCAAGGAGGAGGGCGGTAGGAAGGAGGATCGAAGTGAGCTGCATTTTGATTGGAAGGTGGGGGAGGTGTGTGTTTGTATGTGTGAAATGGATCTAGAATGGGGTGTTTGTGCGATTGTTTTGAGTGCTTTTGAGTGTCCGAGTCTGGAGGGATGATTCTTTCAGAGAGAGAAGGTGAGGGAAGCCCCATTATATACAACTTTTTTACTCTCTCCGGGTCACCATTGTGCAGCAACGACAAACAATCTTCTCGGAGACGGCGCTGAGCCTGAGCACAGATGCAGTCATCTCAAGTGATGACTGTGTTGAAGTCTGTATTCGGAGGTTCTTGCGATCCTGGGATCCTTCATGGCGACCGGAAATACTTCGAAGTATCGAAGCTGCTTTGAACAGAGCGAACCAAATCGATGTCATATTAAATCTCATTGTCTTGGTCGTGGACCTCGACATCTTGGCTGTGGAGCTCAGACTCAGCTGATGACCTTGGCGTACCGGTCAGACGACAATTCTTGCCTTGCTAAGAAGAATGATCTGCGATGTAAGAATGATCTGCGTTCATCAGCATCAGCTTTCAAAGAAAATGCTGTCCATAATCGTACGTGGAGCTCCGGAGTCATAACTAAGGACGCGAGATCAATATGGCAGATCCGACGTCGAGAAAACCTCGCCAAGTCTCAATTGAGTATTTTTAAAGTACTGAGCTCAGATCGGAAAGGTTGAAAAGTACTTAGACCTTTTCACATTTTCCAGCAATGCTGAGGATCATACGACTGTGTAGAAGGTTGCTCATTGCATTTAGAGCAACGTTCCTGTCAGATGTCATTAGCTAATCCCGCAGCCGAGCGTTACAAGTAAGCCCGGCGAGACGCTCTAAGCAGGTCTTGACCGTGGGACTGTCATTGAATGGGGTCAAGTGCATACCGTCCCTGCATGCTGACTTCGAGTACAGTAAGTACAAAGATCATCTATAATTCTTGGCGCGACTGGAGTTCTCTTGGCATACTTGGCTTCCCGCCTCGACAGCTGCAGGTCAGCATGTGTATGTCCATGTTTGTGTGCAAGTCTGATGCCCAGGTCGAAAGATGATCTCGTTGACCCGAGAAGCCAACGAAAATGTCGAAGGATAGCCAAGATCGGAGGTAAGTAAGCCAACCTACAGGCAATGCAGTGCAGGTTACGCAACGAGCGAGAACGAGGTGCAGGTACCATTCCGGAGACGGACATCAACGGTAATCATATTCTCGGCATCTCTGCGTTGAGGATAGTCCTCCGTTGCTGTCGAGCCATCGCCGAAATCTTGTGCGTAATCTTAGCTTTGCCCTCGAGTTCAAGCGGTCTAGGAGTGACACTGCATTAGCCGAGAGCTGAGGGTCGTTGGTAATATCGAAGAGTATATTGAGCTACACGCATCTACTCGCGACTGCGATTGCGGGTCGCTCGAAGCTCGGTATTTAAAACTCCTTTCCACTGAACAGCTTGGCAGCGTACGTAAGTCTACGTACGGCAAAAGATAGCTCAGGAATGCCCTTGTCATCATGAGACTGCCTATCTTCGGTAATTGGCAGGTCGAGAATGGAAGTCATCTGGACATACCGAAAGTCTTCATCTTGAAGCTTCAAATTTTCTCGTTGGTCATGATTGCTCATTTACCGTTTATAGCATTCCATTCCCGACATATATTGGACATGAAGAGTGATTGTCTCAATTAGGAGGGCGAGCTAGTCAATCATGTCGTGCTCTGCGGTAGCCGTGTCGGCATACTAGGCAATCGTAGATGCAGAAGATGATTCTGATGAAGGACTAGGATAGTGTATGTATCTCCTTCTGTTTACCTCTTTATTCAGCATCTGCAAAGAGTGAGCATCGGCTACACGATCCTGATGGTCTTCATATTTGAGCTGTTTCTCGTGAATTCGAAGTTTTCTCCCCACTCGATCTCTCCAAGAATTTTCAATATTAAGTCGTCCCTTAGAAGTTTGTATCCTATGCCGGACTCAACGGAGCCCACTCGTCGATACATGTCTTGCTGACAAAACCGCTGTAAAGCAAGGCCGTTGACCTCCAGGTCCTCATATTCGGTATTGATTGACAAGGACAGAGGCATGAAGTAGAGAGGGCCGTCAAGCCGCGATTCAGGACCATCTTGGTGAAATCGGATAGCTGTGGCTTGACCCTGGATCAATATTGGCTGTCCCGACCTGCGAGGGCTGTGCCTTTTCTCCTCCTCACTTTTCTCTCGAATTTCCAATTCGAAAAGCTGACTTAGGATGTCGAGATATCCTCCGGTCACTGGTCCCATTTCATCCTCACCTGCTAGATCAATATGCGTGGCCGAGACCTCAGCTAAGGCGTGGTAGATATCGTAAGAGTACATTTTATACCAGAACTGATTTCTTCCATCGACAGATGCCCATGACCACGAGGGTGCGCGGTATGTCGTTGGCCGAGAGCTAATGTCATAGCCAGGCCAGCCAAGCTGCCTGACCAAATCTGTTTCCCAGTGGCCGGCAAGGTATTTGCATTGCATTAGAAGCTTCATCTCTCTCGCTATAGCGGATATCGCAATAAGCTTATCTCCTTCTTGGGTCAACTTAGCCTGCGAGTATCCCTGGACGATCACTCCCCAAGCGCCAAAATTTAGCTTTCGCTGGCCCTCTTCCTGAAGGTCAGATATATTCTGCTTCACACCTTCACTGAACGGAAATATGGTCTTGTAATCGACCTTGGTGTACTGCTCCTGGGGCATCTCGTTTGGATAAGACTCGCATGCCCGCAACTCGTTACATTCCCAGTACAACTGAGTATTTGCAAAGTGCAGGACTCTTGGCGCTAGAAGCCGCTACACAACGATTCAGAACCTGAATCACAAAAGTCTTGGAACCGCATACCTCCTGAACCACCCAAGCCCGGTCGATGAGTGGAGAAAACCCGATTTCAAAGAACCATGTTCGCTCCCACTGCATATAGTAGGTGCCTTCAATAGTAATTCTTCTCTCATCTTTGGCCACTTTTCCCATAGGAGCCCGCTCCGGAGGATCCGCTGCGATACTTGAAAAATCAATTTGGACAGGAAGGTCAAGGAGAGGATCACGATCACGGAAGCATCCGGCTCCATCGTCTTTCGCAGCGGTAGCAGCAATGGAGCAATATGAATACTTGTAGATTTTGCTCATGTGTGAGGACTCGTGTAACCAATCTGCCCTCGAATCTTGTATGATGCAGAGCGAGTCTATCCACATATACTGTATGCCAAGGCTTCGTGTCACCTTGATAGCATCTTTAAACGTTGGCTTGATTACGTCGTCAGGGATAGCCTCCGTCCATTTTGCTAGATTCTCCTGCATTAAAGGTCTCCTTTCTAACTGTTTACCCCAACAATGAGAGAGCGTGGTATACTTGACTCCGGTTGGAATCGCTCCCGCTTCACACAAGCGTAAACCGTCGTCATCTTCAAGACCCACATAGACCAGACGATTCGGCTTCCAGTGTCGGAGTGGTTCAGGACGTGGGCGATTGCAGGTAGCATGTTTGCCAACGCATGTCTCGAGCCATAAGGATGCAAGAGTGAGGCATTGTCTGGACCCAGTGTTGCGAGTATCAATGTGTTTCATATCTTGTAGGCTGTCATCAGTCTCATGCAAGTATATGTATGATCGAGCGAATACTACTTGTATTTCTTTCATGTGGGAGTTCAGGAACCATGTTCAATATCAACCTTGGAATAGACCAGTATTCTCGCTCTTCCAAGTCTGTCGCGTCGGCATCGTCGCGCGCTAACAAGACTGCCACGGTATCCGCTGGTAGATCGGATTTGAAACCTTCCACGTTGTCAGCCTCCCACTGATACGTATACGCCATGCTGAAAGCCGAGACCCGGTCGCGGAAAGGGCCTTGATGCTCGCGCTCATAGCGTTTGCAGACACAGCAGCCGCCGGCAACAGCTTCTTGGAAGGCTTGATAAGACCTATGATGATGACCACTACCATGCTGAGGTCGAAATTTGATGAGCTTCAACACATTATGACAAGCATCGCAGAATTTTGCCATGACGGCGGAGGAATCACACAGATAGCATGTACAGATCGAAAGAGTTCCCGAGTACCGAGAACTTAATGTATGATTCAGAAATGAGGCTCTCTACCCAAGATATACAGTTACAACCATTAGTCGATTAACGTGAAGATGGCGGATAGTACATAATACACTATGCTTGAATTGTTACCATAGGTTTTAGGAATTCGTGCGAGGAGATCTACTGAAAGCTTGGCGCTCAGGTCTAGTCAGTCACGTGACATCCGCGGAACCGCAAGAGTCTATTATTCGAGTAGGTACACTGGCTTGCGGATTCGATAATTTTTGGCGCACGAAAAGTCATCCGCTTCGAAGATAACACAATACGTCAAGATAACGCTCGAAGATTATGTAAATTTGCACTGCCCCGGCGACATCATCGAAAGTCTTCGAAGTCATTGTTCTCTCAAATTCAATCGAGCTTTGTTCCCCCTAACCAGGTATAATATGTCTCATTTGCCAGCGAAAGTGGAACCACTCAAGTCATTAGGGCCCCTCCAGTAGTCGTTACGTATACGGGACCGTCGTGCTTGCTCCTCTTGACTCATGCCGTGGGTGCTCTTCAGGTAGTCCTGGAAGGCTCTTGACATCTTGACTACCTGCTCTAAATGGCGTGCATGGAAGATGACTTTTCCCTTTGGGTCACGTTCGTTCTCATACTCTGCAAGTGCGACGGCAGTGCTGAAAGCTAGTTGCCATTTACCCATTAGTAGATAAATACCAGCGGCGTGACTAATGTGTACATACCATTTCGGATCTCGCGTCCATTCCAGCCAAGGCTCTGAATTTCTTTGCTTTCTTTTGCATAATCAACGGTTCTTTGGGTAAATTTGATGTTTCCCCTCTCCTTCTCTAGCTTGTTGAAGATCATGTCCCAGATCTGGCCACGCTTCTCATTTGTGAAGCCAGGCTCGCCATAGGATTAAGAAATGGAACACGCTAGTCCCGATCGGGAAGGCAAGCGGCTCCAGGTCAAATATTGAGTGAACCATGCGTTGTATCTTTCCACGCTACATTTATTGCAACATTTACGTGTTACGGTCGTTGCATAATGCTTATCAAGGTTTTTCTCATTTTTCATTGCAATATTTTGGTGTTTTCAGGGCCATTTCAGCTGATATACAAGTCGTGCTTCGAGCCAGAGCGAACGCCAAGCAGCACCGCTTACCTTCCAGATCGGGCTTAGCGCTGTCCCATTTCTTAATCCTATGGCGAGCCAGGATAGTATATCACGACGTTGACATGAGAGACGAAGCCAGGACCGAAAGTTCCAACGCGGTGATTTCGAGATCCTTTTGGGTCTCAAATTGCGTTATTCTTCGATTCTCTGTCATGCTTTTCAACCACGAACGCTTTTAACGAAACCATCTTGCCATGAATACACGACAGTACCTGGTCTGAACAGAAGTCATGACCACTCGAATGTGCACATCGCCTGTGACTCTTGGCGATGCATTTCCTCTTGCAACAGTTCACCTGCATAGCGTTGCTGCACAAAATCCACTACATAGGTAAGGTGTTCCAATTCTACAGAGTCGTAATCCTCATTTTCGCGGACCGCTCTTTCCAGGGCGCCGAGCCGTTCGGCCAATTCTCTTCGATAATGTAGTAGTATACAGAATGGTTCATGAAGCACTAGTTCTTCCTTATCAAAAGGCACCATCGGATAGTATCGGGCAATATCTTCGAGTGATTCTTGAAGGACTTTGGAGCGAATTGTAATGTAGGTTCCAAGCTCAGCGAGTATGCCTGCGGATAGCAATGTACGATCATGGGCTGTATCTAAACCCTTTGGGATGGCGTACATAGAGGTGATGTCGATCAAATTGTCTTCATGGTCTTCATCATCTTCATTCCTCGTTACATTTGCACGTGTAATCGCAACTGGTTCGTGCTGCACAACCGTCTTTCGAAGCGCTGGTGCTAGCTTCTTTGAAGCCCACTTCGCCCGATGTACTCATAGAACTCCGCCTTGTACGAGATATCGGGAACATCGTTCTTCTCGGTTCCTGTGTGCAGTTCTTCATTCTCTGAGTCGGATGTGCTAGACTTGTCATTGTTGACATCGCCTGTCAAATCGTCAGACTTATTGTTGTCTTCGTAGATATGCTCGAACTGCGCAGCTATCATATCCAGTGCTAGATGGTACATGCGATTATGCATTGATTGATACTGCTCGATGCTTGCATTGTGATGACTAAGCCAGATTCTGGGGTGCTTTACCAGGAAAGAAATCCTCCGTACTACCGATTGGGACCTGGTATCATACATCTGGCCCAGGGGCTGCTCAAATGACAAGTACACCTGTAAGACATCATTCTACCTGGCGATGCAGTATCTGCAAAGCGACCAGGCACAGACCGAGAGGAGAGGAGTCACTCGACGTATCCTCATCGAGGATTGTTTTGCGCCCGGAAGTACCTTATGATCTCTATACAGGGACGCATTAATCCGAGGTTCTGAAATTTCTCTTTCTTAGGTCAGTGGTCTGATTAGTGGAAAGTGCCGAGCTGGTTGCGCCATATTATGCGAGGCTACGGGAAGAGACACGAGAAGCTCAAGCGTTCAATGGCCCCATATGTCATATAGCAGCAAAGAGGCTTCTCCCCACCAATGATAAGGAGGGTTATTTGGGGTACGAACATTCGACATGCAGGCTCCCGAATCATCCGAGTGTGACACAAGTAATCCTTAACGGTCTGTACAATCCACGCACAAACGGCCAATTAGCTCAGGCTTTTTTTTTTCGAGCAGTCTTATCTTACCCATTCGCGAGGAAGTGTATGGCCCTTGATTGCGCATTGATGCATGTCAGATTCAGCCTCACAGTGCAGCGTGCGGGAGCTTAGCTCGGAGGAACTACCTCTCTTTCCAAGCTGCGTCACAGTTGTGCTCTTCTCTGATGCAAAGGCCCTCACACAAGACACTTGGGATATGCGCACTCGCTGGAAGTTCCTGCGTTGATGGTACCAGCAACCTTTTGTACGACCCGACGCACAATAACCTAGTCTCCTTCTGTTCCCATCGAGATGCATGTCTTGGAAACCAAAATCCGGTTTACCCCAAGTTCTGTCTCTGCAATGATGCCTTTTCGCTGTGTTTCTAGAAACCTTCTGGCGTGTAATTGTATATCCCTTGCGAGATTTGTCCCTCCACCTGTGTGGAATTGATAAGTAATTCGCCGATCAGTTGATTTGATCGTAATCCTATTTCAGGTATTCTCTTCTATGGCAATGTCAGAGAGCCACCCAGCAGGATGGCCGTCATTGTCGGCAAGTCAAGCCGTAGTCATGCCGTCGTAGCGGCATGCGCTGTGCTCCCCTTTCTAACTTTCCTGTTTATATTGCTTCGTCTCTGGTCGCGAATGTTTTTGGTTCGTTCTATAGGTTGGGATGACTGTGAGCGGTATTTCCCTTTCTTGTTCAAGAGCCGAGTATTGACATTTACAGATACTGCCGTTGCTGTATTGGTGAGCTATCCCGAAGGCTCCTCGCCTTTCGTTTTCAAGGCCTACTGATCTGAAAATAGGTGTTCTGCGTAACTTATAGCATTCTCATAGGCTTATGTGAGCCGCTTGCGATTTGACCAGAAAGCTTGAGCGAGCTGGTTGCTGATGGTATCAAAGCCACTACCCGAAAACAAGTCTCAATCGATGATCCGGATTACGTCGAAGTGAGGGATACCTCGTTTGAACTTATTCAAACTTTCTAGCTCGAAAGAATTGGGCTGACGGTATCGCAGTGGATCAACGATGCCGACATGATATACCTAGTGAGCGTCCTTGGCTACAAAATGTCGATCCTCATACTTTACCTACGTCTCTTCTCCGTGAACAAAACCTTCCGGTACCTCACCTGGGCAACGATGTTTTTCGTCACTGGATACCTCCTTGCGAACCTCTTAACTCAAATCTTCGGCTGTTCGCCACGCCCCAAGTACTGGCTTCCAGACACCCCAGGTCACTGCATCAATTACACGAAGGCAGGCCTGGCCTACGGATCCATGAACATCATCTCAGATCTTATCATCTTCATCCTGCCGCTCCCGATCGTGTGGCAGCTCAAGCTCTCGAGGAAAGAAAAAGCCGGTGTTTCGGTTATCTTCCTCAGTGGAGCAATGTACGTGTGCAACCAACCACAGAACCTGACATCTTACTGAACATCTCGTGCCACAGAACTTGCATCGTGGCAGTGGTGCGCTACGTTTACATTGTGCGCCAGAACGAGGCCAATGCGGAATACTTCATCTGGAGGTTTCCTTCCCCGTTTCCCTTTCCCCTCGCGCACACTAAATCCCGCTCCCTACCTCCTATTCGCCTTGGGGATAGACAGACTGACACACAAAACAGCATGATGGAAATCAACATCGGCGTCATGTGCTCGTGCATGCCTGCACTACGCCCCTTATTCGGACGCATCATCCCGAAACTCAGCATCCATAGCATCCGAAGCAAGATCTCGCGAACGAGATACCACCACGGGAGCTCGGAACAGGTTGAAGAGGGCGGTGCGATCATAGAGATGGAGCCTTATCGAGGAGGAGGGGGTCAGACGCGAATAATGATGGTAGCGCTAGTACGGAGCGGTCGCCAACGACGGAGAGTGTGGAGGATGGGGATAGGGGGGTTAGGAATATTGTTGCCTTTTGACTTAGCGGATACCAGGCTGTTGCTGTTCTCACTTCAGTGCAGTACATATTATGTTGCCTCACAATTTTGCGATTTTCCAATTTTCGCAAGGATTTGCTAGCTTCACATGATACGAAGCTTTTTTAGCGGTAATACGATACATCAAACGCCAAGCCCCCTGTTTACTTGTCGCTTCCAATATGCACCTTCTATCTTGCACTGTCCACATCACTTAGTTTCCATCATTAATCTCCTTTGCAGACAGAACCTGCTCGCTCATCAGCCGATCCCCTCGTGGACATGGAGTCTCTACCGATCGAAATCTTGCAGCAGATTTGTTTCGCGTGCGATTTCAAGACTGCTAAGAATTTACGATGCAGTAGCAGGGTCCTCGACCCGCTTGCGGCTCGGGTTATTTTTCGGGATGTTTATGTGGTAACCCTTGAGGAGTCGATGACTAAGATGTTGAAGATCGCGGAGCATCCGGTGTTGCGGTGCTATGTCCATAAACTTTGGTTCCTTAGCGCTATTCTCGAAGAGGCCTATACCGATTATGGAATATGGGAAAAGGCTGTGGATTTGTCGAAGAAGCTCGTCGTCAGTAGTGAGAAATTCAACCAGATTATATGTTGTGATACTCTCAAGATTCTGTTCGAAGGAGACGATAGTGCAGGAAGCGAATGGCCATTTTTTCGCCATCTCCTAGTTACGCCTGAACGTTTGAAGCATTATCATGAGCGTTTCGTTTCTCTTTTTTGGGCTCAAAAAGCCTTCCTCGAGAGTAACGTGCGGAAAACGACTCTCCACAGCGCAATGGCCGGTTTTACAAATCTTCGGGAGATAAAGCTCTACGATGGCGATGATGACCTTGCTACGTCTCGCCGCCAAGATACCTATGAAGCATTCACGGCTCAGAGCCAGCAATGCACACCGTTTATCACCCGCTTACACCGAGAAACTCTTATATCCTACCCTTTCGCCTTCTCCGAACGCGAACGCCGTTATGTCGAATCAGATTATCCTATCGATGCGGAATCCATGTTCCATATCCTCAAAAGTCTCGGCACAATAGATCACAAAGTGCAGGTAATAGATCTTGGCTGGGTGCCTTGGTCATCTTGGCATCAATCCGCATCTCCTCTCTATTGGCCTCGCTATCACCATTACATCAAAGACGCTTTTCACGGCATCCAGAGAATGAAGATTAAATTCGCCCTCTTAACATTGAGCGACAATGATATCGATCAACAATCAGTACCGCATCAAATGAGTCGATTTTTGAGCTCGGCAACCTCATTGAAGATTGCAGACCTAGATTTCTTCAATGGTCCGATTCCTTTGGATACAGCAGATTTTCAGGACCCGATACATTGTTGGGAGCATAGTTGGGTCGCCGATATCTCTAGTATTTTTCAGCGTGTTCATTGGCCCAAATTGCGAGAGCTCCAAGTCCGCAGATGCGGTCTTACAGAACGTGCCTTCATCAGCTTCCTGAAACGTCACAGTGGCCACTTGAAAATCTTACATGTGGCCACCCTAAATCTGGTGAAGCCAACGACTGGGACTGATGCTGACGTGGCAACGAGTAATTGGCAGAGGGCAATTCAAACCATTGCCCCGTGTATGTCATTGGACGCTGTAACAGTTGAACATTTACAGGACGATTTTCAGAGGGCTTGTAATTATATCGCCATTGAAGAGTATAGCAAATTTCCTTTCACTTCAGGTTCTTGGGAAGCTCTGGTACGCTGGGAAGAGCACGGACGACGTGTCTCTGATTACCTTCGACGTAGAGGATCAGGACCATATCCTCAGTGGTATGACCAGGACTTGCATACTGAGAAGTGGCAGCTCAAAGGCATCGACCGGCACCACTGGGGTAATCTCAAATACAGATTAGCTACTCTGAAACTCACTTGATCTGTCAGAACACCATAAAGAGGTAGCATCATGACCATGACAACGAAAACCAACATTGTGATACTCCGCCTCCCTCTTCCGACTCCACAGTAACTGCCAAACATTTGATGATATCAAGACTTCCGGCGTCAGTCTTCATTCATATGCCGAATATTCCAAACTTGTTAGAAGGTGAAGCTGTTGTATTGCTAGTTACTCCATAAGGAAGAAATCTATCTGCTTTAAGTATTACATCTGAAACAGCAATATCTAGAATCAAACAACAAGTATATAGTACAACAAGGATGCAACAAAGCTGCAAAGGTTTGTGGTATGATTTGACTAATGCGGCTAGGTGCAAGGTGCATGAAGCAGGATTCCTGCTAACAAATGTAACCAGACTGCTGTGTCACAAGGCTTGACATGAGAAGACAGATTCACAAAATGTCGGTGGTAGACAATTGTAAGGCCAGTTCAATCCGGTGTCCGACGCATCGCAGGAACCTAAATGAAAACTCGACCAGCTGGTCGACCTCTTCCATTTCCGGGCCTTCCTAAACCCTCGATAATCTCACACTGGTCCAATGGCACCTCTTTTACCAACGAGAAAGCTCTCCTCGAGTTTGTAAGCAGAAGCCTAAAAACCTTGTTTTGCATCCTCTCAGCCGTCTTGAAAACCTCAAAAAGCTCATGTGTGGGTGACGAGTCCACAGCGGGGTTTTCAAAAGCGTGATAACCATCTATTATACAGAGGAGATAAGGCGGGGCCATCTCCAGAAGGCCCTCAAAGAGCTGAAGCGTTGACGACCAATTTGTGAAAGACGCCTCTAGTGACCCGGCTTGAGGAGAAGCAACAAGGTGCCCAACATCGGTCAAAGGTGGAATCAGCTTGGTCAGTTGGTAGATGAGGGAGTATACAAGGCCAAAAAGAGGCGAAGTTTGCTCTTCCCGCGTCTGGTGATAATGCGCGTCGCCTAGGGGTGAAGCATCGCAGAAGAAAGATATTGTGGGTATCTTTACTTTTTCTGCCCCCTTGACCACTCTTGCGGCTGCCACTGTGACTTGTGGTAAGCATGCTTCGATACAATGAGGTTTAGCCTCTAAGTAGAGGATAGTAGAGGTAGTGCCCAGGATCCAGCGGTCCAGAACAATAGCTATGCGCTGGTCGAGCATGAGAGCACGAGTATCGTCCACCTCAATAGCTCTGATGCCGCGACTGATACCATCAAGAAGGGGTTCGATCACTCCTGAAAGCCAATGCATGGTGAGACTGTCATTGGCAGTGGAAGCAATCATTCGACTCTGAGGACGAGCCTGAGGTCCTTCGGTATGAGCCTGCTGGAAATGAGGATGATCCATCCCGGAAATCGCAGCCCAGTTATGTCAATCGAGTGCGTTCAATTTGCGTGCTTTGAGAGCCAGCTCAAATTATGTGCGCTAGGGATTCGGAGTTCAGAGGGTCTTCTTGGATGAGATCGCGCAGTTTGGGGATCTTTAAGTCATAAGCGAATGCTAATCTGGCGCAGCTCGGAGCAGTAAGTATGGTTTATGGGAAACTGTATACGTCGAAGCGGCGTGGGTCCTACTTATATATATACCGAAAAATTGAGCCTGGGCATCACTTAGCACTGTGAAACGGTCCCTCATCAACCATGACGCAGCTGGCAGAGAAGTGAAAAAAGCCGTGATTTATATCGTATATTCGATATTGAGCATCATCTAGTACTGTGAAAGATACAGGACATCACTCAATGCAGTGAAAGCGTCCCCCACCAACGATGATCCCAACTGACAAAGCAATGAACAAAGCCATTATTCATATCGTATGCTCGATACTGAATATCACTAAGTACTGTGAAACCCATCCTCCTCCAACCGTCCTCCACCAACCGACACATAAATGAAGAAAACCATCATTCATACCTAATTCTCAATCCAGGGCATCACCCAGTACAAGAAATCCTCCTCCATGGTGACGCAGCCCCGGACAGAATTGAGTGCGCATAGATCACGCTCACCCGTCTTTGGATTCCAGAAAGGAATTTGATAGGAATGAAATTTTAAATTGATCGCCTTTCCGGGTTCGGGCTATCGTTTGATTGTGATGGTTGTGACTATTTGAGCACTCGGTTTTGTTCAGGGTGGATGGGGAGGGGGGGACGTGATTTATGTTTGGATTTGAGGATAGAGTGTCATTTAGTAGTGTGAAATCGTGTTTTGATGATGGTGACGCGGGTGGCGGGGGATGAAGAAAGCCATGATTTGTGTTTGGATTTGAGGGTAGAGCATCACTCAGTATTGTGAAATCGTCTTCCTCCCACCAACAGTGACCCCAGCTAACAGATGGACGAATGTAGCCATGTCCCTCGAATTCTGAGACAGTACATCAAATTTATTTCACAAGGGTTCTAAAGCGTGCCTCGAAATCGAAAATATGAATCGAAAACCAAACAAGAACAAGACTGTTACTATACTTTTTTTATCTCCTGGTTACTTGGAGGCAGTGGATCACCATTAGCTCTATTCATGACGCCTTTTTTCCCCTCTCTTTTCTCAATAAAGTAATTTATCCTCACAGCCCGCCTAAGAGCGAGTTCCCCAACGGTAAAGTCTGGTAGTCTCGCCGTGAATACAAAGCCGCGCTAGCTGTGGCCTTATATCATGGTCTGCTAGCAACTTTGGATATACCAACAGATAAGTCTCCGATTCCCCGACTTAGAATCTGATGCTTCTTTCATATCATCTTCATATGCATTGTGCCAAACACGGGTACGCGTCTTGTCATATTGGAGTTGTATTGGTGGCGATGCTTGGGGCAAGCATATTAGCGCCGAACAGCCTGATTAGCGACTCAATAGGAGACCTACGGATACGAGGTCCAGATACGTCAGCTGATACGTAAAGCTCGTATAATGGGCCTGTGACCTCCTGGTAGGCCGTCATTTAAATCAAGTCGTTGGCACCTTTTCATGTGAGGGATCGCATGACACCAGACCATGGGATAAAGAGAAACATGATGTGTGGGGGCTTCTCGATTTCTCTACCGTGAATATTCATTGCAGTGACTCCAGACGACCCTACCATGTATTAGTGATATGCACATGGACGGCACTACCTTCAAGGCACAGGATGCTTATTCTGCGATTGCCTCATTTTAATTTTCACATATGACTATGGAAGCTTAGCTAAATGATCTCTTATGACTCAGTTATTAGTTATTACTTTAGGGCTTCGACTTGGGGATGGTCACCAAATTGTGGTGTCAATTCGCTTCCTTCTACCCATCCTTCCCTTCAAGCTCTTCTTAATATTCCCGAATTGCAAGCTCTTCGGCATCGGGTAGTGACGCTGACATGAAGTCGTGTATCTAGGGTAGTGAATGTTCAGGCTCAAGCTTCGTGTATCCCAGACCTGATCACCGGGGTGCTCAGGTTTCATAAGTCCTCGCGAGTTCCGAAAAAGCAAGGACTCTTTGCGGGAGCTACCATCTTCCATCTGCCCTTTGTGAATTCCGCATTGCTGTATCCTAGGCTGCTACGAGATCTCTGACGTAGAGCTTGCTGAGACCCACACACTCGGCGGATGGCCTTTGGAGCTTGAGTCTCTAGAGTAACAAGTATCCTTTTGGGGTGAGAGGCGGCCACTGGATATCGACACTCCTTCAAAACAAGACATCACCCAGCCACCACCTAACTCATCAAATCCACCCTTCGGCCGATTTCCTCCATATCAGCCACAGTCCGATCACATTGGAGATACTCGGTTGCGGATTCCCACGAAGCTCTGGGGGACGAAGTAGTCCCTGGAGCGGACACTGGGGGCCAAGCGATAATATGGTGGTGGGTTATTCGGGTAGATATTGCGTAGCTTCTTGCGAATGGAGTCCTCGATCTTGTCTTCTTGGTCTTGGATATCTACGTTTCGGGCTGAAGCAAAGGTTGTTGGGCGGTTCCTATCGGTCTCTGCTGTAGCCTTGAGCACTTGCGATCCGAAATTTACTCGATGGGTGATCTCAGTCTCGTCATTGGGTATCTGTCCCGGCGCTTCATATACTTTGTTGAGCTCGGCATCAACCCCATTGCCATCAGAGGCTCGTTTCGCTGTGAAGCCCGTCACCACCTTCTTCCCCCAAAAGAATCTCTGAGCAAAGTCCCTACAATCAGCAGCACTCGGCAATCCTGGCCCAATACTGACAACAACAGATATCTCCACGTCCGTGCCGTACAGCGCCCATATCTCATCGAGAGCGAGCTCGGTAATATTGTGAGGGCTGGGGAAGTGAGCATCCAGGAACTTGCGTTTACCTTTCTTTGCTGACGGTTCTTTCCATGAAGGTGTGAAGTACTTGCTCGCTCCCGTGGCCGCAAAGGCATGCGAGATCTTATATTCCCGCGGCTCAGGGCCATCTAACAACCTGACATCCTTCGGCCAATCATAAGTGCGAAAGAGGGTATACCCAAGCTCGCTTCCCTTGGAGTCGGTCGTGAGGTTGGAAACAAAAACATGTCCACACCTAACATCCTCCGAAAACGGCGCAAACATATGCATATCGCTCTCATAGAACTCCGCGAGCTGGTCAACCTGCGCCACCAAGCGCTCCGTGTCGAAATCACGGTGCTGCAGCATAGAGCTGGGGGCGATGCTGTCAATCAAATTATACCACTCTGCCAAAGCAGCGGATACGTCCATGTGGAAGCGACCGAGCAGCAAGGCGAGCCAGCCCCCGTGCCGATGCCTGCGATGACATCGAAGACGTCGCAGGGTCGGGCCTCTCCGTTGTTGGGAGCGATGGTTTTGAGGAGCTGGTCCAGGATGAACAGGGTAGAAATTCCCTGAAGGCCTCCGCCGTCAAGGGTGAGGATTCTCAGAGGTTGTGAAGGTTTTGGTAAGGGAGGCATTGGATGGGGATCTTTAAGTTGTAAACGAATGCTAACCTAGCGCAGCTCGGAGTAGCAGAATTGGTTCATAGGAGATTTACCACGCTGAAGCGGCGTGGGTCCTACCTATATATTTATCTATACCGTATGCTTGATACTGGCCATCACCCAGTGCTGTGAAACCGTCCTCCTCCACCAAGCTGACACGTGAATGAAGCAAGCCATGGTGACGGACTGGCCCAGCCAGCCGCCCCTAGGATTACGAGGTAGTACATCAAGCTAAGTTCATTCGAACAGAGCGTGACTGGGATAGGTAATGTAAGAGTAAGAGAATAGAGAGAAAGAACAATACCTTCACTCCTGATTGAATTGAAACGATTTACAGGCAATATCACGATCAAAAGAATACAAGCATCACAGGGTCAATCATTTGCTTTGCTTTGGAAACCCTCATCGACTCATCACGATCTATTCAAGCAAATGCCCTCCTGCGAAACGGAAATCACTGCCCTACCCACCTCCTTGGTAATTCTTGATTCCTACACCTATCAATACACCCCCATGCTACATCCCACCGCACTTCACCCCTTCTTCCCTCCATCTGGACCTCTGACTCTGAGACTAGTACTCCTCCCAATCCCAAGCTTCATCCCGCCAAAGCTACTCGCGGTTCCTGCTCCCCGGCAACTCTTCCACCACCTCCACCGCCACCAGCACTAGTCCCCGGCCTCGCAATCCCCGAAAGCGACTCCCCACCATCCATCCCCTCCTCAGCACCCAGCACCGCAGCAGCGCCATAAGCCGACGTTCTCCGGAACGCATTCTTGATACTCCCGAGCCCGAAACGGTTCGACGAGCGCGGGATCCTGGACTCTGTTGCTGTTTCCTGGGCCGGCGGTGCGTTGTCGCTGTCCTTTACTTGCGAAGCCGGAGCCGGGGATATGATCGAGGATCTATGGTTGCTGGATGCTTTGAGCGGGCTAGATCTGAAGGGGCTGTTTTTCGTGGACGATGTGATGCCCGCTTTAGGTGACGAGTCTATGTTATCGCTCGCTACGAACTGCGTCTGTGCGCTTGCTGTCCGGCTGTGTTCAACGCGGACGGGCGTGTAAGCGACGGATCTGCGACGGCTTTCTTTCGGAGATGGGTAGGACATTCCTCTTGAGGGCTGTATTTCCTCAATGCCATCTCCGTCGAACATGATGTTTGTAGCGTAGGATGTTAGTGTTGGTCTTGTTGGCGTATGACCCGTCTTATGCACTGCTTTGGACAAGCTACCGCCAGACATGAAGGGGAAGGACGGCTGTAGGGACTCTTTGATGAAGGCGTCGGTGTGAGTTTCGCTTTTTTGGGGCCGTGCTGAGGGTCGCCCTGAGTCGTGTTCATCGGTGTGCCTCTCGTATTCTGTGTCGAGTGTGCCAGCTGTATGAGGACGGTCATCTGGCATCATTGCGGACACATTCCGTGCAGGAAATCGAGTCATGTCTCCGAGACTTTTCTCAGTGATGATACTCTGTGTTGAAGAATTGGCTTCCTTCTGCGTGCTCATGGTGTCCGGTGTAGGAGGTAGCACATTGGGACCACCGAAGATCGGTCCTCCAAGCGTGGGCAATGGAGATATCTTCTCGAGCTTGTGGCTTGGCGTCTCGTGCAAGACTTCGCTGATAGAAGAGAAATTACCATCTAATGCCGAAGAAGGAGACTTTCTTCCTGACTTGGATGGTCTTTGGCGCCGAGTGCGTTGTTGCAAAGGGCTAGTCTCATCGCCTGACATTGATTGATCGAGCCATCGCGAGGTGGCGTGGTCCCGACTTCTAGGTGTACTTGACTGTTGATCGTGAGAAAGGTGCTCGAGCCGATCCTTGAAAGACCGATCAGAGGCACTATCGGATGACGGATCTCGTCGCGACTGAACTAGATCTTGTGACCGATGTATCGATGTCTGCTGTGATCTACCCCTAATCGATTGGCCCCGTCGGTGATCGGGCTGAGTTCTTGACGAGCCCGACATCGTTCTTTTCATTGCTCTTCCCACTTCACCAATTGTGAGTTCACTTGAACCCTCATACCTTGTCAAACCAGCTTCTGTCTCGTCAGACGTACCAGAAAGCTTAGGTGACTTGCCGTAGACGCTTACGAAACTACTCTCGCTGAGCATACTCAACCTAGGAGAGTTCAGAGCGTGGCTGTCCGCATCCTGTGAGCGGATCGGACTCCCCGCACGGTTCAAAGAGACATGGCTAAGATTACCATCTGATTGGTAAACGGTACGCAAGGCGCTGGTGCTCGGCTTTTTCTCGCGCAGAAAAGATGGGACACGTCCTAATTTGTCGCTGGGCGGATGTCCCTGACTATCGGATCCTCGGTACTGGCGAAGTGGCGACAATTGGTCTTCCAGACCTTGCTGCGGTGGTGGTGTGATTGGCCTTCTTCTCACGTTGCGAGACGGTGGTGTAGTGATAGAGTCGTGCGTGCCATGAACGGCTAGGTTATGAGACGTGAGCTGCTGCTGGAGCTCTGCGGCTTCAACCTTGGTTTCTAGTTCGCAAATAAGAGCGACTGCCTCCTTGACAGCTACATCTCGGAGATCCAACTCCCGTACTAGATCGTCATTGATAGTTTGTAATTCCGCATAGTCTGCCTCCAGCGTCTTCATTCTCTCCAACTCCGCCTCCAGAGCATCATCGCGCTGTCGTCTATGGAATAGCTCTAGCTTCAGGTCGAAGTTCTGTTTGTTGAGCTTTGAAACGTGCTATTTGGGTCCGTTAGCTGAGACACACAATCAACATCCAAGATTTGAGATCTTACCTCCTCCATCTCGCGCACACCCATACCCTTGGTAGCGGAAGTAATTCTGCCTCCCATGGCACTGCTGCGTCTTTCGTGACCCCTCCCACTCGCGGATGATGAGATGGGAGAGCTCTGGACGTCTCTATCGATGGGGCCATTGCTGCTGGAACCGCGCTGTCCCATCTCTAGATCCAAGTTCCTACTGAGCCGTCTATTCTCGGCCTTCTTCTCGCGCAGCATATCCCGTAAGATGGTAGAGGTTGGGTTGGTATTTTGTGAGGAGTCGTTGGGCACGGGTGATGGTAAGCCAGCCGACTCAGAGCGGCTGTGGTGGTGAGGCCAATTTGGATTGGCCATGATAACGACTTTCTTTCACTGATGAGGAATCGAGAGATTGTAAAGCCGCAGTGAGAGAGTTTCTCTGGGTGAGGTAAAGCGCGGGTCTCGTGTGTAGGTAAAGCTTCAAATGAGTGTCAATTGAAGTGTGTAGTTTTTTAAGAAGAATGATGTTTGCTACAGAAGGCGCGACTAGAGCAAATACACGTGCCGACAACACTGTTCTTTGTCAAGCAAGTGTCAAAGAATATGGACTGAATGGCATTCAAAGACAGTAAAGAAGCATTACAAAGAGATGCAAAAAGCTGCGATGTCAGCATATGGGGAAAAGCAGGAAATGTAAGATTTTGCAGTAGCTGATCGTGTCAAAGGTTGCCCGCAACTCTCAGTGGTGAAAAGGAAAAGAAAAACGCAGCGTGAGAGGGGCATCTTGATCCCTCGGCAGGTCCCCATTGACGGGAGCACGTGTCGTGGTGGGATCTTACATCCTGTCGTTTGTTAGAGGACGTTGATCAGGGCCCCAATTCGCTACTTCATCACTATCACCCCCACTAATCATCCAATTAAGCTCCGGCCCGCAGTAGCTCACGCAAGTAGCCTCTGTTAGATCATCTAAGCTGCAGTAGCCCCAAGTAGATCCCCCCTGCCAAGCCCAGAACGTCTTGACACTTTCTGATAAAAAGATCGCTTGTAAAGTAGATTGCTTGGGCGTTGATATCGCTTCCACTAAAGTTTGGGAGGCAAGGTAGAAGAAATGCTTATTGAACGCTTACATCTAATCTGCCCTCTCATTGGCGGTGTGGAGGGAGTCGCAAATGCCTCTACCATAGACACCCACCTGCTAACCCAATAAAACCGCTATCATTGAAGAGCCTATCGCCCAAGCGAGCACCCCTGACAGACCTATGCAACGTACAGAGTCGCCCGCTGAAATGAAAAAGAAGATCGCAAGAATGCAGTGACCCTCTATATCCTCGCACCACCGCTACCCTCAGGTCCCGAAGAGTCGTTCCCACCCGCTGGCCCTTCAACTCCACTCGACCCAGCCGTCGGGACGCCCCCAAGGCCCGGGGGAATCACAATCTCGGGCAGCTTCAAAGGCATCGATGCCGGCGACGTCATCTTCTTGAGCTTCTCTCCTTTCAGCACTTTTTCTACTTCCTCCAGCGTAAGCACTTCGTAGTCCACCAGTCCTTTGGCAAGCGTGTCGAGGTCTTTCCGTTTCTCGTTCAGAAGCTTGGTCGTACGTTGCCGGCTCTCATCAAGGATGCGCCGCACCTCGCCCTCGATCTGCTTCTTGGTCTCTGACGAGAGCATTTCGTAGTTGGTCGATAGGTTGGCTTGGCCTAGAACCTCGGACATGCCAAAGCTGGTTACCATACCCCATGCCACGTCGGTGGCAGTCTGAAGGTCCTACAGTGAGCGTCGTTAGTAGTTGCCAATAATAATATAGAGCTTATTGCTTACGGACGAACAGCCACTGGTGACGTTATCAGGGCCGTAGACGATCTCCTCAGCTACTTTCCCGCCCATACACACGTCAATGTGAGCAAGCATCTCGGCCTTTGACTGTGATACCTTATCCATCTCTGGCAGGGAATGCGTCACACCTAGCGTACGTCCCCTTGGCATGATTGTGACTTTGTACAGTGGGTTGGCGCCTTTCGTAAACAAAGCCATCAACGCATGGCCGCCTTCATGGTAAGCTGTCATGATCTTGTCTTTCTCCTGGATGACGGCACTCCTTCGCTCAGCACCCATCATGATCTTGTCTTTGGCCCATTCGAAATCAATCATCCCGACTTTCTTGGCTTGATTGCGACTCGCTCGCACGGCCGCCTGGTTAACCAAGTTTTCAAGCTCAGCACCCGAGAACCCAACTGTACCTCGAGCGATGACACTTTCATCAACGTCCGTAGCGATCTGGACATTCTTCATGTGATGCTTGAGGATCTCCATACGTCCTCGGACGTCAGGTAGTGGTACTACAATGTTTCTGTCGAAGCGTCCGGGTCTGGTCAGGGCTTTATCGAGTAGTCGAGGGAAATTGGTTGCAGCAATGATGATGACGCCGGTCTCCTGAGTAAATCCGTCCATCTCTGTAAGGAGTTGATTTAACGATTGCTTGACATATGCCGGGTCTCTTTCATTCCGTTTGCCCCCTATAGCATCCAACTCATCAATGAATATAATCGCCGGTGCCTTGGCGCGGGCGTTGTTGAACAACTCTCGTACCCTTTTAGCACCCACACCAACGTAGACTTCATCAAATTCTGCACCTGACATAAAGAAGAAGGGTACGCCAGCTTCTCCAGCCACGGCGCGAGCAAGCAATGTCTTCCCAGTACCAGGAGGGCCTTCCAAAAGAAAACCCTTCGGTAGCCTGCCCCCAAGAGCTGAGAAGCGCTCGGGGTTCTTCAAGAACTCGACAAGCTCCTGTAGATCCTCCTTCGCTTCGTCGCATCCATGGACATCGGAGAAGCGCACGGTCTGGTCCTGGGGTTGAGCCTCATTTTGTGTCGCACCCGTGACTTTCCGTAGAACGCCGCTAGTTTCGACCGCGATCGTCATCAAAACCAGAGTGAAATACGCGACCAAACCGAAGTATAGCAGAAATTTGGCCCATTTGAATATTGTGCCACCGATCGACTCTTCGACGACAACGTAGAGAGGGCTCTCCTTCGCGCCACTGCCAGTTGCACCGGATTTTCCAGAAGATATGCCCAAATTCTCGCCCCTTGACTGTGCTGCAATAGCTTGACCGATAGCCTGAAGTTGCGTATTGTTCAAACTTTGCCCCGATGTTTGCATGCTTGACCCTAGTGCAGCAGCGCCTCCAACCTTTTCGAGCGCCCTTTGGTAGGTTGCCTCGCAAGCGGAATTTTTCGCATATCTTCCGGTCTGGTATCTTTCGACAACGATAGCTGGCATATCGGCTCGGATAAGCGCTGAGTAGAATGCATTTTGGGCGGTGGCGCTGGTTGGATTGTTATTTGCTGTCTGCTCCATGTGGGCGAGTAGATTTTGTGAGGAGCCGTTGCCGAACAAAGTCCTCCTCTGCGGTGGGGACCATGTGTAAGGTGTAGACAATCTTTCATGCTGCAAAGATCGGAGCGGCGATGGGAAAGAGGAGTAAGAACGAATGGAAAGAGAAGCCGGTGAAGTTGGGCGGTAGGACGACGTAGCCAATCTGACGGTTTCGATTAATGCTGTAGCGCCGAATCAGTATTCGAAACTCTCCTTTCTGCGCAGACCATTCCCTTACACTTAGATTCAAACACGGCAAGAGGACTTAGTGAATGGCTATTGAGTTGGGATGGTCGAAGAAAAGGGCGTAACGATACGCGCCACACCTGAGCAGCCATGACTTGCCAGGCAACAGATACAAATAGTGATCGTCTTGATATTCAAATGGTACTATCTTGACCCTAGTGAGTAAGACATGGCGGTGGACGCCCGGCGGGATTGCAGGTTGGCCACATAGAAGAACAGAGTAGAACATCAAAGGTTTAAGGCACATTGGCCTGACGCTCGGTCATAGATTCTAGCGCCGGACATAAGCGTAGTCGCCTGGGTCTTGGCATTCTGGACATGAGATGAAGTGTCACTTATTTGAAGTAGAAGAAAGCAGAGAAAAGCGTCCGATACCTCATGAGAGTAAGGGTAGCACGATGTTTGGTGTATTGGGAACCCCAAAGAGTAAACTTTTGATAGCTAGTAATACATACACCGCCATTGGGATCCGAAAGCCAGCACTTTTGCTACGAATACAAAGCCATCCGAACCGTCGAGGTCTTTTCCGTCTACGTGCCCATCATAATCCCATTTTCTTCCGCCAGCGCTTTGATACATACGTACCGAAACTCCAGTTCTCGTCCTGAAGCAAATAAACAAAGTAAACTTTTGGCGGTTGCAAATCCAGCAACAGCAAGTTGGTCGAGCTAAGTCGCTCATTTCTTGAACATGTAATGGCCATAGAGGCCCCCTACCTCACCTACTGCCACCGGGCATTTTCTCATGCCCCACCACATGGCACCCATCTTCCAACTCCTCCGGCCATTGCTGCCCCCGTTACCGACGTCGGACCCACTAGGCTCGCGCACGTACCATCCTCTCCGCCCAAGCTCCTTGACTACCCATCCGAGGCGCTTGTTAGTGTTGCGACACTCGCGGAGTGAGGATATGGCTTTATCGCCAAGCTCGATCACTTCGAGTGGTGAAGAGGTCTGAGAGAGGAGGATGCAATTGGCAGAGTAAAGCGCAGGCTGGGTGATAGAAGGGCAATGCGAGAGATCGAGATAGTGGAGCGCAGGTGGTGTCCAGGCTGGTTGCTGCACACCCGTTGTTGATGAAGGTGAAGGCTGAAACAAGCTGTTGACGTCTTGGAGAGAAAGCTTCGAGTGGGCCAAGCTGAGCTCCTCCAGATGTTTGGTCAAAGGGAGAATGGCGGGCGCGTCGACTGAGCGGATCTTGGCGCCATTGAGGTTAAGTGAGCGGAGTGTGGTAGGGAGAGCTGGGAGCAGGCGTTCAACGTCGCGCTCGGACAGAAGACGATAGCTGGCGACATCGCAGGACAGGTTCAAATAGACCAGGCCGGTGGCAGCGGGATGGGTGGTCAGGAAATCGACGACGCCTTCGCCCGTAATCTGTGTGCATCGGCCGAGGTTGAGATGCGTAAGTTGCGCGGAATGTGGGATAGATGCGAGTGCCCGGTCTGTGATGCGGGTGTGCGCGACATCGAGGTGGGTAAGACGAGGGGAGTGAGATAGAAGGCTTTCAAACACGGAGCTTTGCAGCGTGAAACATTCGTGGAGGCCAAGCCGTTGGATGCTCAGCTCCACCGACGCAGGTCCACCCAGAGTGCTGGCGACGGAGGTAAGCGATGAGACGAAGGATGCCGAAGCAGCGGCACAGAAGTCGACGGCCTGCAAATTTGAAAGGCCAAAGAGCAGCTTCCGAAGGACACGCTCGTCGATATCCTCATCAAGGTGCTCTTGCAGCAGGACCTCTCTAAGGTTCGGAGAACATTGAAGACACTGGAGCAAGGTTCGAGCAGTCATATTCTGAATCTCTGCATTCATCTGTCGAGTTCGTCCGAGGCCCACCGAAGTAAAATGGGACAAATCCAAGCGGCGTACGAGTGCCCCTTGTCCCGGATACTCTAAGATATGGGAAAGGAACTTGGCGAAGATTTGGGAATGTGGTATCGTGATGTGGTTGTACAGGGTGTTGATAGTGGCGACATGGATGGTCCGTGAGGTTAGGAGACAAGATATGAGATCCACATTCCTAGGGGCGTATCCAGCCGGGGGCACAGATAAGGAGAGTTGTGCGATTATCTCGTCTAACACAAGATAGTCAGTACGGAAGCCTGCATAGAGACTGATTCTTGCTCACCTAGTATCTCGGCCGGCAGTCTCTCCAAAGGAGATTCACCAGGTCCGTTCTCCTTGGTGGGTTGGACGGGTATCGGCTGTGCTTCTTGACGCGGTTCCCAATCCCATCCCGAGAGCTCAGATATGCCGGTTCTCATTGCTGTGAAGCTCTTGCTCCTCTTCCTTCCCCGTGGCCTCCATGCCGGGGAGTGACCACATCGGCAGGCGCAGGTACAGATGCCTTCGGCGTCGACGTGATCGAGTAGTCCATCGTTGAAAGCTTCGCGCTGAGGAGAGACTGATGTGTTGATAGACTCAAGGAAGGATTGTGCTGTACCTGCCCTCATGATTGGTGGTTAGACTTTGAGACTCAATAGACGGGAAGAGTCGATGTATGCTCTTCACGGTGGGAAGGCTTACAAGAATCGTCTTCCTTCACGCACGCTCTGGGAGCACATCTTATTTCATTCTTTTCGTTCAATCCCTGCACGACGCACGGTGGTATGTACGAAGAGTCTGGTGAGGGGCGCTTATCGGGTGAGCTCTTGACGGGCCGCCGGTCATTGGCCTGCACGGTGCAAGACTCATGCGCAACGTTGAGATCTGGGGAAGGAGGCGAAGATGCTCGTCGATTGGTCAGTCTGTGGTAGTCTGACGCCATGTATCTTGAGGGTGAGGGTGTAATTTGTGCGTCAAAGATCCAGGGCATGGTCGCCAATACTTGCAAACAGCCCACTGGGAACCAGTGATGAACTACAGCAGTTGACGGGAATGGGGAAATATGCAGGAAATATTGCCAGTAAGAAACAAACGGAGCAAGATACGATGGGGTCATCGTATCACGATGGGGGAGGGGTTCAACAGGTGTTTTGTTTGGGGAAGTGGGAGGAGTTTGATGTCGCAAGGAGATGAGAGAATGAGCAGCACCACTGTCAGACTGGGATCCAGACGCAGGAATGGATTTCGGTTGAGTCATTCGCATGTCTCGGTTGCATCATCACCAACACACCGGTTTGCTGGTTTGGTGACGGTGGAAAGCTAGGAGAATTCGCACGTTGCAAGCTGGAGGTTTTTATGGGGTAACCGAAACCATTTTCTCCCTGTCCACGTGCCAGCTGTGACTAACAATCAAGGTCCTCAGCGCACCCTTTTGTGATCGTCCAGGTCTACGTGGAAGTAGATTCATTCCTATACTGTGCGCTCGTAAAGGGATCACGGTCACCATCGTCGTGGAGGCGTGTATTCAGTTTTCACGGTGGCGACAATTGCAGGTTGAAGGAAGTATGATGCGTTTTGCCAAGCCCCAAATGCATAGAGGCAGCGGATGGCGCTCCGTAGCAAGACCAGAGCCGCTTCTCGCATTGGGTCGGATATCAACGGCCATCCAGGCCATATATACAACTTTTCCTTTTTGGCCTTCAGCACTAAGGTAGAAATTCTAAGTACTTTTGTGCCTGCCTAGGCCCTCAAGATATTTCCGAGTTTCCGACGTCTTTACAATTCTTATGGTGAGCGCGCTCAGACCTGAAGGAGGTCTTTGCAACGCGATCATCCGAAGATGCTACTCTAGCAGTAGCAGCGATGTCAATCATCTAGCTCGCGAGCTTAACGATAGCAGAACTCTTAATCAACCATGCATACAGCATCCTGCACGACATCCCCTGTATCGACAAGCCTCAATAGGTCCGCATAATCGCGATCTTTACCATGCACACTCCTCACTCCCAGTCCCCTACATCCCACATTCCGCTACCCCACAAACCAGTGCCCGAATAGGCCCAAACATGTGATGATGTGAGAGCGAACGGACCAGCTGCTTGAAACCCATTATTACCGCCGACTGTTGTCGACACGCTCAACCAGCTTTGCCCCTTCGCCTAGGCGCTGGTGTACGAGGAATACCGCTGTCAACCGCTTTTTTGGGCGCTGGTGTCCCACTCGTACCTCCCAGACCCCGTAGCCTCCTGACCTTGGGTCGCTTCTCTTCTTTCCCCTCATCTTCCACCACTTCATGGACCCCTTGATAGTAGACCAATTTCTCGTCCCAACCAACCGACTTGCACGTCACCCGCGCATGCACCCGATTGGTTGTCGTCTCCGTTGTCTCTGCTGTCAACGTCTGCAGAGCTACCTTGGGCGGCTTCGACTGACCCTTGTTGCGTCGAGTGTTGGCCCGAGTCTGCACCACTAGGTCCTGCGCCATCGACTTTTGCAGGATGACAGGGTCTGGGCCATCCGCACGTCGAACGGGTATAAAGCTTGGGGCGCCTGGGGGTGCTTTCGATGCGGTGGGGAGTCGGGTTCGATTACTTCGTCGACAAGACATCGGCTCTGCGGTAAGCTCATCGACATCATCAAATGTGTATGCATCCAGTCGTTGTTTTCCGGGAGGGGTCCCGGGTCTAGTAGCCAGATCTTTGGGTTTTTGTGGGGAAGGAGAGTTCCTATCCACTTCCGCGAGTACTTTTCGTGGGGATCGGCGTGGAGAGACCTGAAGGGGTCCGTGTGCGGGACTTTTGCTGTCCTTTGCGAGTTTCCTGGCTTGAGCTCGATTGAGAAAGTCCTTCAGAAGGTTTGTATCATCACTGAATCGCGCTCCTGAACGTGTCGTCTTGGCTGGCAGCTCGGTGGGCGCAATCTCTAGCTCCGGTTCTTGCGCTCCCTTTAGATCGGCTCCTTCAATTGGGGACCTAGTAGGAATTGGAAGTTTTACGACTGGCTTGGGACTTTGGCGGTTCCGACCAGGGCTGAAGCCTTCTGGCTGAGGACTGGGGATTGAGTCTACCTGTAATGTCTCTGATTCATCCTGCAGAGAGACCGTATCATGCGAAACAGCAATTTCCTCAAACTGCTCAATAGACTCGCCTAATACGAAACAGTCGTCCTTGGATCCATTGCCAATCAAAGTAGGTTCCTCTCTGGGGAAGCTCTCAGGTATGGCTGCTTCGACCGCACTGTCCTCGTCCTCGCGCACGAAGTTCATTGTTTGTTCTTGTTGTGCTTCGTATGGGGCCTTTCCAGACAATTGAGGAGTATCTGGAATTAAAGATTTCAATGGTTTCTCTGTCTCTGAATCCTTCAGGATAGTAGCTACATCTTGCGTCTCGCGAAGGGTCTGCTGATCTTCGTACGGCTCAAAATTTGTTGCTGAGCATGGCGTTGCCTCGAGAGTAGGTGAAAACTCGGCAGCATTGAATTGCTCATCAGCTACCTTCTCTGAAGGGGAATTGCTTTGTTCCAGTTGCATGTCTTCAAGGCTCTCATGAGTGATAGCTTCGTTTGTGCACGGCGCGGTAGAAGCTGTTGTTGGACTACCATCAGCCTGGTCATCCCAGAAGCTCTCGTTGTTCTGTTCCTCGGCTTGGGGCGTTGTCGAGTGTTCTTTTTTGTATTCTGCGAATTCTTCCTTGACTTGGTCTGTATCTACGCAGATAGGATGCCCCTTCAAATCTGACCAATCATTCTCGTCGTCCGACTGAGCGACGAGTTCTGGCGACAGAGACCCCAAGGCTTCATTGACATCTTCCTCGCATGGCCCAACTCGAGCTAGCAGTAGGTCTTCTCTGACTTCGCTTTCGAACGCTGAGCGCGGAGCATCATTTTCGATAATCTCGAAAGCTGTGCGAGGACACTCAATGCGCTCTTCTACAGTGCCTGAGTCTTCGACTAACTGATCTCGTACAACCACAGGCTCCACCACCGACTTTGTTGGTGACAGTCCTTTAGCTTTCCTCGGCGAACTCTGAGCTTTGCCGACTGCTTTTCTGAATAGATCCGGTTTGAGGCTCTTTCGTTTCGCGAACTTCCCTAGAAAGCACCACATGGTCAACATTCAGCTTATTCCCTAGTAATCTCTAAGATCCAGACATACTTCTAGGCGTTCCCGGAGCCTCGCCTCTCAATGTAGGGATATACCCCACATCCATCCCATCGTCCGCTCCTTCCCTTCCTGTTGCGTCCCCTTGTGCATTTCGTAGGCGCTTGACAGGTCTTCCCCCGACATCATCACTCTGCGCTATATCTTCGCGAGAGCTATGAACATTTTCTTCCTTCGACCTCAATTCGTATCTCTTCCATACTTTGCGCCCGCGATGCCGAGGCGCAATTGAGGTTTGGGGGGCACGCTCCCAGGCGCGGGGTCGGCGGACGGGAATCTGAACTGAAAAGTCGTATTGGCGTTTCGGTGACGAAGTAGCCGTTTCCATTGGATACGTGGCGGAGGAGCATGGGCAACAGCAGTGAGTACAGGGTGAAGTGGACAACGGGAAGGAGCTTTGGGATGAAGTGGTGGGCACAGAAACATAAACAAAACGGAAGCAATTCCGCTATTTTACGCTGGGCCAATTAATGAGCCGTGGATCGCTTGGCATAAAAAAGATCCATGCCAGCCAGGCCAACTTCTGGATTTTGCATGTTCACTTATGGTGTACGCATTCCGGTAGTAAATGAGATGATGGTATTATAGCATTTGGAATATATTCCTTGAACTGTTAGGTAAACGCACGCGCTGCGCTAGATAGTTCTATGTGGAAGTCTCTGAGTCTCTGTCGTAGATAGCCTATGAGAAAAAGGTACCATCAAACCCATCTCCACAATCCAGAAAATGATTTTCAACGCCCCAAATCACAGAATGTATGCAAGTCATGGTTTATCTCCAGCATCACCAGTCACCGACCTCAGCCAAAGAAGTGGAATATGACGCCTCCCAGTAACCGAATTCACCGAGCTCATCTTGCGAGAGCTCAGGTTTCAATCGAGTCATTGGCATTGATCTGAGATCTGTCGACCGGATGATTGACACTATAGATTTCTGAAAAAGAAAAAGTGGCTCCTTGATTCGGTCGAGCTGTCCAGTGTCGACCGAAAGACTCCTCGCACCGAAGATTGGGGGCGACGGGATACTGGACACAGATCTAGTTGTGAGAAGAAAGGGAAGATTATTCAGTGCGAGTATTTTTTCTTCAAACACGCGATGCCGCGGAATTTTCCGTTCGCAAGGCTTAGCCTACAGTGAAGACGCCAAGCCTCGGCAATACTTTACTTCCGTGACTCCAACTTTTGCCCTGACATTAACATTACTGTCCCTCGTCTCCCACTCCGAAAACCGTTTACTACCTTGCTTGGTCAATCATGGCAGACGCTATTTCGATTGAGGAGACGAACAAAATTCGGATAGCCATCGGTTTACCGCCACTCCCAGTGCCTGGTGCTGGACCCAAGTTCAAAGTCTCCAAAGACGATGAGAGTTCATCAGACGAGGATCAGGGTAGTACACTAGAATCAAGGCAAGCACAAGGGTACGACAACTGGAAAAAGCTACAGGAAGAACACGATGCTAAAGCGAAACGTGAAGCCAAGAATGAGGCCATTAAGAAAGCTAGGGATGCCGCCCGCAAATACGCTGTCATCGAAGGAAAGGGTCTCGGCGAAGCTGATGAAGCTGGCGACGTCGATGCAAAGGCGTGGCTGAAGGGCGCGAAGAAGAGACAGAAGAAGTTGCAGGAGCAGGAAAAATTACGGAAGTTGGAGCAGGAGCTTGCAGACAGGGAGAATGCGGCCGTTTACACGGCCGAAGATCTTGCCGGCGTCAAGGTTGGACATGAAGTGGCCGACTTTGAGGAAGGCGATGAACAGGTCCTCACTCTCAAGGATACTACGATTGACCAGAACGAGGAGGAGGGTGACGAGATAGAGAATCTGGAATTGCGAGAACAAGAGGCTAGGAATGAGAGATTGGAGCTGAAAAAGAGGAAACCTGTCTATGATCCTCATGCCGCGAACGAGGAGGGCGGATCTACCTTGCTGAAGCACTACGACGAAACGATCGATGGCAAGAAGCGGAAACGATTTACTCTAGATGGACAAGGAGCCACAGCTGAGGAGCGAGAAGCCATGAAGCAGGCGGTTGGACAGAAGCTCAAAGCACAGCCAATCAGTCTAGATATTTTGAAAAATGACACGCCCATATCAGATTACAACGCTGCTTCAGAAGCAAAGATTAGAAAGCCTAAAAAGAAGAAGGCAAAAACTAGGCAGAGACCTGTTGATGAAGATGACATCTTTCCAGTCGAGGAAACCACCGAGCCCCAGCAGAATGGCGACGCTATGGAAGTCGACGCTGGTTTAGCTGTTATTAACGGCGCCGCTCCACGTCCAAAGCCCGAGACGACGTCTTTCGTCGATGACGACGATCTGCAAGCTTCTTTAGCGAAACAGCGCAGAGTAGCTCTTAAGAAGCGCAAAAGAACCAGACCTGAGGATCTGGCGCGGCAGCTGCGCGAAGAAGCATCCGCTACGCCTGGACCTGGCAGTGGTGCCGACGACGATCAAGCTGAAGAAGGGGGACTCGTCATCGATGAGACCACTGAATTCGTCGCTAACCTGCAACGAGCGGCAGAGGAGGGTAAAGCGAAAGCTGCATCCACAAGGCCAAACGCCATCAAATCAAAAGCACCAACGGCAGACGACGACGACAAAGACATCGACATGGACCGCTCATACAACGACATCCAAGAAGGCGAAGACCTCGAAGCACGCATCAAGCGCGAAACCTCCACACCCGCCGCTCCCAGCCTCACAGAAACAGGCCTGGAAGACGAAGCCACGCTGAACCAAGGGCTGGGCGCAACGCTAAACATGCTCTCCCAGCGCGGCCTCATCAAGAAAGAAGACCAGGGCGACATCAACGCGCTGCACCGCAAGCGGCAGGCCTTCATCGCGGAGAAACAGAAGCGCGAAGCCGCGGCCGAGCTCAAAGCGCGGCAGCAGCGCGAGCGCGACCGTGCCTCTGGCCGTCTAGACCGCATGTCCGCCCGCGAGCGCGAGGAGCACGCCCGCTGGGAGAACAAGCAGCGCGACCAGCAGGAGTCGCGCCAGATGGCGGAGATCTTCAACAAGGACTATAAGCCGGACGTGCAGCTCAAGTACGTGGATGAGTTCGGGCGCTCGATGAATCAGAAGGAGGCGTTTAAGCATTTGAGTCATCAGTTTCATGGGAAGGGCAGTGGGAAGCAGAAGACGGAGAAGCATCTTAAGAAGATTGAGGATGATAAGAAGCGCGAGGCGCAGAGCTCGCTGGATGCGAGTCAGGCTACGGGGATGAATAATGCGATGGGGGCTACGGCGAAGAAGAATCGGCAGGCTGGGGTCCGGCTCGCTTAGTTGGGGAGATTCTTTCTTTGGGTGCAAGACCTTTTCTCTGTATCTTTGGTCTTCTTCTGCATTGACAATGTGTCCTGCTAGCATCCACCAAGCTTTCTGCCCTAATATGTTAAGGAAACCCTTTTGATGAGCTCCGCGAGCGCCGTGCTTGGTCTCTACTACCTTAGAACACGCAGCAATCCCAGAAAAGTCCCCCAAACAACCCCCCTCACAAAAGCTTCAACCCCCGTAACCAAATCCACCACCCCCCTCGGCCCCGGCCCAACCGCCACCGCAGTAACACTCCCCGCCTCGACCTGCGTCCGCCCCGCATCCCTCACAACCATCGCACACAATCCCAAACTGACGGCCTTGGCATGCAGCGTCAGCAGCTCCTCCTCGCCATCGACCCTCAACGCGACCTTGGCCTGCCCGCCGCGCTCCCACGCCTGCAGGCAAGGGTGCTGCGGCGCGTGGGCGAGGAAGTAGCGGTAGTTTGCGAGGGTGGCGTGCGAGGCCTGCGCGGCGAGCTTGCCGCGGGTCATGGAGAGGTCGGTGCGCAGGATGAGGGTTAGTTTGTGTTCTTCGGAGGAGGTGGGGAAGGTGGAGAGATCTTGGGAGGTGGAGGTGTCGGAGTCGGAGGGGGGGTCTGAGGAGGAGGTGGACGAAGAGCGCGCGGCGATCCCGTTCTCGCCTCGCGTGAGGCCGCGCATGAGGTCTTCGTCTGAGCTGTCCGGGTGCACGGTTACGTCGTAGCTGTTGGGCCAGCTTGAAGGTTTTTGGCGCGGTTTGGCTTTGGCTTTGGCTTTGCCGGGGTTGAGGCGGCGCTGAAGAGGTTCAGGCTTTTGGCTTGGGTGTAGAAGTAGCTTCCCAGGGCGGCGACGATGGTGGCTGCGATTGCGAGGGAGAGCGCTGAGGGCCCTGCTGGGGGTTGGGATTGGAGAGAGCGGATTTCGGCTTCGAGGGTGGTTATTCGGGATTGGGCTGCTGCGAGGCGTTGGAGGAGGTCGGGGGTGGACATTTTGGGGGCGTCTTGAGGGTAGGGAGGGTGGGGAGATGGGGCTTTGGTTTGGGGATGTCGTGGCTGTTGGGAGCTATTTTTGAGGAAGTCAATGGGTGTGGAAGGAAAGATTTTCTATCCTGAGGTGGTGGTCGTGGAGAAAGTTTCTAAAGGGGTTTAGCGTCATTGACTTTTGGCTTGCAACGACGAACGTGCTTCAACATCAATCTGTGAAGCGACTGAACCTCCAAGCAACTATACTCCCACCTTAGACATGATCCCTTCAATGCTCTAACAGAACGCCACTTATCCTCTCCTCGCACCGTTATCCATCCCACACAACCACCCACCAACCTCAATCCCGCCATCGCTCAACTCCAACAATGCCACCACCCCCCATCCCCTCAACCACCTTCCTCCACACCTTCCGCCGCACCCTCACCACAACCACTCCCCAGCACGCCAAAGCCATCCCCCCCTCCCCGCAAGCCCCCTCCCCCCCACCCCCCTACCCCTACGGCGCCTCGCAGAACTACAAACAGCGCAACCTAGGCCTCTACGGCACATCCCAGATCCGCTTCGGCAACACCGTGTCCACCAAAAACTCGATCAAAACCCGGCGCGTGTGGAAACCGAACGTGCACTCCAAGCGGCTGTGGTCGGACGCTTTGTCACGGTTCGTGCGCGTGCGGGTGCAGGCAAGGGTGCTGAGGACGATCGATAAGGTCGGGGGCTTGGATGAGTATTTACTTGGGGATACGCCGGGGAGGATTAAGGAGTTGGGGCCTGCGGGGTGGGCGCTTAGGTGGAGGTTGTTGGGGACTGAGAGGGTTAGGGGGAGGTATAGAGCTGAGAGGAGACGGTTGGGGTTGCCGGAGGAGGGAATTGCGGCGGAGATGGGCGTTGGGAGGACGGGGGAGGTGGTTAGGAGTGAGGTGCTGGAGGGGCAGTATCGGGCTTTTGATGAGGAGTTGGATGAGGTTGATAGGAGGGTGGGGGAGGAAGGGGAGGAGGAAGGGACTGGTGTTTTGGTTGGGGATGGGGAAAGGGAATGGGGAGGAGAGGGGGAGATTATGGAGGAGGATGGTGGGAGGGTGGAATCGAGGGAAAGGGTGTAGATGTGTGCATTCTGCACGGCGGCAAGGATGTGGATAATTGTTGCTGCTTCTACATGGCTAGGCGCCGAAATAGATCAGATTCGACTATTCACTCTCTTATCTTAGAATTGAGTGCCGATATCCTCTCTGTATTCTCCTGTTTGGATTCGGCACAAGAATCGATCAAATGGCGAATGAACAGCTGATGGCCCGATTTATGTCAGATGTCGAATTAAAAGCTTCACTTCATATCACTTTTCAATCATATCTTATGAAGACGGGTAGCATTTTTTTGAGAGAAGGTTTCCAATTGGCACTCATTTGTGTCTGGGGTGGGTGCACGTATAGTCATGAACGTCCACTGCTTGCTCTCTGCCTCTCAATCTCATCTCTGAACGCATTGCTCGTCCTCCCCGGACTACTAATCGGACTAACCGGACTGATCAGGTTTCCACCCATCGAGTCCTCCCTTCTATGTCCCACCCTAGGCTGCAGCTCCACCCCGCCCTGCACCGGCTCATCCTTGAAATCATCGCGCCTGCTCCTCGTCGTGGTCCGAAAGTCGTCGCCCGTCAATTTGACATCCCCTTGATCTTTCATGCGCTGGCTACGCGTCCTGCCCCCAACGTACCCTCTCCTCCGCCAACGCAAAACAAGAAAGAGACCAATACAGATCGCAGCGAGAAAGACGATAGCGATAGGAACACCGACTTCGACACCGAGTTTGCCAGAGCTATGAGTCCTTCCGGCTGCGGACGGCGTCGCGGACGGGGTGGGTACAGTGATCAGAGACACCGTAGGGCCTCCATCTTCGTGTCGACCGTCTCTATCGCTGGCCATGAGACTGAATGTCAGATTGTTCTGGGTTTCACCCTGTAGCCACTCAGGATCCATCACGATCTCCACCTCCCCGTCCGAGTTCTGCACCATTCTATGCCACACGGGCTCGGACTCCATGCCTTCCGCGGGAGTGGTGTAGGCAAGGAAGACGGTGATATTTGCGTCGTGCCCGTAGAGATTGCGATCCCAGATCGCGGAATATGTTCTCCCGACCCTGACTTCTTTGAGGTCGTGGGGCTCACAGAAGGGGCCTGAGGGGCTTTTGTATTCAATGTATGTACGGCGGCAGCTTCCGTGGGTTGCATTGGAGGTGAAATTTGCGTTCTCACCGTTCGCGGATGCGGTGGAGCTGCTGCTTGCTGCGCTGTATGTGCGGGTTGCACGATCGGTTGCTGAAGCCTTTGCGCTTGAACCGCTGGAGCTGGGTATTAAGATAGGATCGATAAATGGAGAGATGCTAGGGCTGGAGCAGACTCGGGATGAGGTAGTCGTGGCTTAAGGACAAGCTGTTAGTAGTCTTCTGAGAGCTTTCACTTGGGGGTTGCGGAGAACTCACTCTGCTGGCGTGGGCTCAAGGGAGCCGTATTTACAATTGCTGTGGCCCCATGCAAAGGCAACAAACCAAGCCATAGTACATGAGATGCATTGATTCCGAGCATCTTCTCCTAATTGTCACGCAGAGCGGTCGGTGGGAACCTCTGAAGCGCGAAGTCGTCGATTCGTCTGATCTTCGACATATGGAATGCCACAGCGATGTGACCTGTATCAATGTCGCGAGCGATGGGTCGATAACAACAGGTTAAGCCATTCTTCTCAAGCCAAAAGCTCAGCGAGTGGAGGCTGGCACTCCGGATAGTAGAGGAGCGCATGCCCAACAGCTAGCAAACAGCCGATCGCTAACACACTCCTCCAACACCATAGACCCTGCCAAGCAAATGGTATGTACACAGCATTGGTAAGACAACGCCTTCTACTCATGCAGCCGATTCCTACGCTATTAGGACTTTCCAAGTATAGCTGCGGAAGCCACTTCATGGCATTGTGCCTCCATACTTTCCTGAAGGAAATACCGTGAATGGTTCCAAATACGACCCACTCGATGAGCTCGTTTAGGCGAACCCCAAAGAATCTGCATGAAACATGTGGAGTATGGACTCGCTCTGGCGAGAATGCACGAGAAATCTTACGACAGATCATGGGAACGCCTATGAGAGACTCTGAAAAGGCCCGAGGGAAGGTTCCCGGGGGCCCTTCGACGGAAGCTTTCAAAAGGATCACCTAGATCCGCCCCCTGGACAGACATGAGTGCCGCAAAACAGTGATTTTGGTGAGACCAATTTTTCCCGTTCTGGACTGTAGATGGTGCTACCTATGCATTTGGACGAGACTCTGCAATTGGAGCTCATCCCAAGTGAGCCAAGTCAGCCGACCGTTTGTCCAATACGATTCGGCATTCTTTTTGTCGGGAGCGAGTCATCTTGATTCTTAGTTAGACCAGAGCCTTATCTTGGACTACAAATGTGAACAGTCTAGACCCAATGCGTTGAATCTCCTTCAATATGAGCGTAGCTGGTCTCAAAGTATGACGACTAGTGGTCGAACAGTCATTGATGTAGTATTCATTATTATGTTCCAAAAACATTCCCAGCACACTGTTTCTGGGGCGATGACTGTGCGATGTCCCTTCGCAACGCTTATCGAACTAGCAGCAAGTCTTGCTTCCCAGTTCCCGTGGGCTTGCACCAGGCAGATGGTTTTATCAAGCTTATCAATCAGCTCGAGCCAACTCTGTATACTAGTCATGGTGGATTGCCCCTCCATGGGTGACATTGTTGCAGCGTTGTGATATTGATCAGCACAAGGCGAGATAAAGCCAAGGTTCTCGCCCCGAAAGGTGTCGAGAACGTTCAGGTCCGCAACCCACTTGCCGGCATCGTGAACCGAAACCAGGGTTTCCAACATATACACATCGGCGTCTTGGGAACCTGAAAAGCCGACATTGACCTCACTGAAGGCACCAGTGAACGATAGATGCAGTGAAGTACTTTTGAAGCAATCTCTCGGTACACCGTCAAACTCAACACTACCAAGCTGACGCCAATCGCTGAGGGATACCTCCGTCATCATAGGATCCACAGGCGGTACGAGGAATGCGATGCCAGGGCGTCCAATATTACCAGCAATTCTTTTGATGTCCCCGGAATAGGAATCTTGGGATGGATCACAAAGTAATGCAGCTCCAACAAACAGAGAATCACCGGAAGACATGGCCATGACGTTCACCAACTCGGTAGGGTTGGCGTCGTAGTGTCCCGATTCGAACATCGTAATGCAAGAGAAAGCGCAAGCTCGGTCCAAACGGTAAGATTGCAGGCTTGGAGGAGCAACCCGGCTAGTGGTTGTACTGCGTTGCAAACCAAGCGTTTGGGATACAGCCCACTTGACCCATTGAGCCTGCCAAAGCTTGCACTGTAGGACGCGAACGTCGATCGTAGCATCTGGAAAATTGCTGTAAGTCATTGCTGCCGTAGAGACAGCTTTAGCCGACTGCATGTAAGGGTCCGCCTCTACTTCAGCTGTTTGGAAGTGCCAGGCCAGCCGGCTTGCCACAGCATTTGGTTCCATCTTTTTTGCCTCGAAGAGAGTGTACATATCTTGGGACTCTTGCTTCGGGGAACGAATCAGATTGATCAGTTCCCCTTCACCTTCCAGGACGAATATTGCGGCTCCGTGCATATCACCGTAAATACATCTGAACCATGGTGTCTGGCTTGAAAGTGGAGGATATTCACCCATATTATCCCAGAAGATGCCCATTTTACCCACTGCAAAGTCCTCAATAGATTGATTTTCTCTCGGTACCACCTCTTCACCAATAGCTGCGTAGACCTCATTCCTCCGGCCATAATCGTCCCGAATCAAGTTACATTCAGCATCACTAAAGTACGCGCGATCAGGTTCAATGGAGAACTCGGGAAAATCGTCGATTGACCCGTAATTTGCTTGGGCAGCATGCCAATGAGCAAAATCACGAGGGACCTTATGCCAAGCATATTGAAATGCTCGGTCCAGTCTTCTTTCATACCTGGCGTCCGATAACCTGCCTTTGCGTAAATCTGCAGTACCGGCATACAGCCATCGACGGTGAGCTTGGCTCTTGTGCTCATCACCATGATGCTTTCTCTTTGTTGACCGCCTGTTCCATGGCAGTGCGGTTGCGTATTCATAGGTGGCCTTGGACGATCCGGCCCACTCGTGTCTATATCGAATGAACATCTGATGGCTCTCCAACCGCAGTCCTTGGCAGATGTCTTCCGCAACCTTACGGAGGAATGAAATTTGGTCGTCCTCGGTACGAAGCAGTCTGACGAAGCTTCCACACTGTAGTAAACCGAACATAGGCATTTTCGGAATCCCAAGGAAATACTGTCCGTGCTTGCGGCCTAAAGACACAAGTTTCGTGGCCACAAGCTTCTCATTTCCCTGACAGTCTAAGTGATATCTTGCAGCTGCAAATAAAAGGTTTAGCCACGAAAATTTCGCACTGATCAGTCTTTTTGCGTCCCAAAGCCCATTAGAAGCGGCTTTGTCAAGTAGGTTTGATATATGACCAAGGCAGCGCACGGCTCTGAGGGTATCCAAAGCTGCATCACCCCATCCCCAGAGAAAGCAGCCTAGGAAGGCTTGCAGGAATTCGGTAAGGGACAGTCTAGATCGCTCACTGCTATTGATAGAGCAGGACGCCACTACAGGGGCGCCGTAATGCCGAAGACTCGCCAGTGGTAAGGACCAGTAGACTCCACTCTTGTCTAAGTCAGGCTTTTCCAGACCAATCGTCAAGACTCCGCCAGACTCAAAGATGGGATCATGCTGACGGACTTGAGTTTTGCAAGGAATGACGACCAGCATGTCTGGAAATAGATGCCAAGCGGACAAAGCAAGAAGAATGTCGCCGCTAATTGCCTGTTGAGATATACCCTTGATTAGTCCTTCCATCTGAGCCAAGGAATTCTTCCAAGCGGAAAGCACGCTCTCGTATGTGTTGTTCTTTTTGTTAACGGAACTCTTCACATTATCAACGATCAACATGAGCTGTTTTTGCTGGCGGTTCTTGACAGTGTCCGCAGTCCGCAACCAAGCACGCGCACTAGCATCCCACTCAGCAAGTTGAGCTCGCGTGATGTCTTGTCTAGCAGCAGCTAATGTGGCCATTTCTATTATGTTTCCTTCATCCATCTCCGATCGGACCGACATTTTTCGTTTCTGTACAATCTCAGCCCATATAGACGTAGCTTCTGGTCCGTCCCACATCCTTGCCAACAAGCATGCGAGTAAATGAACCGCGATAGCCGCTGGACCAGATGTAGCAGCTGCCCATATGCTAGTGGCATCTGATCCTACACGGCTCGAGAAAACGCCGTATTTGCTTCGCACCTGGGGGCGACTGACGATGCTTGTGATATTTCCGACGCTCGCTGGCCGTATGCCTTCGTGACATTAGGCGTTGACGGGAGGATTGATGCAAAAAGAGCCCCAAGCTTCCGCGCCGTAGCATGAGGCACACCGTTCTCAGCCTCCTCACGTCGGGCTGTCGATAAGGAAGATCCAACGCCGTCGAATTCCTTCGGAGCCACAGTTTTCCATAAGGAGAAATCGAAATTTATATTTGCGAGAGCTGGCGCGATTTCGAGGGTATTGTTGACAGCAGCTGATGTCAACTTGCTAATAGAAGACATGTGGACAATGCACCCTGATAAGACATCGACTGCACTCGGATCTAAGAAATGGATAAGTTGCCAAATTTCCGCATTGACCTCGGACTTTTATCCTGGAGTAGACTTCGAATGTAAAGTGAGGCGCATGCCATCATATTATAAGCATAGTGGGACTGATGGAACGAATGCCAGGCAAATTCTGCTGTACTCGGTGGATGTTACGAAAAGAGATTGTGGCTCGAGTCAGCCTTTCACATAGCCCCGCTGCACCATAGGTACCGCAAGCAGGCTTGACGCAGAAGAAGCTTATTCCTCCAATGAATTGCGCAGGCTTCACTCCATCTTCTTCCTCACGAATAACCAATGATATGCTCAAATGCAGGGCCCAAGCCTGCCTCCGAAAGTCTAGCTCCTGTGTATGCGGATTCGATTACTTGAAAATGTAAAATAACGATTGGTCTCTGGCAAACCAGGACGACAAAACATACAAATAGAACGCCAACAATGAATTTATAAATGTAAGAATGAGTACCGCTGAACTTGCGATGAGATCGAGGATATCTAGACATTTGGAGCAGATACTTTCTTTTGGTTAACCTTTCTTTTTGATCTTCTGTTCGAAGTCTGGAGGAATAGAAACAGCGCGAACATTCAAACCAACCTAACATCGACGTATGGAATAGGTAGAATTAGACGAGAAACACAAACAAACATGCTAGAAAAGTCTCCATCGTGATCAATTCTGTCTACAGCAAGAGAATATATAGTCGGAGATGACAATTGCAAAACGCTGAAATTCAAGGAATTGCGACGGAAGACGCTGGTGACGCTTGAGTTCATGATGACTAATCTTTGGCCTGAAGAAGCCGAGGCGCTAGCACTGTGCATACCAGACGAGCCAGAATCATCATTAGGCCTTCTGAAGCTCCTGCCAGAGTAAGCTAGAATGAGGTGATCCCTGCTTTTTGGTCTCAGAGATTCGTCTCAAGTGCGAAGTAAACCCAGCTCCACGAAAAGTGCGAGGCAGAGGTCGTTGGAGGCAGTTTGTTGTCGAGGGTATGGTAGTGATAGCATAAAAGAAAACCGGGTATGTGTTTCGCTTTCATCAAAGGGATGGTCAACGGATTAGTTGAGGAAGAAGGGTAAGTTGATGGCGGACTTATGTTCTCGCGGCAAGTAGTTTGAAGTCACGCATCCACCTTCACACGTAAACCCTCGAAAGCTGTGCAGCCACGCCTTCAAATCACCGACATCCCTCCCCCATTTGCAAACCTCCACATCCTCACCCCTTCAACCATACCCTTCAGTTCAACCTCCCCCATAGATAAACTCATCAAACACAATAGCGACATCCTCATTCTTCTTCAGCTTGGCAGTCGTGTTCAGAAAATGCAACTCAATGGTATTGATACTGTTGAAGTTATCGCCCAGGTTGAACAGCTGCAGATTCGATGTCTTCTTGGAGGTCGGGATGAAATGCCAGACCGCCTCAACGATATAGTAGTTGGGCCCGCTGCCGACGACTTGCACGTTACATTCGATAGGGCGCAGGATCTTCTGAGAGGCTACATACTCCCCAAGATTGCGCGTGTTAGATAGTTTGAAATAGGCAGTTTCCCCCGGGTGAGGTAAGATCACGCCTCACAACCAACGTACCTTTATCAACGGTCACACAAGCGAGGAACGCAGACTCGGGATCAAGGATGCGGATCTCGTCCCGATTCACAGTGATCGTCGCCCGATTGGTCGGGATCACGGGATTAATGGCGATTAAAGCGTTCGGGCCAGACGGAACCGTGATGACACCGTTGCCGGTAAAATCGCGCACGGTGTAGCCTGAGTATTGCAGCCCAAGGTAGGGGTTTGCGAAGGTGAGGGTTGTGCCTGAGGGAAGGTTGTCGTACTGTGGGGGCCGATGTCAGCTTACGGTTCTTGTATATAGTGGATGGGATCAGGCATGGGATGGGGTGGAAGGATATAATAAGGGGAGCTGACGTTGGCGAAGTAGAGGATGTCGCAGGTGCGATCGCACTGGGCGGTTGCGGGGACCACGGCGGCGAGAGCGAGGCACAAGGCCTTGAATGGGATTGAGGATAGCATCGTTGAAGAGGTTCCTGTTATACTAAGCCACGGTTTGCGATCTGATGCCCGGATGGCTGTCCAGTGCACTCTAATAAGAGACGGGGATTCCACATGGGCATCAGCCTTCTATATGAGGCTCTCCAACGTCTGCAAAGCCCCAACTTCCATGATCACTTGATCTTCTTAGCTCCCGGGAAACAACTCCATGGTGCTATTCGCATGTAACCATGAAAGTTTATGGACGACGTTGCCTGACTCCCTGCCACCAATCATGGCTCTAGAATTCATGTGGCTTGTTCCAGCCAAGGAAACAAGCGAGCAGTGAGCCACACGAATTCTTGCTGTACTCCGTAGTGCTACTCGTAGTAGTTAGTACACCCACTGGTGCTATCGCCAAGACATGATCACAACCCATCGTTAAAGTAAAGATATTTATGTACCTCGTATCGAATGACCTAGGAAACCCCTACTTCAGGATCTGACGGGGGGGAGGGTCTGTCTGAAGTCCACTTGGAAGGCTGGAAGCATTGAAAGTTAGCTTTCCGTCTGGGATCAACTTGGTTAATGATAGATTCCGACGTTCACGGAAAGGAGACATACTTGTTCTAGACGTTGGAATAGTCATCTGCTTGGCGCTAGCCGCCGGGGTTACATAGGTAGCTGCAGATAGAGTAGAAGTGCATTCCTGCAAAATCCTTTGCTGGTAACGCCTCGTCAACATAGGAAAGGCAAGTCAGTCGAGGCCTATGTCTACTGTCGACTCATTCTATGATAGCCGAGGAGCTAATCCAGGACTCTTTACAAGAAGATCAACATCCCAAGTATGATGGCTATTTTCGGCTGTTAATTCGCAGCGATAATTGAAGCAACAGTCACGGTCTGATCAATGAAAGCCTTACCCTCCCTTGGCCTGAATGAGCTGAGAGAACCTGATACGATGCAGCAGCAACATACGAAAACTTAGCATTGAAGGCATCTTGTGATATATGTTCGTCAAAAAGACTCATCAATTGACGAGTTCCGGAAGTGTGACAGCGTTAAGTAAAGAGGTTTGGGGATGGTCTTGAAATGCTTTCCAGAAAGACTTGAAGAATCTCTTAAAGCCTTTTGAATGTCGATGAGACGATTCCCGTGAAGCCCTGCAAAGATGTGAGAATGGAGCATCCATCGATTGTGATAGATGGCAGATCCCTTTGATTATTATTGTGCTGCGATCGTGCAACTCAGGAGGCACCATCAGGGCTTTCATTGGAGCAGAAAAGTATCCGTACTCGGATCGAAGTAAACCGAACTGATATGAAAGAATTTCTATCTCTTGCCTTCTCCATTTCTCTCAAGTCGGATAAACCTACAAGATCGTGGGACAGAGCACTTAAGGGTTCGCATGTACTCGTACCCCATGAAAGCAACTGCAAACTCTGCGACGGAGCATGTGTTATAAGAACAAGACATATGTAGTCAATCATAAGAATAGATGGCAATGTGTGATTACCTTATGGCCCAAAAGACGAAACAGCCAAGGTGAAACTGAGTCAAGGGACGCTAAACCTCTGCTGGACCGTGCCAAGACCTCCGAGGTTGCTCCTCATTGGTGTCGCATCATTTATTATCCGTAGAGCTGCTCTCTCTTCAACGTCTCTGCCTGTGCGCTTCTGGCTCACTCGAACATTCTTATCTGTTGTCATTGCACCCATTATTACTTTCTGGACCCAGCTCTACAGTGCCAGAACCCCATCCGTCATTCAACAGAAGCCCACGACTAAGCACAATGCTCGTCCTAGCCCCACTTCTCCTCGCACTCCCAGCAATTGCGACGGCCCAAGAGCAGAAACCATTGGGCCCATCGTTGCTCGACAAAGTCAAGTCATATATCCCAGGAATCGCACAAGAGCCAGTCGCAGCAGGAGCTGCAAAAGTAGCTGCCGCAAATGTTACACCGTTGACCAATTCTAATTGGGAAGAAGTGTTGTCCCCAAAAGCAACATCACCAGGACAAGGCCCGGAAACATGGATGGTCTTCGTCTCTGGAGGTAACAAGACTTGCTACGGACGATGCACTAAGGTAGAGGAGGCTTGGAATGAGACAGCAGCACTGTTTGCGGCCGATCCAACTGCACCACATCTCGCCTACATCAACTGCGATAAACAACCTGTTCTTTGCTCAACATGGGCCGCAGCTGCTCCCACCATCTGGCACATCCAGCGACCAATAGCACAGGCCGACCAGTCGACTCCTGCTACAACTATCCACATCGTTCCCCTCAATACAACTACCACAACCGCGCAAAAGATAGTCCAGATCCATACTCAGAAGACGTACGAGAAGCGACCGGTTTACGAAGGCGCTTTCCACCCATTCGATGGCTATCTAGCCAAATTGTACCTCAACAAGCCTGCTGGCTATGCGATCTTTGCGTTCTCACAGATTCCCAGCTGGGCGTTCATGATTGGCATTAGCATGTTCAGTAGGAACATGATGTAAGTTTCATTCTACAAGTTGGGAGACAGCTACTGATTGGAGAACAGGAACCGTCGTATGGGTAGTCCAGATGCTCAACAAGCTGCAGCGGCTCGCCGCTCGGCACCTCTCGGCGGAGCCCCACCTGCAAATGAGCCACGTTAAGTGGGGAAGGGCGACTCCAATACGTTCAGGAGTGTAGTATATCAATATTAGGTCGACATCGTCTTTAATGGATTGGGCGTCTATAAAGCTTTGTCTTCTTGGTTGGACTTAGGATACAATTTCACGTAAGATAGGGAAAGGCTCGGAAGCGGTATGGCGATATCAGAGTTTGCTGAGGAGTCGGGATCATAGGGACATTCTTCATAGTGTACCATGTTCTTGTCGTAATATGCTATCATGTTCCCCAATATTCAGAAACAGCGCCCCCGAAACCCGTCCCCACTTAGTCCTGTCATCGCCCAGAGTATTCTTATTGAAGCTCCGAATAGGACCTAGTCACGTGAGTAGCTAAGGTCTTTTTATAATCTCCTTCCACAACCTCTTCTACTCATACATTGATTGACATCTAAAACTTCATACTTCATGGCAGTTGTACCTCCACTGGATCTTGTGACGGCGCGGGATAACCCTAAATTCGAGGCATTGTACCAAGGCCTTACCACTAGCATATTGAATTCAGACGGCTCTGTGAAAGTACCCAGTCAAGATGCTAGACAGCAGGAATCAGTACGAGAAGCAACACTTACCTACATGTTACAAACCACGATGGGCCACTCTAACCTCAGCTGCTATCTAGTAGGAGCTTTTGGCAGCGCAGCATGTCTCCGCAAGGACTACGATTCTCAGAGCTGCATTGACACACCTCTACCATCATAATTTGCCTGATGAGGTGCGCAACTGCAATAACAGCTTGATCCATGCTAAACTGACTGAAAGGCTTAGCTACAAGACCTGATAACGTTGATTGTCTCTTCGCCGGCTGATCGGGACCAATCGCGCCTCGGCAACTTTCTCTCCAGCTGTGCTCCTGATCCCTCTTCTCTGGCTCCTCTCGTCTCCGAAGAGCTCTCGTCGACTTCAGATCAACTCTTCCACCTAGCGAGCCTTGGATTGAACCAGGCTTCTACCGTTCACCAGATCGCAGTCCGCAAGAATGGGCTAGCAGAGTCGATGGCGAGGCTACACAATAAACGTCTGGGCCTGGCAGATGTCGCTTGCTCGGTTCTGGAGACTCAACAGGAGATATCCACGAGTAGCATTCGGGCACTTGAGAGTGTGAAATATGGCAGCGTAGCAAGGGCGAGCATTGCTGAAGCTGGATATTTAACCGCGGCCGCGGAGGGGCTGGATGAAAAGCTGAGGTATGTGGAAGACATTTTGAATTTTGAATTTCCAAGCTACCAGACCGAGCTAATCCTAGTATGATACAGAGTCTTGAAGCTGGAGGCTTTCCAATCCATCTATGACCCTGAGGTCAGGGTCGCCATTGAGCCATACGGAAATCACCTTGCTCGTGTTCAAGAACGGCTGATAGCCCGAGAGAGATCTGCCAAAGAAAAGCTAGGCCAGTATGAGGCTTTAAGTCAGAACATGGGTGAGATAGCGACCGGGTATGACAAGCTCATGCAAGAAGTTGAAAACGTCAAAGCCGAGATCAAGAAATTGAATAGCAAGGACGCCTCATGACGCAAGTAATCGAGGCCTTGTGTCTAGGCTACTCAATGGCTGTGCAGTTGTCGAGATCCACACTTGCAGGACTAGATTCGACGAGCTGTGCATCCTCACCTTCAAGGATTATCAGGTGTCACGACGAGCAACTTCCATCTAGCATGGTAGTCTCTACAATTGCAGCACTTATCAACGCCTCTGGTCTAGATTGCTCTCAGGACCGAAGGTAGAATCTCGGTCAGACCTACATATGGTTCATGTATCCTCGGAAAACCATAACAATCCAATTCCTCTCCAAGTACTCTCAATCTCACCGCTTTACCATGTCTGCTCTATCCTTTTCCCATGCTCTAGCAAGGTCACTTCTAGGGTCGCTACCAACTTATTAGCTTCTCATTCTCTAAGGTACGCGAATTGAGATTTCCTACTGGCAAGGTGTACCATGACGTGCTCGGCTCCTCTCAAGGTCATCCTCTAATATGGCATTTGTTGACGTAGGCCACCATGTCGAGACTTCGGGGCCTGAGTGCCTCACACTCGGTAAAGGGCTTTCTGGGCTTATGCGGATATTCGGATCTTGAGTAACTTCAACCGCGGAATGATTCGAGTTATGCTCGTATAGTTTTGACTCGTCCTGCGAGTTTGATTGCCTCATGCTTGGCAATGGACTCTCTGGGCTTATGCGGACGCCGGCATTTTGTACAATCCCCTGAGCGACTTGATTGGAACCTTGCTCCCCAGGCCTTGATCGGCCATGCGAGCTTGAATGGCCCACGCTCGGTATGGGGCTCTCGGGACTTATGCGGACGTCTGCATTTCGTACATTCTCATCATTGGAACCAATTGACGTAAGCTCGTATTGGCTCGTACGCATGAACGACACCGTCCGCTGATCCGCTTCTGGAAATGTGCGCCTGGACCCCTCCCACCATACTGGTGTCTGTTCTCGCGGGTCCAGCTGGTCGAATGATAGCGGCAATCCTTCAGCATCCAAATCACTTATTGTCTTGTCCCTATCAATTGCAGGTAACACAGCTTTCGCTTTACTTCCGGAAGACCCGTGGTTTTCAGATCGAGATGAAATCTGCAAGCCACACTCCGGGCGCTCCTTTCCCAATGTCTCATCCGAAGTCGCGGGCCCTGGGTCAGATCCCGGATTCGGTAGACTCATGATCCATTTCCGGATACGGTCATTGCCTGCAAAATCATAGATAATGGCACCTTCAATGTCTCTCGCCATCGTATACTGCTCTATTAAAGTCCTTAGCTCCCCTGTTCCGCTACAGATTACAGTGGCTTTACTCACCCCCCGGGGTTTCATCCATCGCCAGTATGGAAGTTACGGACATGTTGGACAATGCCCAAAGAAACTTGTCGATTTCCGGCCCTAGATAGCAGGTTGTTATGGTAAGAGCCCTGTTAGCTATAACGACAGTGTCTTCTTTCCTTATGATGTAATATCCATATGCTATAATTGATAAATAAGTTGGAAATGTCACCGAAGTTAGCTGACAGAAGCGTCTGCTTGAAGAGTGTTGGTCGATAGATTACTCTAACGACCTCCCATCGTACCTGCCTGGTTTATTATCCCAATAGAGGTCAGCAGCTGCCATGGGGACTGCTCAAGAGTTTCTTTGCCCTGCTCCGTCAAAGAGGGTTGCGCCTTTACTCTTCGCACCTACTAAGGTACGATATTAGTCTTCGCAGATATCCTCATCTATCTAACGCACGGTAGAGCGGATCTCGAAGTAGATCATCATTACTTACCACTAATTTTCTTAGCAGAGCACCGGTGAGAGGCCTTCGAGCACGTTTCTCGCATGTGCTAAACCTCTATAGCTTAAGCAAGCCCCACAAGTTAGTCGTCGCTGCTCCGAATCGCAAAAGTGGAAGAAGAAGCCCTCATCGACATCATCCATGGCATTATCCTCCCACTCCAGCAAGTTGTCAGAAGACGACCAAATCGCCCTCATCGTCGCAGACAGACATTGCGAACTTTTCGCCTGAGATCTATCTCGCATGCTAGGATACCACCCAGATCGACTCGACCTTCGCTTCTTCCCAAATACAATCGATGAGATACTTCAGGAGCACTATAATGGACGAAAATGCAAAGGGTCTAAATTCTACGCGAAGTGGTCCAAGGACTAGGCCGCTGGCACTGGGCAAGAAGGAGTGGAGCGGAAACCGATGCTGGAAGAACGAATGGCGGTAGTTGAGCGATGCCTGCCAGAAGCTGAACGCCGTGATGTCGAGGCTGGGAAGCTGAGGCATTCTTCCGTGAAGAGCAACCGAGAACGTCGAAGCCCACTCGCAGAGTACCTCAAGAAGGAAGAAAGTGGGGCTTCTATGGCTCTAGATCTGAAGCTCTTCGAGCAGGACGCTGGGATCTATGAGCAGACTGTTTTGGATTCCGGCCGAGCTGTGACGGAGAATGAGACGACAAGTAAGAAAAACCGGCTACTCGAAATGGTGGGCAAAAGTAAACAGTCTACAGAGACAAAATATGAACCAGATACAACGCAGTGGAAAGTTACCATAGACGACGGCGCCTCGGAAGTCGCTACGTTGTGTGAGAAGGACGAGGACTTTACATCAATCGATTAGCCTGGGTAGACCTGGAGCGATGAGGTTGGAAGATAGCAGTCGTATCGGTGACAGAGAGTGCGACAGGAACAAGCTGCGTGCCTACAAATTGAGCTGTCTCCTCCCTCAATCCTTCACTTATGAATACCCTGATCTCCATGTTCCTACAACGATGAATATTATCGCTACGCTCCCAACTCCAACACTCCACACGTGCAACATCCTCTTTCCCTTTCCCACATATATACACCCGGAAACGCCATCCCCCATCCTTAAAAAAAAAAAAAAACCATCCATGAAACACCCTACACACCAAAGGAAACACCCAAAACAACCCTAAACCATCTCATCCAGCGCAACCCCAGAATCCGGACTCCACAGCGTCGGTACCCGTTTCGGACAGCGCTCCAAGGGCGGCATACCCATCTTCACAGCCTCCCTCTCCCTCTCAGACTGACCAAGGCTACTTGCTCGACTCAGCGTGCCCTGCTTCCCGGTCTCCGCCTCCGCCTCAGCCTGCGCGGTCTCCGAGGTTGGCTTTTCCATCGTAGCCAATTCGAACACAACGTCCTCGGTCTGCTTCCGCGGGATTAGTCTGTCGAGCCTGCAGCTGCCGTTTACGTTCACGGTCGCGAAGCTTTCGGGGGCTGGGGCGGTGTGGTTGGCTGTGGGGACCGCTTCCCCTTCATCCTGTCTCTGGGGGCTGGCGAGCTCGGATACATGGGAACCCCCCGTACAAGGGGCCGTCTCAAATCCACCTCCAAAGCGCAACGGACTGGGTTGCGTAGGCGCGAAACACGGGGCCTTTCCCTTCCCGTTCCCATTCCCGTTGATGCTGGACCTGGCAACGGGGACACTGAAGCTGGTGATGGGCATGGGTGCGATTTGGCGCAGCATAGCCCGTCTCCTGCCATCCAACGCCCGCGGTGCCCCCGAAAGCGGGATATACACCCCGCCCTCGCCGCGTCGCCCAGCGCGGGACTGGCATCGCGGCGGGAGCGAGGGAGGCGGCATCCGCGGGAACGGAAATCCTTGCTCGTCCACTGCGGGGGGAGCATCTCGCAGTCGCTGCACGGCTCTGGAGCTCCCTTCGCCGTTGCCGTTCGGGGTCCGTGGTCGGCTGGGTAAGGCGGCAGGCGTCGTGGTCCCGGATCTCCGCGCCAGGTTCCGTCGTGCGATGGCGTGCTTGAAGCCTGGGTCTGGGAGGCGGCCGCCGCGGGGATCGAGGTGGAGGGAGGGTCCTGCGGTGATGGTTTCGATGCCTTCCCAGACGAGCCAGTCGAGGCGGCGGCGGCTGGAGGCGGCGGTGGTGCTGCTGTACGCCGGGGTATGCGGGCGCGTGGGCAGGGGGCTGTTGATGGCGGTGGTGGTTGTGTCGGTGGTGATTCCGCTCTGGGGTCCGGCCTCGTGGTGCGCGAGGACGCGGCGAACTCCTTTTCCGACCAGCTTATCTTCCCCTTCTTTCTCTTTCCCTTTCTTGTCCAACTCCTCCAGCTGCACCTGTAGCCGCTCGCCGCGCGCCTCCCGCAACGCCGACCTCAACAGCTTCCACAGGCTCAGCGCCGATGCAAGCACCATCAGGACTTGCACTATGTACACCACCCACCCGCCGGCGGGCGACCACCCATAAAACGGCCGCTCGTGCTTCATGGGCAGGTTCAGCAGCCCGCCGTTGCCGCATATGTACCCCGCGTGCAGCACGAAGGCTTGGACGATCAGCGTGAGAAGGCAGAAGATGTGCAGGAACCAGATGAAGCAGCGCGCGGAGCGGTGCCGGAGGAGGAAATTGGAGAGGCGGTGGAGGCGGGGGGTGGAGGTGGGGGCGAGGTAGGGGGAGGAGGATTTCAGGAGGCTGATGACTAGGGGTAGGAAGAGGAGGGTCGTGAGCAGGAGGTTGAAGATTGAGATGCTGATGTAGGTTGCTAGGACTGTGGGAGGGGAGGGGTGGAGGATTAGGAGGGGGCAGGTTATGCGGATGTCGTTGGGGGACATTTTGGCGTGCTTTGGTTGGTATTGGGTGGGTGGTTAAAGGGGGTATATTGTATATGAGGCAGTTTATGGGATGGGTAAGAGGGAAATTGAGATGGAAAGAGGGAGTTAATTCAGTGTTGCTGGTCGAGGCTGATATGTTCACTGATCTTTGGGAAGAATGTCAAGTTGCAGGAAGAAAGAGATTCGAGAGTCAAGAGAATGTAAGGAAAGTTATACTTTGATGATGGTTGTTGACTCGGAGTTTGGTTGGGAGCCTCAGAGCTCCGGGAATTTACCGTGGCTTGCATTGAGCTTCCCATACTTTCGGGGACCTCACTGGAAGCATTCTCATTCGCTGTGTAGCTTTACTCATCTCTCAACAGGAGCTAATAATTGTCTCAACGGTTTGATCTGCGGTCAACGGTCTTGTAGCGTTGATCGAACGATGACGAGTGGGTGGAGCCGTGGTTAAGTATGCTTAGCTCAGAAAGCTATTTTTTGAATTTTATATATCTCTCTCTCAGAGTAGATGCATATCCATTTAACAGAAATTAGAGAACAAAGAGATGTGAACATCTCATCAGTTGAGATGTACATAGAAAGATGATGAATCGCATCGATGTAAAGGGGTGGGATATAGGCAAGAAGGAGTGAGTGACAGAGTGGATAGAATAGAGTCGATACAGAGTAGACCCACCAGCTCCATCAAATAGCCGGACGTACCCATACTTTACATTGCCTTAACTCTTAGCATTCCGCCAAGGGACTCAACGATCCGGTGGCAAAGATACTTCGTGGCGTCTCCCTAACCTTCAGATCTCCATCCGATTTTGCCGATGGCTCAACGTTCTTGGTAACCCACATATACATCCGAGTTTGTTCAGACTCTCCTTCCAGATTTGACAATTCTTTCTGATTTATCTCTGTTTTCGCTCATACATTTGAAATTCGATCGTGATATATCTCTTTCTCACGTAAAACTTGGGGAGTTCTGCACGTAATCGTCAGCAATACTAGTCTCTACTGAAGTTCTCTCCCCATTATCTATAATATTACCACTCTACCAGACTCCGGAAGCCAAAGCAGAAATCCTCGCCATGCCTGACCTATCATTCAAAATCAAGATCCCCTTCCTCCTCTCATACTCTTACTCTCGCTCCACCACCGTCACCAGTAACACTCAAACATTTGGTGGGGCCGTCAACGTACGACCCACCACTCCACCCGGGCAAGCGCCCAGTATAAGCCGCCTCAGGCGGGAAGCGGAGGCTTGCCTCCGCGCATGCAGGACACCCTCCAACCTCGACTTGGCAATTGGGGAGTGGGCTGACCTGGAAGATGGGTTTGAGCCTGCACCTCTCCAGCGCCGGCACAGATCGCAGTTCTACGATGGAGAGGGAACTGAAGGTGAGGAGAATGGAAAGAAAAACAAGAAGAAATCTGCGTTTGTCAAATTCGCCAAACGGATAACGAGGTTTCTCTTCCATTTCGATGGGGGCAGGACTGATTCGCGAGGTCGGCTCCTCCTGCGCGACTTGAATCGCAGTCCCGATCCTAGGAATATGAGGCGAAGGACTAGAGGGACAACGTTTTCTGGTGAGAGGCCGGTGTTCAGGGATGTCGATTGGAATCCGTCGCCGCAGCCAGGAAACGGTGAGGTGAGAGGGGAAGAACAGGGGGAAGGGAGTGGAAGCAGACAATGCTGTGCTGTGGGAACGGGCACGGCTTACGAAGGGTGTTGTGAAGGGCCAAGTCGTCCCAAGCTCGTAACATCCGAGGCTGAGGTTGCTGCGTCGGTGAATAGAGGTGAAGAAGATAACGAGGAGAACAGAGGACAGACTGATAGTGGTGTCGGTGGCCTTGTATATCAGTCAAGCTCTGAGGACGGACATGACTACGCTCGTGGAGACCAATGTAGCTGTGGTATACTCTCTGGGGATGATGGTAATGATGAGATGCCAGCAGATGAAGTGGGGTATGGGGAGCTGTCGGCGCACCCATCGCCTTTTACGAGGGTAGAGGATGATGGTAGGTACGGGTATTTCTGAGGGTGATTTAAGCTGAGAGAACGATCTTCGATGCCACATATTCGCCAGAGCCTCGTGTATACTTGTTCAATCCCTTGAATATACATCCGTTAGATTTGGGAGAGGCCCAGTGCGATGATTCCTCGAGTTGCGTCTCACCTTTTCCAATATGTGTAACGGATCAAGCTAGTCTACGATAGTACACCGTGCATGATCCAAACCGATACCACGTTACTGTCGGGTGCAATTACAATATTTATACTGAGAACAATACAATCTGACAAGAACTGTGATGGAATGAGGCGACATCGACTGGGGAAGATAGAGGAGATCGGATCAATTTTACATCGCTAGTCGTATGATAAGTACCACATATTTGGGGTATTCAGAATCTTCAGCATAGCATCGTAGACCAGTAAATCAGATCTCGTGAGGATTTCCAAGGTGGTGTTGTACGCTTGTACGAGTCTGCGTTTGTTGACCCGAGGCGGGAGAAAAAGGATACCTGTGCCCGTTGATTGGTCAATGACGAGCATTGGCCAATCAACGTCGTTCGTTTGCCAATGAACGTTTGTTGGCCAATAAACGCGTTCATTGGCCAATATTCAGGTCGTTGGCAAATCATCTCGTTTATTGTCAAATCAACGTGTTTATCATTGTTGCTTTTATTTCACAGAAACCTCGCATGTGAACTAAGGCAAAGAAGACATGAAAGCCTTGCAATCTGCAGTCAAGTCGCCTCGAATTTTGCAATCAAGCCGCCTCGAAATTTGCAACCATGACGCTTGAAGCCGTTCCGAGTCCTCGACAAATCAAAATATCTCGTGATCTTCGCGATCTTTTACAGATAACAAGCAAAGTTTTGAAACAGCAGCAAACAAGAATGACGCAGACAGCAATAGTTGAAAGAAGATGAGCGAGTTTTCTTATATGTGCGTTTTGTCTCGAGTTTTGCGATCACTTGCGATGAAACATGCATTGTGTATAGACATGACAGAGACTTCGCTGCAAGAGAAGAGGCTTCGCTGCACAATATCGGCGAGAGACCGACGAAAGATTTGCAAAGAAGCTGATCCCCAGCTAGTACGTCAGGTCACAAAAGCAGCATGCGTTGAAACAGCAACATTTTCGTGCGTTGGGCAATGAACGAGATGATTTGTCAATGATTTGAATATTGGCCAATCAACGCGTTCATTGATCAATCTTTGTTCATTGATCAATGAACGCGTTGATTGACGAATGAACGTACGTTGATTGAACAATAAACTTATTGGTGTATGAACGGACACAATACATTATGTAAGACGTAACGCCAAGCCCGTAGGGCTCATTACATAAGCCCTTTTTAATCGATCAAATTTGTACTAGTATTTGTTGGTCCTTGGGCTATACAGGCTATGAGTACTTGGTGTCTCAACGTTGAGGCGATACTGCGATGTTTTCAATATATCAGTATTATCAATTATGCGTTCGGTACCACAGGAATATCAATATCTACTAAAATTCATCATTTCACCCCCAATACTTCATGAGGTAGAAGCTAACCTTGAAGATTCGATGTTCGGGATATAATCAGATTCTGGTCGTGAGCTGCACCGAGAAAGCATCATCTTAGATCTCACTACAACGTCCACGGGTAATTAGGGGAGAACCAGCCTATTTTTAGGTCATGAACGCGTGTGACTGAGGCTACAACAAGTCACCTTCCTCTTTCGTCAATCCGTGTATCAATGGAAACTACCCGAAGAGAGCCCGCCCCACCCAGAGCTCACCCATCGTCGACCATATCTTGGCTGATTGCGAAACCACTCAGAACCTGATGAGGAACGGGGTTAGCGAAAAGACCAACGAGAAGGCCACTCAGGAGGCCAGCGAGCAGAGACTCACCGAGAAAAAAGGGGCTCGCTGAGGGAGGATGGGCTCATTCAGAGGTGAGGCTCACCCCCAATGAGATGAAGGAATTTAACCGCTACTTTCCAAATTGGAACAGAAAGCTTCCTAGAAAATCAATAGGAGATAACTTCTTGATGGTATGTGAAATTGTTCGTTTTCTCCGAACTAATATGACGGGGGGTTTGGCCGTAGCGAAAAGAAGGACAATTATCGTCCTATTGATCGCATTTTACGAGGGTACAGAAGAATGATAGGAATGGGTATATTGAGCGAGGATAAGTTGAGAAAGAGAGACTGCTCAAAAGTGTGTGCTTGTTTTAAGACTCGATGGATATTTGCCGCTCGGTAGGATTCTTCTAGACATGGCGTCGGATGTTGAGGATGCGCGCATGTCGTTGTGTTGTACACTTATACCTTAATGAAATTCAGAAATGGAATATAATCCCGGATTAGAAAAAAGAATCTCGAACTAGAAGACGGCGTCGCAGACAGGTATTGACCAGGAGCATGCTCCTGCGAAATGCATGGCGTAACACTAGTTCACCTCTCTCTTTGTTTTGCTTTTGAATACGCTAGTCAGGTGTTGCAGACCACGGTTCGATCCCCAACTTTCATGTCGGCTTTTTTGCTTTTAGTTCCACCACAAAAAGCGACTTACAACAAGCTTCAGTCAATATTTGATCTTGTATACACTTAATTTCATCCTGTATAGACTTCAGTCTATTACCGACATTGGTACCAATGTTCTGCTCTTCCTATTCGATTGACTTTCATCGATCTGAGGGACGACAAGCTTGTTCACTTGCTCCTTTGAGCTGGTACTGACCTGGCATTGATTCAAATGTCCTTTACAATGACAGTCTTTCAACTACGAAACAAACAAATCTAGAAGAGCAGTACCGGAGATGCAGAAACATGCAGCATTTTGTTTTCCAGATTTGTCAATGCCCCAGTGACTTGAACAGGACAACGAAACCGAGGTGATTTATAGAATTCGTTCCAAAATCATTTTGACCTTCGGAAAGACAATAAAGAGGGCCGTCAGATCCATGAAGCTCATTTCAGACAACCAAACAATAGCACAAGGATCTCGGTCGAGTGGAGACTCCAGGGAGAGTCCTGGTAAGTGGTATCGTTATCCTGTCTATCAAATCAATAAGGCTATATGCAAATCATTACTACACATGGGTTGACACTCTCAGGACGGTAGATGTGCGATTGCGAAGACTTATGGGCTTTCTCGTGGCCCCATTGAGGTTTTGAATGGTTTGAACCTCTCGAACCGTGGGATGATTGCGGGCCGATGGGCGGACGGAGTCAGCCGAGGCTTGGCATAGATCGGTTATCTTATCTCCGCTTGCTCCGGCTGATCGTGTGTAAATTATCACCTCATTATCCGGAGTTTCGCCCGATCGATAAAAACAATAATGCCTCTCCCTTCGCTCTCGGATGCTTTCCAAATGGTTACCTTTCCAAGAGCCTCGACCACCACGGCGATTTCTTTGGTCGATCTGCCGGCTGAACTACTGTCACAAATTGTAGCCCACTGTGAGACAGCTCAAACATTACTCAACCTCTCTCTGACTTCCAAAAGATTGAATGACTTTATCCGAAGCGATGGCCTCAGAGTCTTCGTCCAGACAAAGTTCCCTTCGCTTCAGACACCTCCATACTGGCGAGATGCAGCTCACGCACTTACCACCCTGTCGCGCAACTGGGACCGTAAAGCCTTCATCGCTCGAACCATTGCGCCTCCAAAGCTTCAGCCGTTGGAGAGAAATCCCAGAAACGCAGGCTACCAAAACCAAAGAAGAAGGCAGCAGCAGACTATGGGCTACCAGCCAGTCATCGATAGCTATGAGACCTGGTCAGGCGGCAATTGGATCTCAAGAAAAGAGGTGCTCGTCTGGGGCGCTGGTGCAGAGCTCATACTACGATCCAAGAAGACAGGAGATCTGGCGGAGCAAGAATGGCACGCGCAGGAAAGCGCTCGAAGGCGAAGCATCTTAGATCAGCACCACCACATGCATGACTGGTTTGTCTATAAAATGAGTGGCACCACGGATGGAAGAGACGACATAACATCGGCAAATATACTTCGTGGCATCGATGAAGGCCCTGAGCATGTGGTTGTAGGAAGAGCCAGTGGAAAATTGAACCACGTTAGGCTCTCCATCCAAGGGTCAAGTGCTTCGCTAATCAAGACCTTCATTACCGGCGGACGATCTGTGAGGTCGGCAGCGCTGAGTACAGCAACACAGCCAATCCTTGCCGCTTGCCTGGCTGACAATGCTATTGCTCTTTATCCAACAAATAGTACTATCGATGATGTATCACCTCTGGATGAAGTTGCCGCAGTGCCCCCAGGTGCGCCGGGCCGAACGTGGTCCTCAAGATTTTTGTGCAACCATCGACTAGCCATTGGACGTGGCCCCTCTGGTCAACCTATACTGATTTACGAGATCGGTCAAACCGGATTTTCAAGCACTCCGCTTCGCAGATTCGACATGCAAGCCGAAATTGCCGAAGAAAAAGACCATCCATCTGCAACGAATGGTACTCACACGACTTCAATATACCCTATTGTGCCCATAGCTCCCTCGTCCGCAGCCGGTGGTGCAGAAGGTGATATCTTCCTCAGCGGTGGATACGACGGTAACATAAGACTTCATGACATGCGATCACCTGCATCGTCAACGGCGAGATTTGTAGACATCGTCGATAATTCCGCGATATACTCACTCCTTGCATTTGGCCGGGAACGCTTCGTCGCCGGCGCTTCTCGGTTTACAATGCTCAAAATATTCGATCTTCGTATGCCCGGTGGCAAAGTCTATCACTACACGGATGGACTGTCAAGCAGTCCCGTCACTCCACCAGAAACCTCGAATCCTAGACTTAAAAACCATGTGGCCTCTCATAAATCTTCGCATACAAGCGACCACCCTCCAGATCGCAACTACAACATGTATCTCAATCCCATCGCCCGCAACAGTCACAGCGGCACAGGAAACTCCCTCAACCTCAACCCAAGCCGGCCCCCACTCGACTCCCCCGTCTACTCCCTCTCCTCACCCTCAGCCTTCTCCCCAAGCTTCTACGCCGGGGTCGAAAATGGCGTCGTCCAACTCGACGTCGTCTCCGTTCAGGACCGACACCCGGACCCGTTGTTCAGTAGAGGTATCGACAGCGGCCCGTTGAGCGTGGACGCCAAGTGGGATCCCAATAGGGATGCGTTGGGGATGTACCTCTATGAGCACTCGAGGGGGAATCTGGAGATGCGTCACCAGGAGCCGGTTTCGCCGACGCTGTTTCGGTCGCTGCGCCGTTTTCGCGGCAGTGAGTACTGGGATTTGAGGTGGAGTGCGGGGTGATGACGGTGTGTTCGATGCATGGTGCTCTTTTCTCGTGTTTGCCCTGCACCTATGCAACGGTGGCCTATTCTCGGAGGTAGTTCTGCGGGTTCTATCTCAATTGGCATTTTCATGATAGAAGAAAAGTAACCAACGCATTCCAGACAGGACAGTATGGATCTTTCTCACTTGGGCACAATCTTTTTTCTCCCCAGTATTAAGGGATCTGACATCTCACATACAGCATTCGTAGGCAGAGTTGCAGGCAGTTTCTATCTACCTAGCTCAGCATGCGATGGTTAAAGTCATCATTCCTCTAAAGCCAACGTAGCTTTTAGCCTTGAGCATCAAAGCTCAGGTCGTACAAGCAAGCGCGCAAGCAAGCAAACTCTCTAACCGAGCTCTACCTATCCCACAACCCATTTCATCATCCCATCTATCTCCCCATCCACCCTTCTATCAGCAAGCAAGCAAGCAAGCATACAAAAGCGCGTGAGCGTTCCCCATCTAATTTCATCAAGCTACAAACCCCTACCCCATCCCCCCTTCCCCTGCCCCTCCCCCAAATCAAGTTGGGCCATGGATCATATCACACATATTCAACAACCAACTCCACATCCGAACACCCCGCCGGCGTGCTGATAGTCTTCGGCTTATAGAAGACTTGCACCGCGGGGCCGTAGGGGAGGGTTGTGTTGCATGCTATTTGGCGTTAGCTAGTGCGAAAAAAAAAAAAAAAAAGACCGTAGCAAAAAAAGAAGGGAGGGGAAAGCAAACGCACCATAAAACCCCCCACTCTGCGGGTTCTGATACTTAATCACGCCCTGATCGATGAAGATGCCCTTAGTCCCTTCCCCGGCGTTAATTTCCACGGGGTTGTAGGTTGCGTTCACGCGGTCGATGACGAAGCCATACGAGAATTTGGCGTCGGCGCCGGCGCGGAAGAGGAGGTCGCCCTATCCCCGGCAATCATCGTTAATTGGATCTTCTGTGACCGAGCTATTTTTCTCCTTTTTTTTTTGGGGGGGACGGAGAAAACATACAAACCCATCCCTCAACTCCTCCCTCGTCCCATTTAGATAGCCCACTACCCCCTTCCCCTCCTTCCCCTTCCCTGCCTTCTCCAACACCGCGTAATTGAACGCCGGAGAGATGTGATATGGTTCCAGCACCAGCCCCTCAAAGGCCGGGTTCGGCGGTGAGAGCACGTGTGATGAGAGGGTGAATTTTTGGGAGTGGTGCGCTTTGAGGGGGTCGGGGGAGGGGTGGGGGATGGTGAGGGCGAGGGGGAGGAGGGAGAGGGTTGTTAGGAGGGTGGGGAGGGGGAGCATTTTTGGGGTGGTGGTGGGGAGCGAGAGTAGGTAGATTGCTGGAACGAGTGATGAATTCGGTGAGAAGTGGAAGGGCGAGCGAGAGAGCGGATATGTAATTGAGAAAAAGGGTTGCGAGCGTGAGGATATTGAAATGGGGAAGGAGAGAGGAAAGGGTCGGTTTATATCTCCAGAGATGTCGCCACGGTAACTCCCGGAATTGGGAACTGACACCGATGGTGATGCCATGTGATGCCCCATTTCGTGATCGTAGCTAAGACTTGGGTAAGCAAACACGAACTATCACCAAGGTACATGTAAGTAAGAGCCATATTTACCTCATGCTTGAAAACAAGCAATACTCCAGAATGACGGAAGGGGACACTTTAGGACCCCAATCTTAAAATACCTTAGACTAATGTACGGAAGGGAATAGAAAGAAGTCACGATTCGAGAAGTCAAGGATGCACAAATAAGCCCAAGAGGGAATCTCTATGCGAGATGACGCACTGCGTCGCCGGTTCCGGTAGGAGTGCACGGGGCCACCGACACAATGGGGATATCTTGCGCGTAAGACTCCATCGAAAGGGTGTGGGGTATGTTACCCCACATATTCCTTTTATAGATGGCAATACGACGCTGACAAACACCAAAGTCATCTAGAAAACCGGATGAGAGACCCTGATTACGGAGTTCGGGGAGGGCGAGAGGAGATCTACCGTGCAGTAGTATTTGCATGAAATCTTCCGAGCTGCATCCACTAGCTCCTTCTACGAGGCTCAAGGAATCGATGGAAGCCATCCATGGGAACAAATTATAATAGCTCACCTGCAGCATATCACCACCCCATCCTCGTCTCCCACTCCTTTCTCAGCGTCTCTATTTGCTGCCAGCACTCTCGCCCCAGCTCCTCGAATTCGGCCCTTTCCTTTCCCGTCAGGTCATTTACGCCTCTTCGCCTTCCCCGCAGCGTTTCTTCATCCAGCGCCTCGACCCTGCCTCGGGCTCCCCATCCTTCGACCTCCGTCCTTATCACGCTCTCCCTGCCGCTCCTGGTGACGCAGGATCCCCACTTCGATTTCCCTTCGGCTTCTATATCATAAAGACTGTCGCGAGTCAATGCAAGCCAGACTGGGGCAGCAGCACCCTTGTAAGAGGTGAGGGTGTGCCATGGCGAGCCGACCCAGCGCGCGAAGTAGAAAGCCAAGGTCATCATGTAGTAGAGCATCAAAGGGAGAGGGACGAAAGACGTCGCGCAGATGCCGGGATGGGTGACGTACATCTCCGGTCTACCCTTTCCCTGTGTCTTGCCTTCCCTCTCGGATTTGGGAGGTATGTGCCCAAGGAGGTTGGCAACGTGCTGCTCTGTGGAGGGTAAACCAGAGGTCAGAGTTAGGATGTCGGTTAGTCGCTTCGAGGATGAGTACGCGCTGTCAGCGGCTAGGCCTTGGATATCGCCGGGGGAGAATGAAGACGCGTAACCTTCGGTGCTGGATATCCAAATGATTCGTGCTGATGGGTCTGATTGGCTATACCTTCTCAGGAGAGTTGTCAACTGGTGGATGAGGATGTAGTGTCCAAATACGTTGGACGTGAACACCGTACCCAGCGGGGGTTCATCCCGAGATGCAGTTTGTGGTTTTGTGGTAAGGCCAACGCCGTTGATGTTGAAATTAGGGTAGGTGACCGCGTATGGGAAGTCGGTCAGCATAGCCCACGTTGCGCGGAGCCAATCGACGCCTGTGAGACCACCATAGCCGGCGTTCAGTATGACAACATCGAGTATGGGAAGGGTAGCGAGAAGCTTGTCAGACAACGCCTTAACTGAGCGAAGAGATGTGAGGTCGAGTAATTCGCCTTGGAAAGATACCCGTATGCTTAGGTTGGTGTGAAGCTTCTTCGACTTCCGGGCGAGGTACGCCGAGAGTCTCGAAAGGGTATCAGTGCTCTTTTTCTCATCGCGCGTGGTGATTATGAGGTGGAGATTTAGGGTTTTCGGCTGGTTGGAGATGAATTCGTCGATGAGCCGACAGCATATCGAGTAGCCGAGGCCGCTTAGCAGGTAACGTCAGCGAGCTGTCGATGATGCATCCACCTGTACTTGCCTGTTTGCGCCTGTCAGAAGAACAGTGCGACGGTTCATTTCGCGAATTGATAGTTGTTTTGGGACGAGATGTCTCACATGAAGCCGGATTCGGAAGTCGGACAAATAGATTCGCCGAATGCCAAGCCGAACTGGCCAAACCGCATCGCATTCCAGCCTCTTCCACATTCCTCATCTCCAGCGAGTCCGGGCAGAGGATACCAGAATATTGTTTAGCAATACTCTCGATCCTCTATCTCAGTGTGCAATTCAGTAAGTAGTTTCTCTCTCTCAATTGCTCAACAGAACGCACAAGTTAAGAAGTAGAAAGCCGTGTATATTATTGTAGTACGAGCTATTGTACGGGCTATTATACAGATTATTGTCGGTCTCTTCGTTGTTTGTAGGAGAGGCATCATGAGATCTAGTTCAGTCCGTACATCATGCCGGATGCGGTAATTTATATGAGCAGATATAATGACGATTCTGTCACCAATCTCCTTTGTTCTATTCTTTCCTCAATCCCTAAGCCATGTCGTCGCTATACATGCTCCTTCTCTACTGTCGTACTCCCCGTAGCAGACCTCAGTCATGATGTTGCTTTTTCTATTTCCGTTAGCTGGCTTAGTCGCTACAACTGTTGCAGCTGACACGTCTACAACGTCTGCAGCGCCTGCAACGTCTGCAACGCCTGCAACGTCCGCAACGTCCGCAACATCTGCAAACACAGCCACTACTATCACCACACAGGACCTTGCTGGACTACCCATCTGTGCTGTAAGTATACATTCTCACTACCAAACATGTGAATAGATTGTTGACATTAATTAGCAAAACTGTCTTTCCAATAAGGACGCCCTATCAAATCAGGGTTCCTGCTCTAGTGTAGACATTAAATGTCTTTGCAGTAACGTCCAGTATATCAACACGATCGCATGCTGTTTAGATACAAAATGCTCCCCGTCAGACCAGCAAAGTCAGTAATGATGTTCTTGTCATTTAGCCGTTTGTGATAGCTAAATTTTCCTGTAGAAGCGGTTTCATTCAACGCTAACCTCTGCAATCGCGTCAATGTCACGATACCCAACTTCCTAGGATGTGCCGTCACTGGCTCAGCTGGTTCACTGGGCGCGACGGTCACACAAGGACAGACCTCAGCAGCTGCCACAATAACTGGCCTGGGTTCCGTGGTCACCATTCCCAGCACAGCTCCAATTGCCAAATTCACAGGAGGTTCGCTCCTGACAGGCGCCTGTTCTAGTACCATGTACGCCTCGGCAACACTAGGTAGTGGCACAATCCTCGAATATCCCTGGGAGGGATGTTCTTTCGAAAATCCCAGATGCTGTCCTTTCGACGTCGAGCAGCCTGCACCATTAAGTGTCTGTCCAGCCGACTATACCTCCACAAGCGGCGCTTGCTGTCCTTCGTAAGTTCTTCTCTTCACACTCCACATCCTCAAATCATCGCTAACAATAATTCAGAGGCTGGTCAGTTTACCCGTCAGCCCTCTACGGCTCCCAAACTCCGTGCTACACGACTCCATCCGTCCCGCTCACCGCCCCCATCACAGCCAGAGCCCTCGGCTCCGCTTCAACCAGCATAATCACAACGCAGCTCTTCTCCCTCCGCTACCCGCTCAAATCCCACAGCGGTCTCTCCGCAGGCGCAAAAGGCGGCATAGCAGCCGGCGTCACAGTCGGCAGTCTCCTCATCGCCAGCCTGCTCATATTCTTCGTCCTGCGCCGCCGCCGCGCCCGCAAAGCCTTCGAGAGAGAAGCAAACAAAGCCCCCAGCTTCGTCGGGCCGATGGACAAATACAACCGCCGCAGCCAGACCATGAGTCCCTGGAGCACGTACCCCAACTCCGTGGCCCACAGCCGGCAACAGAGCGAGCACCAGAGCGAACACCCCATCAGCGAGCTCCCGAGCCCCACGGCGGCGAATCATAGGATCTCGCTGCACCAGAATGAATTGTGGTTTCCGCAGAACGTGGAGAAGAAGGTTGAGATGCCGCCTGTGGAGATGCCGGGCGATACCCATCTTGATCAGCACCATCCGGCTTATGCTGGTGGTAGCGGTAGTGGGGACGGGGAGGATGTTCCGAGGCCGGTGTCGAGCAGGAGTCGGGTTCTGGATAAGCCGAGGACGCCGGAGGAGATACTGAGGCCGGGGTCGAGGGTTGGGTCGAGTAGGGCTCCCGGTGGGCCGGGGATGGTGGGGTGGGATACTGCGCCTGCTTTGCTGCAGGATGGGAAATAAGTTTATTTTCCCGAGACGCTCATTCGGAGACTTGAGGGGTTGTGTTGGCGGAGGGGGTTAGGCGTTTGGTAGCTTCTTGCAATGGGGGTTTGCATTTCGATAGTTGTATTCATTACCTCTTATTGTTTTTCACGCGTCCTATTTAGGTCTTTTTTCTTGCGTTCGGTTGTTTTGTATTCCTTTGTGATATGTTTTCATTTCAGATCAATTACTACTCTTTCATTAATCCATCTCCCATCTCCAGTCCCCCTCTCCCCAAGTTTTTTGGTCTCTTATCTCAGCAAAATGACTCCCCGCAACCATTGGAAATGTCTACCTTACACTACCTAAGACTTTCATCCCAACAATTATCATGACTACCACACCCTCTTTCAAATCTCTCCCTCCCGTCCCTCCTTCATCCCTCAAACTTCATCTCAGCATACCTTCCCATTCATTCATCTTTTTTCTCATTTCATCCTTTATACTTCTCATCTCATCCTTTTTTTGGTTTTGTCTTCATCCAAGTTAGCAAAATGATAGGCGTGTCCCCGCTATCTTATCGCTTTTTGGTTCTCTCCTTTCGTGGAGTTTGGACTAGGCTGGGCTTGGCTGAGAGGGGATAGGTGGGAAAGGAAAGGAGAGGGGTGGATGGGGATGAGAGTTTGTGGATGGATGAATGGGGGATGAGGGTGGGGGTGAGGAGGAATGGCGGGGATTGAAGGATGGGGGCTGTGATATTCTGCTTCTGGAATGAAGTGAGGTATGTGACTGGGAAGAGGAGGAGGAGGAGGAGGAAGGAGGGGAAAGAGGGGGGCGATTTTGAAGGACGGTTTTCTCGAGAAGGGGTATACAGGAGTTGACCATTCGAAACTACTTTCATATCGACGAGGCGACCTTTAGAAGATCCTCCACTCTCGTAATTACCCCCCAAAAGGGCGGGGAGGTGGGGATTCGATATTTGCCTTGCTTTCGTGCTTTGACTTGTTTCGATTTAAATAGATCATGGAACCCTCGAGGGAGTCGTGGAATTAATGATGTGATATGGGGAGGAGATATATCTTATCTGCTTGCCGTTTTCCTCGGATTTTCCTCCTCTTTTCGCTGTCAGTTGAAAAATTGAACAAGAAAAACCTTACTCTTCATGTCATGTCAAAACCGTGTTCTATCCCAAATCACAATCCCCATCCCCAGAATCTCCTTTTCTTTCCCCCATTCTATTTTGGTTTTTTGGAAGCGTGATGAATGTCGTATCTTCAAAAGGCAAAAAGAAAATCTTGCACGAACAGATGTATATATCCCCACTCCACCAGCGATATTCCCAACAATATATTATTATTATCCACAGCAGCACCATCCTCCAGCTTCAATACTCCCCTCCGTCATCTGCCTTCCCTCCCCCCGACTCTCCAATGAGAAGAAAATATACTGCCAAGGGAAGATTTAACGAGGACGTGCAGAGTAGGTGGTCTTGCATCAAATATAAATTAATCAACTCCGTGCATATCCGGTTTCGGCTAGGGATTAAGGGATCTGGGATGAACGGGATTCGATTCCGTGGGGTCGGATGTCTCGTTTCGGTGTGATTCGGGGTGGAATGTTCTTGAATGTAGAGATGAGATACCATAGGGAAATAATCTCCATCTTGAACGGGAGGCTTGGATTGATTATGTATTTGGTATAGTAGCTTAGCTACAGAATTAGGCAGATCTTGAATTAAGAACTAGAATGAGAATAGAAGTAGATATCGACAAACCAATGTCTGGGTATCAAATGAAATCAAATCATCGCCCGCTTTGTAAACTTCTTTCTGCTTTTCGGATATCCATCCCTTTCCCAAAGTCGGTGAATCGAAAGTTCATCCACATATTCCCTCGCGAAAGATAGCCGTCCATCCCATTTGTCCAGATCATTTACCACCACGCCATTCCTAATTCCGCGCATGCTGTTGTCTTTGACCCAACCTCATTCTCAATCCCAATCAACAAGGGACTGACTCCTGATCGATAACCCTTTTCGTCTGTCATCGGTCATCCAGTCAAATCCTCCCCCCCTCAACAACCTCCCTCCCCAAAACCTCCACCAAACCCCCCTCACCAACCCTTCTCTTCTCAAGCACCCACCTCTCCCCATCTCCATCCCGCTCATGCACGTAACTCACGCTGCCCCGGTCCCCACTCCCACTTCCATGCCGACTGTGTCCCCCTTTGCCTCTTCCATTCGCATTCGCGTTCCCGTTACCGCTGATGGGGACAAGTCCACTCCTCGGTCTCGATTGCACAGGACTGGAATCGCTCCCGCTGTTACTGTAGCTGGTTTGAATATAAGGCGCGCTCCTCGCTGTGTTGGTTGGGATGCTGATACCGGGGAGGTTCTGGAGTGTGATGGTATGGCTGTGATCGCTGGCACTGGAGTCATCTGATACGAAGCCATTGCTGCTCCCGAGGCTATAGGTGGAGTTGCCCATCCCTTGCTGCATGATGACGGGTGGGTAACTGCCTTGCGGTAGTTGTTGCTGCTGGTATGGTAAGGCAGTAGCGTTGGAGGCCACTGATGGAAGGTAAGTCAGCGGTGAGCCGCTGTTACCGGAGCTGCTTTGCACCGACGGGGTACTGCTGCCCCAAGCGCCACGACGGAGTTTCATAAGTGCTGAGAGCGACATGTTGTCGTCATCCAGGTGCATCATGTCTGCTAATTGAGCGATAGCGGGACTCGGTTGTGGTAGGGAGACTTGGGAGTAGCCGTGCATGGCAAGATTGATGGCTGAATTTCGGTTACTCCACTCACTGCGCTCCGTTATAGGTGTGAGGGCTGGTTCGGCGTTGTGGCCACTGTGACTACGCATGATACCCTGACCGAAGTAGCCACCATTGGCATACTCGCCAGCACCGTTGGCACGAGCAAAGAAGCCAAATTCCTGTCCGTAGAAGCCTTCGTCGTCGTTTTCGAGAGCTTCGGCGTTAGCTTCGGCAATAATGGGGTCGTCTGAGAGAGCATCGTCGAAATCGTAGTCGTCATTGGTAGGAACTGTTCTTGATAACGGAAGTCCATTGATCTCAAGGCTTGGGCTTTCACCAACAAGTATTGGGTCATGGTTTGGACCTTCCATGCCTCTGTGATAGCTGTTCTGTGATTGGATACTTTGCTGACGGATGAACTTTCCATTGAGAGCTGCTTGGTTGGCCGCGAAAGCCAGGGCATCATGATAAGCTGCCAAATTGTCCTGCGTGAGCCCAGCAGTCTGACTGAAGACAGGTCGATTCGTCTGATTGAGATCAGGCAAAGAATCACGGAGCTCTTCTGCAATGATATCATCTCCTACATCATATTGCGGAGCGATTGGCGACGTTTCTAGGACAGCATCGTCCTGTAGCGGCTGAGCTTTTGGCAGATCTCTGATGGGCACACCGTACACTCTACTGGTTTCGTCATCAAACTGGGACTCATCAAAAGCAGGACTGTCGTCCCCTTCCATGTCCTCAATCATTCCATCATCGAAGTACATATCGTCTTCATCGTCATATCCTTTGATTTGCTGACCGGGCAATTTGGCATCATGTGGCTTGAAAACTTCAGTGACTGCTCGTGGTGCTTCAAACTCCGTGAAGATGTTGTGTGAAAGTGTTAGTCGAGATTGTAGGTCATTTGCTAATGGTTGGTCAGGTTGTAAATCGTTCTGTACATCGGCCCGTTCGTCGACTGAAGATGTGTGATCTCCGTTCAAACTTTCGTAATGATGTCGGAGGACATCTGGAGATAGTAGAATTTCACTGACGGGGCTGATCGGATTAATTGAAGTCGTCTTCAAAGGCAGTCCAGCCGAGGTTCCTGCGTTTGGAAAGACGTGATTGATCGCAGATTCGTCTTCAGCATCTGCATTTACTCCAGGTATCTTCTCTTCTAATCCATCATCGTCCATCATATCCTCGCCGTAGTCTGAGCCCTCATCGTCTTCTATATCCTGATGACTTGGAGGCTCTTGTAAGCCACGTCTCAGTCTCGCTTTCTCTTTGGCCTTTTGCCTGTGCTTGTCCTCCAATAATTGTTCCTGAGCTGTTGATCCAACGCCTGCAAGATCGAAACTGAATCTCGAAGCATTACTCTTGAAATGTTTCGGAAGGCCTGCAGGTATGAATGTAGAGTCCGCGGCTGAGGATGCTCGTGATCGAGCCTTCAACGGTGGAGATGTAGGCGGTGATGAAATAATTGAAGGGCTTTTGGGTAGACTTTCGGACAAGGCTGCTTCGAGGACTACTTCCAGAGGTGGCCTGGGTGGAGTCGCTACCCGTGGCACAGGTTCCCGATCTGTTGGAAATGATGATGGAAGGTTGCGGGCAAAAGCAGGCAGGCTAGATGGATCTGGACGCGGACCAGGCTCCTGTAGAGCTACCTTGTACATGAAGCCAGACTTTGGCCTCTTCATTGGGCCTTCTCTACCCTCTTGCCACGAGTCTGCCCCGTCGTCGAAGTGCTCTTTGAAAACTGGCGTGTGCTCCTTCTCAGTGCTGCTAGGACTCTCTTCATCCGTAGTAGGACCACGCAACATGTATTGACTGTTGAGCTGAGTTTCCTGACCGTTGGCTGATTTAGGTGGCGTACCAGTCTCGCTATGGAGACCACTCCGAGCTGAGCGTGGTGCACTATCAAAATCATGGACCACCTTGCCCCGTATCCGAGGATCATAATTATCTGGTAGCCTCAATGGAGGGACGTTTGTCTCTTCCGTTCTGTAATACTTATCACGAGACGCTTCAGCTACTGCCTGAGACGATCTCCTTCTCGCCAATAGGGACATTGGATTCAGAAGGTTGAATTTCGTTCTGGCCGGCTTTGTGGGGTTTGTGTGAGACTTGACATGTAGAGGAGGCTTTGGAGGCGGCGGTGATTTTGACAATTGGCGATTGGGCATGGGCAATGGCAGAGGCATGTCGGTGGACTTGGGAGTCGGCTTGGTGAGTGGACGTTGGATCTGTGTAGGAGCCGGTGTCTGGGTGATTGTGGGCTGATTCTGAGGTCTTTCCTGGGTTTGAGGGTGGTGATTTTGACGCAATGAGACTCCAGGCACCATCTCACTTCTCGCGATCTCATCAGGGCGATCCTTCAAGCTCAGCCCACGCGGGCGAATTCCCTTTTGCTCGGAGGTTGTGGATGGCCTTGTGGTGGGCATGGGTTGAGCCGATATTTGTGTAGCCTTGTCCTCCACATCATGCTTGGATGCTCCTGCTTCTTCTGGTTTGTCTGACTCATGCTGTGAGGCGACGCGAGGTATGGGGGGGAGAATGGGAGGGGTTGATGCGATTGGCGAAGGAGTGTGGGAGTCAGCTTGTCTGCTCGGCGGCAAATGAGAAGGCTCTGAAGGGGGAAAAGGTCTGTCATGGTATTGCCTTGTCGCGGATGCGTGCTGTGGAGTAGTTGCCGGAGGTAGAACTGACCTGCGGCTGTTTGGCCGCATGCCATGAAGGTAGGAGAACATTGCCATTGGTGTCAATCGAGGGCGGCGAGCTTCGCAATGTTTATATAGCGGCCATCAGGAAGGACCGAGCTCTAAGTAGCGGTCGTGATAAGATTGCATTGGTACACGTCTGTAGAGAGAAGCAAGCTGTGAGAATTATTCGATCGGAGCTCGAGATGCATAAGACGCACATGGACCAGAGAACGGAGAGCTGGGATGGATGCATGACGCTGATTGGCGGCATGTGAAATCATCAGGCATTGCGGACTTATCTCCGAATAAGCACCGACCACTAGGCTAACCGAGGGTAAACAATGCCATTGATCTCAATCAATATCAAGTCATTCTTGACCATAGAGCTAAGTTGACACTGACGATATCGGAGACGCGAGAAGACCATTGCAATCAACTCTGACCAGATAGAAAATCAAGAAAAGTGAGGTCCGGCCGAGATGCCACCACACCACCATGATTCTTGCATGCAGTAGTATGCTAGATTAAGTAGACCTCGCCACGAGAGTCCCAGTTGCGCGCCCGTATGATCTGCAGCAAACACTTGCCCAGTGAAGATACCTCGTACATGCAGTGAACAAGATGTACATGTTTAGACAACGTAAATGCCAACTAAGCTATCTACCAGAAAACGAGGACACCACCTTCAACCCTCCCATTGACCTGTTGACCCACAAGCTCATGCACCATCCTGAGTTGTGCAACCCTCCAGAATCCTGTACGAGGTACAGATCTCGGGCCGCCACGAGGACCACTCGGAAGGGTATTATGTACAGTTCCCCCAACGCCATTCGATTCCGAATATCTTCACACGAAAAGCGCGCAGATGATCATCCCGATCTCTGCTTCTCCTTCTCCGCCTGCTCCTTTTCTTGTTTCTCCTTCTCTTCCTTTTCCCGTTGAGCTTGCTCCTTGGCTTCTCGTTCCCGATCTTTCCTCGCCTGCCTCTGCACGTCAGGCTTCTCCCAGTCTTTCACCACTCGCCACGCATCCGAGTCCTTCAAGCCGGACTCCCTAAGGTCGCAGGGACCACGGCCCCATTTCTCTTCAAACACGTTCCTTCCAAGGTCCATTGTCATTTGTATGCCCTTTTCAAAGCCGTCAGAGTCGCGGTAGAAGGGGTCACCCTGGCCACCCTTCTGCCGCGCTTGCCACGTGTTACGGCCCCCTTCCCTGCTGCTCTTAACATGTCCCATTTCATCTAGCTTGGCAATTATGTCGTGATATTTCGGCGAATTTCTCTGCGCATCGGCCCTCCTTCCTGCCGGCTTATCTAGCTCCCCTCTATGGTACAGGATTTCCAGGTCGTCGAGTGCGGTGTCGAGATCCCACACTCTACCAGCATCAGCGTTCTCGATGGTGAAGTTTTTCATCCAAAGGCGCTCATGCATATCGCAGTCTGTCATGTAGAAAGGTATCATAGTGTCCCAGCCCCCAACATCCACGAAAGCCTGCGTTCTGACCAGAGCCAGTCTGTCGTAGGAGAACCACCTGGTAGCTAGCGGACCGAAGCCTGGCTCTTTGCCGTACTTGGGGTCCATGCTTTCGCGCATGACCTCCACTGCACGGCTGTAGGCCGACTTGTATGACTTGGGTTTTCCTTCTTCACCGGCGGTTTCCCATGCCTCGTCCGAAATCATCACTGTATCCATATGCGCCCAGAAGTATTGTTTCCAGCCCTTTTCGACCGCAGTAAATGTGTAGAAGTTCTGTAGCTGAGCGAAGGTGAACAAAGTCGGCGTAATGAGGACGTTGACGCCCAGGATCTTGGTGAGCCGGTTATAGTCGATATAGAACGGATTCTGTAGGCTCAAGCGCCCTTCTTTGTTGGAATGCATCACACCTGTGTTCTCCACCACGTAGATGTCTTGCGCTGGCCAACCTGCAGTGATGTAGGATACGACGACTTGTTGCAAGAGACGCCAATTGCGTGTAAATCCAATGAACAGCGGGGTATCTTCCGGAACATGTGGGCTCGGGGGCATGTTCCATGTTGGTATCTTTGGTATTTCACCAGACTTTTTCGCACTCGCGGCTTTGGGGAAATTGTCTTCAATGGGAGGCGGTGGATCTGGAGTCGGCTTGTAGACGGGTTTAGGTTTCTGCGAGCCTGCTTCGCCAGTGTAATTGACAGATGGAAATCGATGGTGAAGCCCTAACTGAAAATCTAGAAGGATTAAAAATGCGACAAAGACGGCAAGTAGAGCCAGGCCATTTCGTTTCAGCCGGATCATGCTGTACGACTTTCGTCTTTCTAGGTCGAAGGGTCGCGGTGGTATAGACCGCGCACTATCATTCTACAGGCTCAGACTTTCAACAGCCCGAGCTCGTAGATGATGGAACGTGAGGATAGAGTCATTGTAGTCGTCGGCGCAAAGCGATGAATACTTTTCAGGTCTGGGTTGGGAAATCGTGACACTTCACGTTTGCGTATTTTGAAGAATTGGATTGGTGGCAACGGAATATGTACAAGATGCAAGTCTGTATTTCGTAGACGTCAAGCCGCGACGTCTCGACAGAGTTCGTTTGGGGAGAAAGCTGATGGTTTCAAGTAGCTGAGCCGCATTACGTGATTTTGATGCCAAGTCTTAATCTTGCGCTCGGACTTAAGCCGGGTTTGGAACTCCTAAACATGTTGAAAGCTGACACTAGGTACTATCCTTCTGGGATTCTGATGCCTTCATGCAATCACAATTCCACGGTTCAGCTAAGGGTAAAAGGGTGTTCTTGCGATTTAAAATATTCTGAACGATCTAAGTCCGGTTTAATTCGGAACTTGCCGTCAAAAACGCCACGCAAGGCCCTACTATGATGGTATCCCATGGTCTGGTGTGGTGCGATCCCGCCTCCGATGCATCGCCACCAATACCCCGAATCTGACAAGACGCGTACCCGTGTTTGGTACAAAGCGCATGTAGACGACATGAGAAGAACACAATACAGGTATCATTCTCTAAATCTGTTCTTCTGATTCCCTACCAAAGGTTCAGACTTTGCTGATCGTTAGCAGCGATCGAAAACTTTCTTTTGCGTATTTGACTTTTTTTTTCTTTCAACAGCTCCAAAAACAAGATTCTGAACTTGCTACCTTAACATAGTAGTAAGAAACTCAGAGTCATAGCTGTTGAGCAATGTTGGTAGTTCCACTTTAGATTTGTGGTCCGTTTTCGTTTTCTGTATTTCCGTATTTAATCAACTATCCTTCCTTTTGTGCATGTATGACACCAATTGCCTTTGAATCTGTCCCTCTACTTCTCAAACACCATACGTGCGGGTGATACAGCGTACAATAGACGCAGAGCAACTGCGATCATGCCGCCGTCTTCCCAGACTCCACCAACCAATAAGGAGATTCTCCGCAGGCTTCGTTACCAGGAGGAATGGCATCACCGGGTCTCTCGGGAATATTTCTTTGACAGGAGGCCCCTCGATCTTCCTCTGAGTGCATCGTCCGCCGACCTCAAAGTTGAGCTTGAACAAATCCAGGACAGCTGCAACAAATCGACAGCCATCTACATAACCAGTCCACGTCCAGAGCCTTACACCGAGTCGAACAACCGAGAACCACTTATCCGCAAGGACATCATAAATACCGTTTACGAGCGATGGTTCGAGAGTCATAATGTTGACGTCGACTTCGGGAATTTCTTCGCCAAACTCATCTGTGCCCGGCCTGCGGTCAATGACCAAGCAAGCATCCATGAGATCATCAACTTCCATCGAGTATGGTGCGATCATGTCGAAAACACCCTACCATCCTGTGCCACATCCCCGGAGCTACAGGGGGTGCCCTTCCGCAAACGTCCCTACAACCCTGATCACGGCGTACTGGGGATCAACTCGGACCAAAACTCCCATTTCAAACTCCGGCCTCTATTCCGAGCATTGATCCTGATTGCCGACAACGACCCTCACCGGACCGGCCTAGAACGAGTCGTCCAAGTCATCCAGACCAATCTCGCCGACCTGAGCGCACCCATCGACCTTTCCATCATCAACCCGAAAATCGAAGACGACTCCTCGCGTGGACGAGTAACCACGACCCTCTCCGCAGCGTACGACTTCGTGACCGCCCTCGACCTCCGCGAGCAGGCGGCCTACCCGGGGAAGTACCGCGATCCGGACGTAGCAGAGGAAATAGAGGGGCCGGGATGCCATACGGAGGAAGCTAAATCGTTGGGCTACACTGGACCGGCGATCCAGGGCTCCTCTAGCGGTTGGATACACCTCAAAGATGAGGAAGAGGTGTTGCCGCCAGCCACCCCCCTCGTGCACCTTACGAGATGCGCGCTGCGTCTCGGCCCGCCGCGCACGCCGTGGCATAGCTGGAAGGCTGCAAATTGACCGTTCCGAAAAGTTGAGGCGGATGTTCTAGTCTTAGGCGGTTGCGGATCGGGTTCTACGTTGCTGGACGCCGGGGAGTTTGGACTTGCATTTGGCGAGGCGGGATGTCTCTTACCATGAGAGTGCGATTTAGGCCCTGATACCCAACGTGCGGTGGATACTGGTGCTTTGTTTTCTTGCTCTGTTGCAGAGGTCATGGTTTCTGGTTTAACAGGTTCTGAGGGTTTCGGAAGGGATAGACGGAATAAACGCAACCGATGAAGTGTGTCAATGATACGTGGAGTTATCGGCTGCAAAGACTGCAGCTATAATTCTTGCTTGCAGAGCTCAGAATTTGTTGGACGTCAACAGCAGTCGAACATTTCGTTTTTGCGTACTTACTTCTCGCCTCTCTCAACAGCTGTAACAAGAATGGCCCTGAACACGCCAGTAACAAGAAATTCAGAATCATAGCCATCATTCGACCGCTTCGATAGCTCCACTTTGTAGACTTTACGACCCATTTGTGTTCTCTGTATCATATGGAGAACCATGCTCGACGACGAGGTAAGAACTAAATATCTAGAAAAATTGACATCGATAGCACAAACCCTAGAGTGTGGTTTTTTTTCCCTTAGCACCTCTATTAATATGGAATGTACATCTACCTAAGTATACATGCTCATGCCTCGAGTCGAAACGCAAAAGCGGAAACGAGAGGTAAAGCTATACAGGCGTAACTCCCAACCCTTCTCTTCTCTTCTAATACCACCCCAATCGCACGCTCCCATCCCATCTCATCCCCTCAACCATAAATGCCAAACCCAGCCCTTACTTCAATATCCGAAAGAGCTTAGGAGCAGCACACTGCGCCGCGCAGTGCTGGAGGTGGAAGACTAGAATCAAAGCTGTCAGCTCCCGTGTCCTCCCTCCCATACCAATTATATTATCTGAAAGAAGCCTGGCAAGCAACTCACATTCCTCAACACAATCCTCCTTCGGGCCCTTATGCGCCGGGTTCTCCTGCTGCTCCTGCACGCGCTCGGCGCACTCGTCGAAATGGTGCTTTAGGGGCGCGCACTGGGCTGAGCGGGCGCATTCTGTTGTCCCCGCCAAATCGCAGTCAGCATGCGTGCTTTTTCGGTGAGGTTGCGAAAACACTACTACTACTACTACTATCCCTATTGGGGTTGGAATAGTAAGGGAGAAAGGATGGACATACCGGCTTCAAGCTTCGGCTTTGGATCCTCGGGCTCCTCCTCCTCTTCTTCTGCTTCTTCTGCTTCTTCTTCCTCCTCTCTCCGCCCTCCTCGCCCCCTTCCTCGTCTCCACCGGCCTCTTCTCCACCTTCTTCACTATCGTCTTTACTCTCTTCGCTTCCTCCTTCTTCCTTCTCTTCGTCTTCTGCGGGGGGTGCGTCAGCGCAGATCTCGGGCGTCGAGAACGCGGCGCAGAAATCAGTGAAGATCTCCGTAAAACCCATCTTTGCTGATCTTCGATGTCAAAGGCAAGGTTGGGTAATGGGAGTGGGCTATTTGGGAATTACTCAGGGGTTTTACGGGGAGCTATGGCGAGCTCGATGGTGGACGTGGCGACTTGGAGGAGTGAAAGCGAGGGGGAGGATGTGTGAGTTGGGATCTGTGAGGGAAATCGAGGTGAGGGAATTGGCGGGCTGTGATTGGCCGAGGGGATCGGAGCTTGCGGAAGGGCTTGGCAGAGAGACCCGTGGAGCCGTGGCTCGGCTTGAGCCTCATGGAGAGAAAAATTATTACTACGAGTACACCATCAATCACAGCTGCAAGAATGGTAATTTGTTGTCGCTACAATGCTATACTACGCTGAAATACGCGAATCATCAAACTCGTTAACCCATAACTGAAGTTCTCCCCGCGGCCACCGTGGCCAATATCCCTTTGAAGCACGCGCACTACCTGCCATTCTGGCCTTTTTCAACTGAGTCTCCGGATGTTTTCCTCGAGATCATGTGCCACGGTGCTCGCTTGAGTCTCCTCGTATCCAGGTGGAGGTTCGTTGGGCGGCGGATAATGCTCTTGCGTTGCCTCTGTCTTGACGCTCGGCTCCGCTTCCGTGTCCAAAAGTGACTGTGGCTCTTGCTCGGGAGCCTGCGACGCAGTCGGTGTGTTTGAGGAAGGCTGGGGAATTGCTGGTGGTGGCAATGGCGTACTCGTGCCGTTCTCTTCGTACGCAGGTAGTTGTTCCAAATCTGCAGCTGGTATTCCGGCGGCGCCTATCCTTCCACTTTCCCTGGCCATCTCCAGTGCTTGTGTCATCTGCTCTTTTATTCGCTCATAGGTGGATGAGAAATCAAACGCGCCTCCTTCTTTGAAGGTCATTTTGATCTCAAGGAACGCATGATGCGGGGGTATATTGCCGCCTGGGACTGGCCTCAAAATGCCGGCGAAAACGTTGGCGCCGAAGAATGGAGCTGTGACGTGGGTGTCTTGGAGGTTTAGGATCGGCGCTGAGAATGATTGGAAGCGTGGTGTTGATGCGATGGGTAGATAAACTAGCTATAATGAGGTTTTCGTATCAGCGCTGTGGGCATCGTCAACGTTGATATGTACCGACATACACGTTGATTCGTGAGATACGCCTTTCCATTACTGCAATGTATTGAGATTGGTTCTTTCCCTGGATATGAATTTGGCGAGCCCAGCTCTAATGTTGTTCTGGCGGGGGAGGTGAAGAGAACCTTCTCTCCACTCAGGCGTACAAAGCCGGTATTCTTATCGAGCATCACCCAGCTAGGTCACTGTTTGTTAGCCCAGTCGTCCCTGTTCATCAACGCTGGTGTACACTAGGCACGAGTATCTGGCTGAGCGTGATGCCCAGCGAGATGAGTTTCTGGTGGAAGAAACAATATGTCGAGTTCAAGGCTGCCTGGAGACAAAGACTGACTTACTTGATAGACATTTTACTAATCTGTCCCCTTGGCAAGTATATTAATACTTCGGAAAACTGGATATAACTATGCTTGCCCGCGCGATTGAGGGGCTTCAAGGGAGAAAGCTCCCTGTTGAGCGAAGGAATCTCGAGTTTGTGGGGAGTGATTGCCTCAAGGCAGGGAGTCTAGGCGCGTTGAGGAGCAGCTGACCTGGGTAGTTGGAAGCACAAAGGGATCTGGGCTCAAAGCTTGCAGGATCGAGAAGGTATGGTGGAATAGGTTACAGTAAGGTACTTTCTCGTTGACTGTTGAATGTGGAAGCTGTGATTAACATTTACGAGGAGCCATGCAGGATGACGCAGCGCGCCAAGAGAAGAACAATGAAATCTGAATGATTGATTGCTCGCTCCGTTGGCTTACGTAAGAAGATAATCCAACGAATCATCAATGCACCTTGGCGTTTCCGTTAACAGTCCTTCAATCAACTATGGCAGCAGTTGATTATCACCAAACACATTTAGATCTACATACGGACGAAGAAAGATGCCAAATTCGAGCGCGGAATGTAGACCCAGGGTCACTGGGGTCAACAGAAGAATAAGAAGCCAATGATGGTAGATCCAATTTCAGGACGCCCGCAACCTCGTGGCAGAAGAGAACGCCGAACCGTAGACACTGTGAATCATCGTGTGGAAACAAATCAAGACCATCAACAGCGAATCTCGACAAGGTCCGCAGGATATAAAACGATGAACGACTTCGATCCGTGACCTGTTATCAGCCCGGGAGTTCCGTGGTTCCATCTTTGAGAAAAAGCACTGACTCACAGCGGTTTAATTATCGGAAGGAACGCCCCCCTTCAGAGCCTTGCTTGTGTTTGTGAGCTGTGAGCTTTTCCGACTTAGGACGACATCAAAAGACGACGCTTCTTTCATATCGTTTTCATGTCATCTTCATATGCCTTATACCAAACACGGGTACGCGTCTTGTCATATTGGATGTATTGACGGCGATGCTTGGGGGAAGGATCGCACCACACCAGACCATGGGATAGTTGGTCTTGGAAACCTCTGAACTCCTAGGAGTCCGGCGTGGGCATTGCTTCCGGAAGCAGCGATAATTGTCAGAAAGATTGACTGTAAATGTTCCCCATGTGGCTTGTCTGACTTGGCTTGTTTTTCACATCGTCTTGACATATACACAGTGTGACCACCCCGTTATACTTCTCTTCAAGTTTTTCAACTAGGTTTATGGTGTCCCAAATCGTCTGGGGAACTGTCTCGTCATCAACAGAGATGCTGTGCGGAATATGCAAGATTTTCTCGTCTGCTCTTGACGCAATGAAAAGGCCGAGAGCCACCTCAAATAGCTTCACGCGACTTACGTTATGTTCATGGCCATGTTGACCGGACACCCTCTCTTCACTTCGATCAGCGTCAAGTCAGAACCAAGATTGTTCAACAACGTAGGGCGATATGGCCGAGTAATCGCAGTAGACGGATTATGCAAATCTGTCGGGTTTCGAAAGCGAAAGATGCATAGAAAGTTCGGTCTTCTAGGTACGTAGAATTATGCTGCTCCTTGCAGATTTCGAGCCAACTCTTAAGAAGCTCAACATCAATAGTATGGTCTCTAAACAGGCGGGAGTAGTTTCGGGCCTGCTCTGATGGGTGCTGAGCAGAAGTAAGGAGTTGCCGAATCCATCCATAGTTGATAAGTAGACCCTCATCTTCGTGTGGTAATGATATGTGAGCTCCAAGCAGACCAACCTGATTCTTGTCATATACTTGTTCCATGGCGATATCACCTCAAAGCTCGCAGTAGAGGTTGCTTCCGTGGGTGCTCAACCCTCGATGGATTTCTCCAATGCATGAGAACTTGTGAGAGCAAAAAGGCGGCAGAAAGAGTAATCTACCTTTATCGCTATAATCTGAAGACTACCAAGAGAAATTGGATTCTCGTACATGTGTTCAACTGCCGAGGTTTTGATCCGTACCCAGGCCCCTGCGGTAGAGATATGCAACACTGCATGATGCGCTGGCCGGACTGCAGATGCCCCCCGGCACTCAACCTGGACGATCAGCCACGCCACGAAACTACAATACTTGCCAATCCTCTGGGGTTTTATATTTGGTGTATTCTCGGTAGCAAAAATGACCTCGCGGGTGCAAGAAAGGGATGAGCGTATCGACGAGTATGGGCAATTTGATGGTAATGAAGCTAAGCTCAGATGGTTCAAAAAAAATTCAAGGTACAGCATTGCAGGGGAAAAGTTCCCATATCTACTAATCCGTCGACACAGGAAGTACTTCAAGTGAAGTTCAAAGAGACTCCAGTCAAATTAGAGCCAGGTGAACGAGAAATCGAAGTCTTCGACTACGATAGCACATAAAGAGCTCTCGAAAATTTTGGCGATGTTCCGAGGAGACTTCATTATGAAACTGATTGGGGGTTGGTGGTCGGGTAATCATAGATCTGTTGGTATATCTAAAAAGAATTAGCAACCAGATCGTGAGATACGACGAGCAGAAGAGATCCAGGGTATTATTCGTGACGAGCTTCCCCACCTTAAGGACATCAGCGAAAGATCCTACTGGAGTTCGAGAGGTTGGACGTATCAGGAAAACGACTTGGGTAAAAGATACCTCATGTTCTGCAAAACCCACTTCCTCCTCCAATGTAACCGGAGTTGATTAAAGAATACTCTGGTCTAAGAGACGGTACCAATTCAGGGAGCCGAACAATCAGACTTCGCGAAGAGTCTGGAATAACTCTCGGACGGCAGTAGGTCAATATACGAAATATACCCTGTCTCACGTGTCGGACATTGGTGAATGCTATCCAGGGCATCGCCAGCCTCCTGCAGCCTGCTTTGAGAGGAAATTTGGTTCGGCCTTCCCGGGACAGAGCTTGATGTTGCGCCTCTTTGGTGGCCAGGTACCCCACTGTTTCCCAGCTGGAGATGGACTGGCCCGATCGGGAATATGATATATACTTGGACGTGTCATCAGCTTGATGATGTGAGCAGAATAGAGTGGCAGTGTACTGATCCAGTGACTGGGAAAATCCGTTACTGGCATGAGAGGAAATTCGTGCCCCTAAAGACATGGACCATGATCATTGGAAATACGTACCCAGCCCAAATGGGACGCCGTATTACTATCAGCACACTAACCCAGACGTATGGCATGTACATCCAAGAGCACCGAAGGAGAAGAGGCATAGTTACATCCTCATCCAAGCCGCTTCCGACAAGTTGGTTGGTAGAGCTTATCATGGCCTGATAATAAGTGGTGCTATTTTTTGCAATACACCGATCGATCTACCATTACCCGACTTGGGGCGAAAGCAGAAGATGATTGTTTTTTCATGTCAATTTCATAACGTCTTCATGCCGTCTTCATATGCTTTGTGCCAAACACGGGTAACCGTGTTGTCATATTGGGTGTATGGATGACGAAGCATGGAAGGCTACATAGATAGCACCACATCAGACCATGGGATACAACAGTTTTCCGCGTCCACAATCTCAGGAATCCCACTACGCTTGGACTTATTGACGGGGATGATTTTTTTGGCCGGACTTATCCATACACCTCCGTTGAAGCAATGCGAGGTGTTCAAAGATGACATGCTTGAATTCGTCCCCCTCTCCCGTCGACATTGCGAATGCAGGATACTGACTCCAAGCCCCCAGAAGACATTTTCAGAAATGTCTCTGACCGAGCTACACTGTATTCAGATCAACACGAGGCACCTTTACTTGAAGCAAGTTTCAACTATAAGAGATACAATAGATACAAAGCCTACCCGTACAAACTCTGCCCGATCTATCCTAAGGTCTGGTGTGGTCCTATTTTGCCTTTGATTCATCGTCACTAATACATTCATTATGACAAAACGTGTACCCGTCTCTGGCACAACGCATTTGAAGACGATATGAAATGACATCATCTTTTCTGTCGTCTCAAGTCGAGTATTCGCACATCTGTCGGTGCATCCTAAAAATTAGCATCATTTACTACCAGCCCATGGGATAACATCATGATGATTGCATGGGACAATGGCGTGGCTTCTCGGCTTATCGTTGGCACCGTTCACGTCACGGCCTTCCTACAGGCAAAGCCGGTATTGAAAACTATCTCCCTTGTCTAATTTCAGATCTTTGCAACTGTGATGCAAATTTTCCAATGCAGCTATGATCGCACCTTTTGCGAATTCAGCAAATCAGGAAAGTCCGCACTCGTTGCCTTATCTCAACGATACAAATTCGGGTCTGTCTCCTCCTTCTGAGGGACAACTCACGCGGTATCAACGAGATCCGTCCCGTTCTCCAGACGCCTTCCAGGTCTCTTGATAGAGCCTTTCCCAAACTGAAACCCCCGATACTCAAGCTGGAACTCAGCTTCCGCGATCACTTCGACCAAGTTCATCATTCTAATCAGTAGCTGAACGGCTCTCGAAGCCTGTCTATAAGTCAATACTCCAGCTCTGGGATTGGATCTTGCAAGCTTGTTGACCATCACCAAAGCACTCGGGTGGGTTCGTGTATCTCTACCCTCAAGCTGTCGGAAAGGGCTGTAGAACTCATACTGCGCGGCGTTCGCCAGGAAATCTAGCGCTGCGAGGAGTATACCCCTCGGATCTACTGGATTGGGGCTACCAAGTAATCGATACTTGATCCTAAAGTCCAGATCAGTGGGATCTGCCAGGATCCCTATCTCATCCGCAAGACTTCCAGCAGTAAAAGCGGTTCTATCCAGCGGCCTTCCGTCACGGCCAAGGAGAATCAGGGTGTCGTTAAGCTGGTCCTTGGCCTCTGTGGCGGTATCCGCTCCTCGAGTCCCAATGTATATCAGCCCGAGTCGCTGCCTACCCAGCTTGGTGGTCACGGTGGTTGCATAGTATTGGTTTCGTTCTTGGGTGGATATGGTGAGTGCTCCTACGAACAAACCAAGCACCATGTTTTGGGTGTCCATCTGCTCGTCTTCTTCTGGCCTTGTGAGCGGGTGGAAAATCACTCGCTCCTCGATGCCGGGCGAGATGATCGGAAAGCTTTCGTGCAGCGCGCCTTCCCATGGCAGTAAGGTCAGGGTGTACATGGCCTCAACGGCGATGGTTAGACTGCCGATGAGGTTCACGGGGTTGTGTTCATCGATATTGACGTCGACTGCGAAGCCGCGTGGGGATACGGGGAGTTTGAGACTGAAGTAATGCTAGTCAATGACTTTACACACCAAAAATCACACGGACAGCAAAGAAGCCAGGGTTTTCCTGGAACTTGCACATCGGAAGGCTGATGATGCTATGTTTTAATTTCTCATTGAATCTGAAACCGCAACGAGCATGGAAAGACTCAAATATACGAAAATCACTCACATGCTCGAATTGATACTGACAGGTTTTGACATCGGCAAAGTCAATGCGGATACAGTGGCTATCAGCTGAAGAACTAGAACAGCTGTCAGGGGGTTGCTTTGAAGCATCATCGAGCGTGGGAGTCAATCTAAATCTTTGCATCCCGCAGAAATGAAAGTCGAGCGGTGCGGTGTGTATTTCCCTAGTCCCTAATCTCTGGTACACATGCTGCGTTCTGGGAAGCAGCGCATATCGGAATTTAGCCTACAGCAAATCCCGCACATCGTGGTTGGGTTCCAGGAGCGCTTACAGGGAGTAGTTGCGCGCCCAAGGAGGAACGTCCGTCTGATGGGATTTTGTATTCACTGTTCATCGGAGGTCGCTCCTAGGGCGGGCAGTGGTCGTTCACTTCCTCGAGTGGTGGCACCCTCCCGCCTGATGCGCGGCTTCGACCTTCGGTTACGCTTGTCGATCGGGAGCTCATGTCGAACCTTGCATCGGTTGAAAAATACCATGACATGGAAGCCATATAAGTTTGCTAACGGCAACAGGCACATAAAACGTACTAGGATCATTTTCCCTTGAATGAGGACTCCGGCGTTTATCGTTATGCAATGCTGTTGTCCTGCTGTGAACCTTATACATTTCGTCAAGCAGCGCAGTGTTAGTAGCGCTCATTCGTCTACTAGCAGAGGGCTGTCGAAGCATCCATACCCCTTCACGACACTCATCTCGTTGACGTAATCAGGCTTAGTCTTGAAAGACCAACCAGCCTGACAATTCTGCATTATCGCATTTGAGCCATCATTCGACCTTCTCCACAAGCAGACACCAAAAACACCTAACTCGGACACAGTTGGGCCACCTTCTTTGAGTAATGGATCGATTTCTGCTGCCGCTTTCTCAAATTCAGAATGCTCTTCCATCATATCCTCGATAGCAGTTTCATGATCGTAGATCCCTCGAGAAGTGAGCAGGAAATTCCCCTGCACGAGCGGGTTCACCAGCTTCATCAGTATATACCCTGACCACCGGGACTCTGGAATTTCCGCTAGGTGCCCTGGTATATCTAAGCGGTATGTATTGTGCCCACCGCCCTCCAATGAAGGTTTGAGCACATAGTCCGAGGCGGTTTCGGGATGAGATGCTAGCTCTCGACCCATCTGACCCGCCTTGGAAAATCGATCCAGCGGGTACATTGGAGCAAAAGTCTCCGACACCAGAGCGGCCTCTTCCGGTGTAAGAAACCGTTCGAGAACGCCTGGGATAGCGAGCTCTTGCTGCACCTTCTTGAATGTAGCGAGGTGACACAAGATCGACGGGCACTTGATAGCTCGAGATCGCTCCAGCTGGCGGCGAGCAGCGATCCCACTGGGGGAGTATTCTTCGAATTCGTAGCCCGCGCGCATGTACACAACCGCGATCTCAATTGGCGTCGCCAGTGATGGGGAATGATATAGCAGCTCGCGAGATGATGAGAGTGTGGTGTGTGCGAGCACTTGATCGCCGAATATTACCCGATGGACTGGGATGGGTGGGTCGTGCTGCCATAACGCGTACTCTAGGGGCCGCTCGTCGCAGATATTTCCGTTCCTTGGTTGGACTACGAACAGGACCCCTGGTGTTGTGGACTTTACATCTTTAGAGTTACAATACACGGCCTGAGCATCTAGAATTCCAGCTGCAAGTAAGTTGATCGTATCATTTTCGGGTAAATTCGACTCGGTAAGCTGCCGGAAATACTCGTTGTTACTGGGCAAGTGATAGCTGCCCCTCTTAAGCAGGAAGCTATGGTAGATCAATCAGTAAAGGTCTGAGGTGGCTGAAGATCTACCCACCGATGCATTTCAGCGACTTTGGCGGCATGGACACCGCCGGCTGCCGAGAATGTATTGAATTCAATCTGTCGAAGTCCCATCAGCGAAACACCCGCCGCGGAATCCGAAGACAGAGCTACATCGATCATGTAGTCTGATCGGAAGACGCCAAGGACCGCATGCTGAACATATCCCTCCGCTTTAACGCCTTGATGAATCCTCCACAGCACGGCCGCGAAGAGCCCCTCATCGATGAGTCTGATTGATGCAGCAACATACGGTCAACTATCACGAAATCCCTATCTAGTGTAGGGTTGTAAAGGAACACACCCTCTCAAGGCCTTCTCCAGCCATTCCTCGTCTTCTGATATCGCTGCATATAGCTTGTTGTAGATTGCTTGCAGCTTTTGGGCGCGCTCGAAGAGAGTTCGCGGAAAAAGGGTGGGGAACATGCTGACGCCAATGGGTGTGCATGAGATGGAATGGGCGTCTGCCCCGTATTTGAGGAGCATGCCATGCGTGATTTGCCAGTCTTTGATGTTGAAGACTAGGTTTGCGAGCTGCTCTTCCGAAAGGGATGGAGGATATTTGTCCGAAATGCTCTTTACATTCGGGGTCTCTCGCGAGACCAGAGAAGTGCTCATTATGCCATTACCTGTGGGTCTTTCGTTGAGTGGCTAGGTAGGGCTTGGGGAGTCCAAGAAATTGGATGGGAATGACTCGGGGTAAGATTCGGCATAAAGTCGGTCCGGCAGGCATTCCTTCGGGCTCTACCCTGTCCAAAACAACAGTACAATTGTAGTGTCGTCTGGTTCCATTTCTCGCTGGGACTGCCGACCCACTTGTGATCGATCCAGATGCAAATGCAGACCTTCCTCCGGAACGAGCCTTTTAATGACGATGACTGTAAGACATTCGAAGATGCTTCAGAGGGGAAGAATGGATGCAGATTGCTGCATCTTCAGCAAACTTCCACACGTCTACTCTAGCCCATAGCAGAAAGAGGTCAATAGTCGCACCAATCGGATTCATCAATTGTTGTTGACAAGCGGGTCGGATCGTGGTGAAACTGCGCCATTGGTGCCAGTGGCCCCTGCAGCTCTCGCAAGCTTAAGATGCAGTGCACAGAGAATTTCGCTCAAAAGGGATTCACCCAGGCTGTATCGAAAACTTGTTGTCCAATTTCCCATCGGACCTTCCAGCTGACCAATCTGATTACAAAATATAAACTCCAATGAGCCGACGAATTTCCAATGGGACAAGTCGGAAGGGAGAGCAAGTCACTTAATCACCGTACCGTGCACCCTGAACCTCTACAAAGGATGTTTTCTTATAAGGATGCCATGGGAGCCACTACAACTCAGAAAATCTCTCGAAATTAGATGCTCAACATAGAGTCTGATTTTGACCCTTGCTCCGTCCACGATCAGCGAACGAATCAATAATTATCGTTGATGACAACCCCCACAATATGAATATTGGGCAAAGGGTTCCAGTCAAGCTGCACGTTTGCTTGGATCAAGGCATCCTGCTTGCCTATCTCCTCCCACTTCAAGGCAACTTTATAATTGCTTTGCTCTGGTTGCAAGACGTGAGCTACGAGGCTATGGAAGTGGTAAATTGTGCAAAAGTAACTGTCAATAATAATAATGGCTCATTCAGTCATGCCCGGATTCAATTCATATCAGAGTATCAGTTGAAGCTTTCACTCAGTACATCGTTCTGTATGAACTATTTCGTCACAATGGATGGTGTTGCTTCGTTGTCCGCTAACCATCATCTTCTAGAATACCATTTTACTCAATCGCAGCTCTGTCTTGCGAACACCGACTTACTTGTGAATAGATCTGACGCTCTTGAAAATTTCTTGATGCTCTAGTTGATCCTCGACGTGCTACGTTACGGCTAGGATTGAGTCTTCCATCTTAATTAGCTGTCATTCTGGATCAGGTACCACTATGCCTTGTAGCTGACTTGTGAGATCCGCACTCAGGTGGGCCACTGTGGATTATGCTGGTCAACGAATGTTCTCCACTCACACGGTGGTGCGGTACGTTAACCTTTCATTGTGATGATTGCTCAGTCGTCATGCTGACAATGTGTCGCAAGAATATTCTCTCCATCCTGCACTAACTTATTTTCCGTACGGAGTACTTCAATGACATTGAGTTGGTACAAAACATGTATGAGACGTTTCCGCAATTAGCGAGTGTGGTTTGCGACAGCACCCACTTACGAACAGCATCCACTCTAGCCTGCGCAAACGCTGTGTTCAGACGTGGGTAGAAAGATCTTTGCACCTGAAGGTTCTCATGTTTCATGCGCTAAATATACATGCTTCAAATTCGATTATTTCACGCATGGACGGCAATTCGTTTCGAAACAACCCGACCCGCAAATGCAGCATTACATGCGCCCGTTGCGGCGACCAACCACTGACAATGGCATCTTCTCAAAGCATCGCACATCAACTCATTGTCATGCACTCATTACCCTCTGCCATCTTTGGGTCGTGTGATGGTCGCTCAAGCCAGCCTGGCTGAGAGAGAATATGTCCTCTAATTGTGGATTTTTCCAGGTATCGCAAAGCTTCTGCAATTCCTATATTCCAACCAATATTATCCAAGGTATCAGGACGCAAAAGATCCAGAATCCGTTGCTTAATAGTCCTGGCGATGGACTCGACATTGCGGCGCGAGAGGGGCAGGTGCTGAATTGGACGCCGACAACTGAAGGCACTGTGTCTCTAAACCTATATCGTGCGCCCACAGATGGCGATCTAGTAAATCTCCACCATATAGTTTGTACGTCAGCCTCCACTCTAGAAGAGGTGCGCTCCGGGAACCAGCTAATCTCTGCCTTATTTCCAGCTTCCATCAAAAATACAGGAACCTACACCTGGACACCAAACCAAATAATCAACAGCGGAGACAAAATCGGTCTCGACTCCAACAACGACGTCCGAGCTGGGCGCGTTTTCACAATTGCCATCGTCCCAGACAGCGATCCGTCGAAAGTCAACTTTTGGCCCGCCTTCGCAATCGAGAACGATCAGCTGAACAACAACACCAGTGCCCTTATTTCCACATCAGACAGTCCGAAACCCTCAGCCAGCAGTACATCTCTATCTTTTCCCGACATTTCAGCCCTCCCAACCATCTCAGGCGCCGCAGCACTACCGCATACGATACTCACAGACAGCACCCCGATGCCGACAACCGCAGTCGATGCCCCGAAGCTAGATACCCAAACAACCACCCCCACGCTTGCGGGCGCAACCTTGGCACCAGCACCTTCACGAAGTTACACCACTACGCCCGCGCCCACGCCGACCGCGACTTCCAAACCCTCGTTAGCACGCGATGTCCCGCCCGGAGTCATTGCCGCGATAGTGCTAGGCGCGATCACCATCGTTCTACTGTCCATTTTTGTTGCGATCCTGGCTTGTCGCCGAAGAAGAAAGAACGAGAAACAGACAGCGCGATCCTACAAACTGCCCGACAATGAGAAAAACCGGGGAGGAGCTCCGTCAAGAGCGGGGATGGTCGAGGAACACGCCCATAGGTATGCCGAAAGGAGGTCGCCGGGGATGGGACAAGCGAGGTGGGGTAGGGAGAGAGATCACCACCGAGAACCAGTCAGGGAAATGGAACCGGGGGATCGAGAAACGCATTGGGCACGAAAACGGGAGCGAGAGCGGGAACGGGACCGGGAAAGAAAACGAGGGCGAGTGGAGTTAGAGGGCGGATGGGGTCCGCCGGAGATTGATAGTAAGAGGCTTTATGGGAAGAGCGCGTATGTGAGCCCGAGGGTGAGCGTGCCGCCGAAGAGTAGAGTTGTTAGTGAATACCTATAATTGTTTCGATTCGTCTAGTCCTTGGGACAGAAGTCGGTTTGACAGATGGTTTTCCCCGTGGTACTTGGTCCCTGAACATGTTACTTGCCTCCTGCCTCAAGGTTGCACTTTGCGGTTGCCACGGCACGGTCATACATACGCCAACAGCTCGCATCATCCAGTTCTTCGGATTCAATGCCATCGCCAGCATTTTCAATGGCGGTACGAGGGCGATGCACGCATCCTACGCAGTGTGCACTGGAAACGCAGCCATTCGATGGAACGGATGATCGTTTCCTCGCAGAAGCTGTGCTGTAATCGGGAGTCCCGGGTACAAAGTCATTCCAATCCTTGTACCCGGAAAGGGATGACTTGAGAGTATTTTCGGTCGTCAGAAAGCTACTTAGATCCCTCTGAGTGACTCGGTGCAAACTGCAGAAAAACCTTGCAGCTAGGCTTGGCTTGCGGGGATATCACCTGGTTCTTGTTCATTGCTTGTTCTATGGAGGTGAAGGTGCCTGGGAGTGATACCGTATTAATTGGCATATACGGACCTATTGGACTATAAGGCATATTTTCGTATAAGAACACGTTCTTTTTGGGGGTTCCAGCATAATTGAGTGTATTGGCGCATAAGAACATGCGGAAATTTTGGATGAAAATTACGTGAAATTTGTACTGTTTTCCAGTTACAACCCTAGAAACAGTGTGATTTCGACCATAACCCTAGAAAAATACGCTCAAATTACGGAAATTTGGGCTGTTTTGAGAGCTTAGTCAGGTTACTAACTGACGTATAAAGTCCCTTCGCATATAAGGCAGAATTGCGTATAAGGACCCGTTCATTTTGAGGTCTAGACCGACGATTGGCTTATAAGAACAGTGTCTTATATGCCAATTAATACGGTATTTACATATGGGCCAGCAGCAAAAGCCTCGCTTAGATCTCTACATCAGGCTTAGTGGATCGGAAGTCGGCAATAATAATACATAAAAGCGCTCAGATCTCGAATGCGTCGCAAACAGCAAAATTTCTGTTACTCCGTATTCGCCACATCGCCGCTGATACTTTTCTTCTTCCGAGTACAAATCTCAACCCTTCACTGTTTATTGACGAAGAATCTCGTCTCAACGCTAGATTGAAATACCTTTGCTTGTGATTCCAAGATTTCCTTCTCGCTGGCTTCGCGAAGCCTATTCGAAGTCTCTAGACTCCGGTGCTGTGCTTGGAAAATATCGAAGGCATAAAGACTCTTGTGATCACCACAACCTACTTTATCAAAGCTCAACAGAGCTTGTATAGACTTGAATCGCTCTTACTCCCCTGTAAGTCACAAATTAGTCATCTGAAAAGAACTCTTCAATGCAGAATTCAGCAGACTGCTCTGGCATGGCTTCTTATTCGTACCCAAGAGAATCTGGAAAAAAAGCACCCACTCCGGTGGATTGGATCCCGGACGAGGTCCTCTTGGAGACACTACGTTATCTGCCTCTGGAGTCACTGGGGAATGCCCGCTTGTCTTGTCGCCGATGGTCTCGTGTCGGCGCGGGCCTCTGGAACCTCAGTCGGATATACTTTAGGCCTCACAACGAGGTTGTAAGGGGATTCGAGGCTATTGCCAACAATCCTGTTCTCGCGACGAAGGTACATGAATTAATCTTCGACGCTCGGCTCTTCTGGTTTTTGTAGCAGCCTCAAGTGTCTGGTGCTCTGGTCCTTCAGGAATTTGACGGTGTATGGCATCTCCGCGGCCCAGAGATGAACATAGAAATTGATCACAACGATGGATATGATCACTTATTTGCACCATATCGCGTGGCAAACATGAATCGATACACTCACATGTATAGCGACCAGCAGCACGTTTTGGACAGTCAGCTTGATTTCAAGATCCTCTCGGAAGGCCTTCACAAATTAACCAATCTAAAGGTTGTCTCAATAGGCCCCGACTTTCCAAATATTCAAGCCCCAAGTGACAATCACCCACTTGCTTGGTATGGTTCCAAGTCTAACAACCTGTGGCGAAACGTCATTGAACCATGTCAGTATCACCATTTTCGGGGAGAAGTGTGGGATGAGCGGCCACTTCAATCCTTACTTCGGTCGATCTCGATGCAAGAGCAAGGAATTGAGAAGTTCCAGTATGGTACGCTTGGCTCACCACTACCAGCTACGGCTTTACTCGGACTTGGTGTGCCTACAAAGGTCCACCCGTGGACTTCTTCCATAACATGCCTGAAGATTCATTGTTCACATTGGCCAAAAGATCCACTTGTCCTCGATTATCAGCGGTCTTTTACCCAGGTCTTACAGAATGTCCCGAATCTACGACATTTGTCTTTATCCAACATAACGACGGGGAGTGACTGGGAATCTGTCTTATGCAATATTTTATGGGAGCATCTTACAAAGCTTGAACTGCATCATTACACTCTGAACCTGGACACTATCAAGTCCATCTGCTTCGTCCACAAGCAGACGCTCCAAGAGCTGACACTGAAGGGTATTGTTGGAAATCCACCGCCGCAGTTGAAGGGTTGGACAAGCCTAGCAGCAGATATTGGTGCATGTCTCCGATTAGACCGTGTTCATCTTGGTGAACTGACTCGTGAACGAGCCAAACCAACAGGGATGCTAGATAAGCGTGAACTCAATACACTCTGCTCTTCGATTATGCAGTGGATTCCTGTCAATATGCGCGCGGTACATGAACCAGAGGTTTCCATAGGGTCTGTGGGGCGCTGGGTCACGATGTGGAAACGAACATCGGAATCATCAACACTACCCGAGACCGATGGCGACTTCTAGTAATGATCTGGAAGGCGTGGGTGGCTTCCCTGATGCTGAGGCAAATTAATTAAGCCAGTTCAGCAGGCAAACCACCACTTCATGATTCGTTGATTCGCCGGCGCAGGTCCGGATACGTTGTGAGACTCAAGGGCACATTAGCTAAGTCTTCGACTCAATTGCTACTCCTTTTGGATACGACAGAAATTAAAGCTTGTTCGACTGTCTACCATAGCTTCTCGGAGTCTCCATCTGGGTAACTAACTACGATACTTTCCACGTAATTCACAGCTTTCATCAGTATGAGCTGAGCTGGTCTTGTTATGTGTTTTGGAATAATCAGAAAGCGATGTAGACCAGCTACTGTCACCTATCTAACACTCCTCTTCCAATTGAAAAATCTTCGTTCCCAAAAAGCTTCCTTTTGCTGGGAATCATTGACATGGATTTGATGATTATGCTGTCATAGGTGGCTGCCTTGGCATAGGTTCATTTCTATGCAAGAGTTCTACAATCTGCTACCGCGAAGAGGAGTGCAAGATAACTGCCTATTGCAGGGCAACCTCGTTGGCCAATCAGTTACGGATACAGCAGGTATTCGCTTCGGAGTAGGGGGGAGGGAACAAGAAAACGATGATTGGTCAATAAGCGAGGCGTCACGTGATCAGCCGTAAATGCTTCTAGCACACCTAGATAATCAATATGTATGGCCCTCAGAACCACAATATCAGAACCAGATAATTCGGTATGTTAACGCTCTATTGTAAATGCTCTGCGTATTGTTTAGAACTCCCTTTTCTGTGTTTCCAGTTGATGCAGCTAGCTTGGAGACGAGAAAATGAGCCTTTTACTCTTTCCGTACATGGTTAATATATGACAATGATCGCAGAGTCCTTGGATTTGTCTTTGAATACACATCAATTCTTTAGCAGATTGAGAAGTTGTAAGCTCATAGTTGGGGGGAGAGAGATGGTGGAGAAATTCTCTGTCAGGCAGCGTATCTGAGGTTTGTTTCCATCTCCTCAGAAGACAATTTTCATCCGCCCTCATCATGGATTTCCATCATGGCCAAGACTACGGGTATGTCCTAACTATTGACCAGAACTCAAATGACTCCGTTGACTGCAAAACTACACCCAGCAATAATAATGAAGACGTGCCCAGCTACCCCGTCCACGATGACATCCCAATCTTCTCAACAACGCCCAAGCAATTCAACGTTGATCAATCGGCTATGTTCTGATATTCTCTCGGACGTTCTACGTTATCTACCGCCCAGCTCTTTGAAGCAAGCACGGCTTACCTGCCGTCTTTGGAGTCAGCATGCCAGTCGTTGGCTCTTCCGCCGTATCTATTTTATGCCTCATGAGGAGATTATGCGGGGTTCTGAAAGCTCCACCAATGATAATGCACTTGCGGCTTTCGTAAGAGAAGTGACTTATGATACAAGACTGTTCTGGTACTCGAATACGGAACAGCAGTCGGCTCCCTACATTCTAGCGTGGATGCACACTGGGTTTGGCCCAGAGGAATATGAAGAGCAGCGACATTTAGATTATAAGATCGATCATCTGCACGAATGGTATCGTTCTGAAAACGTAAGTCGATATGATAAGTTATATGAGAAGCAGCAACAGATCCTTGAAGCTCGACACGATTTCGAAGTTCTCTCTCACGGACTTAGCCAATTACCTAGCTTACAGACGGTCTCGATGATTGGAGTTAACGATGACTGTCCGGGCTTCCATCAAGACACCAATCAAAACTGTACGGGGTATGAAGCCTGGTGCAAGAGATTCTGGCCGACCATCGTTCCTCCTTGGACCTGGAATCAAGCAGCAGCATCTGGATATAAGTACAAGCAACCTTGGGATCTGCGAGGGATCCAATCTCTCTTCGAATCTATCTCATTGCACAGTCCCTGGATCACTAGGTTTTACTATGGTACCCAGTTCGATCCGGAAAAGTCCTTACCAGAGATCGTGAGCTCGCAAATTCGAAGCTTAGCGCCGAACTTGACACATCTAGAAATCTATTGCACAAAGTTACCTAAGCCCCGGTCTGTGCCTCTGCACCAGTCAAATTTCGCGGATATTATCAGAAACACCCCAAATTTGCAGCACCTAGCTTTGGGGGATTTTCTGAATAGTTGTTATAGTCGTAATTGTGAGATGAAGTATGGGAGTGTATGTCTCTGTAACAGAGACTGGGAACAGCTGTTTTTAAGCAACACCTGGGCCCGTCTAACCTCGCTCACCCTAGACATTTGTGCATCATCAATCAAACGGGCAATTTGTTTCGCAAACCGGCGGACATTGCGCGAACTGAGGTTCGTAGATCCCCTCCGCATCCAATTAGTGAAATTTAGCGTGTTTATTTCGTGATCTCTTCTTCCCATCTGCAATCACCATTTATTTCATCAATAATACGTCTATTTTAATCATTGCGACGTCGTTTGAATCGTCTGAATCGAATTTATTACATCATATAAACAACATGTCATTCGTTAAATCAACATTTGAATTAGTCATCGTTCAAAAAGAAAAAAAAAACGCGTCGATACAAATGTTTTCATTTCGAAATCGAAAAAACGACATTTTATTGTATTGAAACAAAAAAAAGTTATTCAAACGCGTGAATTTGATTATACATTTTTTATTACATTTATTTATCGATCATTTTAATTGAATTACGTTTGTATAACGTTTTGAAAATTCGTTCAATTGTTTTTGTTTTTTTTGCAATCGATATTCAATTTATTGTTTTATCACATCAATCAAACGATTTATATCAAAAAAATCAATTGAAATGCATTCATTATGATGAAATTACGTCAATGAATTGTTATACGCATTTTCATGATTCAACATTTTGTTGCAAACGCAACAATTCAATCATTTTGATTTCAAAATAATTTTTACAATTTATCATTCAATCGCGATCGATATCAAAACATTAAACGTTATTTAAAAATTGAATTTAATCAACATATGTCATACAACAATGTATCATGATTTTGAAAAATCGAAATCGTTTTGAATATTTTCAAAAATCGATTATTTTCGTTTATTAATTTTGAAAATCATTTTGCAATCGACGAATGTTATGCGTAATATGTGAATTGATTGATTTAGAAATTATGAACGACAAAATGTCAATTTATGTACAATAATTGCGAATCAATTGTTTGATCATCATTCATTTAATATGAAATGACGACAAAATTTTTGTCAAAAGTCATGTCAAAATATTTAATTTAAATTCATATCATTTAATTTGATTTTGTGTCATAACAATTTGTCAATCAAAAAAAAGAAAAATCAATGTTTTTATTGAATTTCATGTTTTATTATCATGCGTAATCATATCATGCATCAATTTTTTTTTTTTTTCGTTTTTCGTTTGTCGTTGCGATCATCAAAATTTTGCGAATGATTGAATTCGTATTGTTCAATGAAATTTTGAAAATTTTGTAATTCGAAAATGAATCGTCATTCGTCATATTTCGATTCATAGTCGATTCATTTGATTAGATATTGAATTACGAGAATTTTGTTGTATTTTTTAGTTCGTTTTTCGATTAATTTTTCAATTTCATAAAATTTGTATTGATTCGTATCGTTTTCGATTTCAATGAAATCAAAATAATGAAAACGAAAACGATTGTAAAAATCAATTTCGACAAATGTTGATTCGAATTGTGCAATAAACACGACGAAATGAATTCGTCATGTTGATGACAATTTCAATTTGTACGCGAAACGTTCGATACGTTCAAAAATTCGAAATAATTCGCAACGTTGTTGAAATAATTTCGAATTTGATTTGTCAAACAACTTGTAATTTTTGTTGAATTGTAAATAGATTTTTTCATTTTGTTTTAGTCGAATAAAAATATGACGCGAATCATAATATATTTTGATTTTGACAATCGCAAAATTCGTGACATCGACAATTTTTCGTTGATATTTCATGCGTTAAATTAACAAATTTTGTATTTTTGTTGTGTTGAATGCGATTAAATTTGATATCGCGTTTTTGATTTTGAATTCGTATATGATTTCATTGAGTGATAAATTTGTAACGATGTTAAACGTATTGTTTAATTGAATTTGAATTGCAAAGAAAATTAAAATGTAATCAATGTTCGAAAATTCGATGACGAAATATTTGATAACAATTTCAACAATTTGATTGATTCGTTTTGACGAGTCATTCGTTTGCGAATGATATGTCATTGAAATCAACAATCGCGTGTTTAATTTGATGAAAAACATTTGTCAAAAATTCGACATGAATTTTGAATCGCGATCGAAAATTATAATTTCAAACACTTTTCAATCGACGATTAATAATTTGTTCAATAATGCGTTGATTCATTTTTTCGTTTCATAAATATTTTTGTCGAAAATCAATAAAATTCGACGAAAATGTTTGCATATTGCGAACATAACAATGTTCATTTCGTCGAACATAATTAAAATGAAATCAATGACAATAATATGAAACGAACGCGAAACGAATGTAATAAACATAAATTTTTCGTACGATCGATGACGTTTGATTTGTGTCAATTGACAAATAAAACAATGTTCGATGTATTTTTTAATTTTTCGCGAGAATCGAAATATGTATAACGTATTGAAAATTTTGTTATAACATCGATAAATTTTTGAATGTTGATTCGTATCGTGAATTAAACGAAATATTTCGCGTTTCACAACAACAAATATACACGATCGACGCGTGTCAATGTCAACATGATATATAATGTCATTCGTATTCAACGTGAAATTGATTTTTGTTTTGAATTTTCTTGATATAAATTTCGTATCGTCATTTTTTTGTTCATTGACGTTTCGTTTCGTTACGTTGTTTTCGAACGACGATGAGATTTGAAAATTTCGAATCGACAATTTTTGTTTTTTTTTTTGCATTCGAATCGTCAGCGATTTTAACATTTCGATCATGTTTCGTTATGTTTTTTTTTTTTTTTTTGATATTCGTTCTTGATTTTTTTTTTAAATTTTTCGACATTGCGATAAGTGTGTTTTGAAAAACGTAACAATCGAAATTATTCGAAAAATCGATTATTTCGTCATAATACGTGTTCAAATCAAGTTTATTTTTTGAATTTTTGTCGATTTGTTCATTTTCAAACGTTAATTTTGATAACGCATTCGAAATAACATGATTTTTTCTGATTTATATTTCATTTTCAATTTAAATTGTGACAAATAAATTGAAACACGAACAAAACGAAAATTGAATTTATCGATGTTGTTCGAATTCATCGTGATTTGTTTAACGATAAAAATATCAACGACATGATTCGTGAACACAACAATAATATTTTTGATTGTTTTTATCATATGTCGAATTTTTCTGACAATTCATATTAAGTCACACATTTCGAATTCGATAAATCAATATTTGATTTCGATTTCGTTCAACATTCGATTTAAAAAATAAAATGAATTCGATGTCGTTACGTTTGAATTTGTTTGAATTATTGTTTGTTTTGAAACGATAAATTATCGCGTCGAATTCGCGTCGTTTAAACGCGTCAATGTCGATATACAATTGTCGATCGAAATTGAAATGTATCAAAAATGAAATTTTGTTAAAAGTTTTTTGCAATAATCGATATGATTTTAATTTTTCAATTGAAAAATTGTTCATTACGATTTTTTGCGAATAAATTTTGCGAACGATGTTTTTGTTGAAAACGATTATCGTAAAAATAAAATTTTGCGACGTTGTAACGCGTTCGTTTTTGAACATAAAACGCGACAAAGTTTCGTAATTATTTTGTAAAATTTAAATAAATTTTCAAATTTTTGAAAATATAAAAAAATTCAATTTGATTATTGTTTTCAATTTATCGATTGCGATAATGAAATCAAAACGTCAATTTTTTGATCAAAAACGCGATCGTAAAATAGTCGAAAACGATTTCTTCGACGACAAATTAATTTCATAAATATTCAATCGTTCGAATATCGAATGTAAATGAACGATATATTTTTCAAAAATATTGAAAAAAACAACAATATCATTTACGTAAACGCGAACAAATTCGCGAAAATTTCGAAAAATAAAATCGATTCGTCGTTGTACGTATGACGAAAAATTTTTGAATTTCATCATTGCGACGTTAAATTGTTTTTGTTTTTTATGTGAAACGACGATAAATTTATGTTTGTTTGCAAATTTTATCAATCATTGATGAAAAAAATTCGTCGCGTCGAAAACGAAAATGAATTTGCATTCGACGACGATTGCAATAATGTCAAATTAACAAAACATTGAATAAAAATCGATGATGATGATTTTGTTTAATTCGCGTATGTCGACAACGATTCGATTTTTGCGTTTTAAATCATTTGATTCAAATATTGTTTTTCATATCGCGAAAACAAAATAATCATGCGAAATGAATTGATTGATATATTTCATGCGATTTTGTGCATGTAACTTGTCAAAATTTCGTTTACAAACTTTTGTTTGCGAAATTAAGCGAATACATTTTTGTTGTTTCGATTTTGACGTCAAATTTCAATTCGATTGACATTCATTCATTTTTCGAAATTTTCATCGTAAACTCATTGTCGTTTCACAATTTTGAATAGTTCAACGCAACGTTTGCAAACTTAATTCGAACGTTAACGTCATCGTAAACGATAATTTCAACAAACAATATTTTTTTCGCATTAATATTAACATTTGACACGATAAAATTGTTAAAATTGCTTGCAAAATTGATTGAAAAATTGATCAAATTTGAAACGACGAAATTAATCGCGATCGCATCGTGCAAATTTTCATAATTAGTCGTTATAATCGCGTCAATTGTCATGATCGAAACATCGAATTTCAATGTTTGTTTGAATCAATTTTTAAAAGCAAATTTATAAACATTAACAATTAAATGAGCGTATTTCGAATTAATTAAATAACATTTTTTTTTTCGTATTTTTGTACGAATTTCAAACGCGTATTTTTGAAAATGTAAACATTTTCAAAATTGACGTTGTTCGTTCAATTATTTCTGTATGTGCATCAATGATATGAAAAAATACGTTTTCATTTTGATTTAAACGTTCAATTCGCGAAAACGTGAACATAAAGTCGCGTTCAACAAATAAATTATTCTTTTCACGTAATTTGAAAAAATCGTAAAAATTGATTTAATTGATATTTTAATAGTTTCGTCGACACGAATCACGCGTTTGATTTGTGAATTTGCATTGATAATATCAATTGTATCTTAATGTTTTTGCAATTTTCGATGATAACAATTTGTTTGTTTACATTTATATTCATTCGTTTTGAATTCAATATATTATTGTCAAAAAAATTTTGTTTTCAATTTTTCATTATGTAAATCTGTCGAATGAACGTGACGATCGCATTTTCGTCATTAATCGAAATTTCGGAAAATTCGAAAAATTAATGAAATATGATTCGTCGATTACAACGACGTTTTCAATGTCGCGAATTTTGAAAATTTCATAATTTGTCGCGCATGAATTTCGATAATCAAATATTTTTGCATTAAAAATTTACGATCGATTAACGACGACGCATTTCGATATCGACGCACATATCAATGAAAAATTGTTTTATATTTGTTTTCATTTACGTAACGTCACGAACGAAATTCGAAACTAATCGTGTATCGATTTCTGACATTTGACTGTATAATAAATGCCGATAATTATGAGCATTTTTCGTCGACGACGTGTCAAATTTAATCGAAATTGTTCTGGACACGAACGCAAATGTCACTGAAAATTTGTTATTAAAATAAAAATTTCGATCGATAACGTTTGCATGAATAAATTTTTGTTTGTTTGATCGGGAATATTCACAAAATATTCGAATGATTCATGAATCACATAATTTTTATTAGATTTTTGAATTTCGAAATGTTTTTCGTCATGATATTCATCATTTATTATGTAAATATCGTTGACGCGTTTTCAATATTCATAAAATAGTGATTATTTTGATAAATTTTTTTTCATCGATCAATAATTGTTTTCTGTTTTTTTTCGCAAAATAC
>JABSSW010000059.1:263065-273434 GCA_018902385.1 Physcia stellaris | reverse complement strand
AAAATACATTTACATTTACATTTTCAGTCGTTCAAATTTCTGTCATTAAAAAAAAAAATCGTTTTATATCAAGATAATGAACGATAAATCAAAATTATTTTTTGAAAACAATTATAAAAAATGAACTCAATACGTTTGAAAAATAAAAAATCAATTTGACATGAATCAAATGAACGATTACGTCAAGAATTTTGACAAATCAAATTTTTTTGTTATTTTTTAAAGAAAAAATTAATTGCACAGTTATTATGAAACGTCAAAATCAAAAACAATTCAAAAAAAGAACTATATTTGAAAAAATATGTCGATTTTTTTCAAAAAAACATCAAAAAAATTTTCATCAAAAAGAAGAATAATTTCGAAAAATATAAAAATTACAAACAAAAATCAATCAATCAATAAGAAATTACGATGCATATCGCATCGTTTTGTTTTCGAATTTATATTCAATTATGAAATTTTCATCAACAATAAAATTACAGAATTTCGTATTGAATTTTAATTCAAAATAATCAAAACTTTCTAATCGAACAAGAAATCGAAAACGATAAAAATGATTTTGAAACGTTTCAAACAATCAGAAAATTTTCAACGCAAAAACAACGCAATGTCAATCAAAATAAAATTAATAACGACTTTAACAAACGCAAAAAAACGAAAATAATTTCGATGAAAACGAAAAACAATCGTCGATTTAACAAAAATCGACGAAAAAATCGAAAACGATAAAAATTCAAATTTGACAATTTTAATCGCGAAACAATCAAATTCAAAAATTATGACGTTGAATCAAAATTGAATACAAAAATATCGTGAATAACAATAAATAAATCGATTGCGATAAATCGAAATGCAATATTAAAAAATGTAAAAATATCAAATCGAATATCGTTTTTTTCGAAAAAAATTTTCAAATTTTAAATCAAAAAAATAATCGATTTGATAATTTTCAATCAAACTGATACGAAAAAAATTCAATAACAAATGATCGATCGATTCAAATTCGAACGAATCGTTACGTTTATTGTCGAAATCAAAAACGCAAAACGTCGTCGTTAAAAATTTCGCATGATCAAATGCAAAAAAAAAAAAATCAAAATAAATAAAACATTTGACGAAAAAAATAAATTGAAATTCGAAATCGTTATGAATTCAAAAACAAAAATCAATTTAATAAATCAAAATTTGTTAAACGATTCGAATTAAAATCGTTCAACGTATCGAATTGCGAAACAATAATCATAAAAAACAATTCATTCAAAATTTATGAAGTTATTTCGTACAATTCGAGATACAGAACGAAAACGATGTGAATCGTTTTTTTAACGATAACTTTTTAGAAACAAATTTAAATTGAAACATGATTTTAAATTTATTTTGAATACAATTATTTGAAATCGATATAAATTGAAACATCGACAAAATCGAATCGTGATCAATGATTGTAAAATCATTTCTTTTCATCACGAATCGTATCGAGAAAATCGAATCAAAAAAATTAATCAATGCAATTTTCAATGAAAAAAAATATGTTTTCGTCATGTTCGTACAAATGATTTTTGTCGAAATAAAATATTTGAATACGTACATCGAACGACGATCACAAATCGATTTTGTTTTCGCGAAAATGCAAAAAAAACAAAATATTAAAAACTTTTTATTCGAAATCTTGAAGAAATTCGTTGACATGACAAATGAAAACAAAACACACGAATTATTTGATTATGAATCAAACGATCACGCAATAAATTTAAAATCAAACAAAAAATCGTCGTATGAATTCATTTACGCATTGTTCGAAAACGAATTTAAAATTTTGCGAACATATTTGAATAAACATTTAAAACGAATTTATCAAATCATTCATTTTTTTTGCGAACGTTTCGATTTTGTTCGTTAAAAAAAACGAAACTTTACGATTATGCGTAAATTACAGAAATTTTAATTTTTTAACGATCAAAAATAAATATTTTCTATTATTAATCGATAAAAGTCTCCAATCGTTTAAACAAAATTCGCAAATATACAAATTTTGACATGATAACGATTTACAATCGATTTCGTATTAAAAAAACGAATGAAAACAACGTTCAAAACACGATACGAACATTTTGAATATATCGTTATGTTTTTCGATTTCATTAATGTATTTGCAACGTTTCAAAGTTTCGTTATAAAATTTTGATCGAACGATTAGATTTGTCGATCATTGTCTTATTTGAACGATATAATTATCTATTTTAAAAACGATACATAACACGTCGAAAACGTCAAATGAATATTAAAAAATCATTTAAATTATCATTTTATTGTTTTGAATTTCGTTATTCTTGTAACATACATGTAAATTTTTCACAAAAAAATGCCAGAATGTCAAAACGTTAAATTTCATCGATCGATTTATATCAAAAAATTTTAATTGCAACATTTGCAAAAATATATTTGCGATGATTGTATTTTCAACATTTTTCACAACAATCGTTTGTGTTTTTTGTTCTGTATTTTCCGAATTTTTTGAAGTTTTCGTGCAAATTTTTTTCAACGACGAAATTCTGATATCTAAAATTTTCTCAACGATGCCATTTTTTTCATAACGATCGCGTTGTTTGAAATTTTCGAACAAATTTTTTCAACGTGATTAAATCACGCATCGATGCGAAAATTGCAAAAACGAACGAATCGAAATTTTATTGATTTCAATACGACGTAAAATCGAATTGTAAAACGCGCGATCGAAATTTGAAAATTGCGACGTTTTGAATTTTTTTCATGAAATAAAACATCGACGTGAAAATCGATATTTAAAATCGAATAAAAATACATCATGAAACAAATATTTTGTTTGAATTTTGCGATGATTTAACGAAAATGCGAATCACATCATGTAACATCATTATGTTTCAGAATTTTCAAATATTTTTTGCGAACATCAATTATCGAATATTCATGTAATTTGATTGTAAAAAATTTTCGATATGTCAACGAACTGAAAATGATCGAAAAATCGATAAAAAAATGTGTCGATGTAAAGAATCATCGAAATTGAATTTTCGATTTTGATTAAATTTTGTCAAAAATCAAATCGATTAGTATGCGAAAAAATCAAATATTTTCAACATTATTTGTTTTTTTTGATCGAATTTCTTTCGACAAAATCGAATATGTAATATGATTGCATAATACGCTTTTTCGAAACGATATTGTGATTTCATAGTTGTATCTGTACAATACGCTTTTTCGAAACTGTATTGTCGAATATGTAATGATTTGTTAAAACGTTTTTCGAAACGATATTATTTGATTCGTTTTTTCTTTTTAACAACTGTGCGTACAATACGTTTTTCGAACTGTATTGTTATTTTTTTTTCTCGTATTTATCGAGCGACTAAGTCTCAAAAATAGTAAAAAAAAATTAAACGAGATTAGTCGTGTTAAATCAAAACGAAATCACAACAAAATAAGTTTTTATCATATTCGTTAAACAATAAAACAAAACATACAACAATTTTTATGTTTTTCAGATCGATCAACGATTAATAAAAAAACGAGCGAACAAAACAACAAACAAACAACATGTTTTAATTTTTTCAAAGTAATGACTGTTTTTTCGAAAAAGAATCAATATTTTCTCAAAACAAAATGAAAAAAACGAAACGTCAATAGCGCATTCTTTTGAATATTTCATTGTTTTCAATTCTGAAAACATTTGATACGATTCAATCGATAAATCAATAAATGACGAAACGTTTTTGACAATGTTTGCAAACAGAAAACGAACGAAAAACTGTCGAGAAATGAAAACGCATCGAAACAAATCGAGAAAAATAAATAAATGAAATCGAACGCGACGAAATCGAAATATGACGCGAAACGAAAAAAAACATGTGTTGATTCAAATGTTTCGAATGTGATCGATTTGAAAACAGATAAAATCGTCGCATGAAAATACGACGTGATGCGAATTTGTAATGAAATCATTGTTTTTAAAATTGCATTTGTCAAAATTGTTCAACGATTTGTTTTGATTGATTGCAAATCAAATAAATTCGACTTTTCAACGAACATGTGAAACAAATCGTCCATGATGAGATAAGATCTCGATGATGTAAATGCTCGAAACGAAACAGACGAACAAGCAACGCTTGCATTTTTCGAGAATTTGCACATCGATTTGAATGTCGCAATCGAGAAACGAGAAAACTTCGATGCAACAACTGATCGTGAAACAATTTCTGTTCAAAATATTCGTTTTCGTGATGTTGCAATCGACAAAAATTCTGAAAAAGTTTTCGAAAAAAACTAATCGTTTTTCGATTATTAATTTCGATAACGTAAAAGATGACAAAGAAAATGAAATCGATCAAAAATGACGAAAAAGATGAAAATATTGATTGTTTCGAAACGAATTTCGATTTCGAAATTTGCGCAAAATTTTCGACTTTTTGCTTGACGAGTGCAATATGTTCGTGAAATTTGATGTTGTTATCAAATTTGATCGTTTTGATAACAACAACGTTTGCGCGTATATTTTTCAATTCGTTTTTGATCAAACGATTTTTTCTTTTGTTTTGTCAATTGTTTCATTTTTTTGAGTTTGTTTTTGATTTTCAATTCACCCTTTCGTAAATAATAACTTTTTGTGTTTTTTTTTGAATGAATCAATTGTATCGCAAAATTTTAGTATTTTCAATCAAATACATATTATAAAACGTTTTGAAATTTTGCGTTATAAAATGATTTTCAAAAACGTAATCGCAAAAAACAAACGAAAAAAATAAAAAATCAAATTCGAAAATGAAAAATACGATCGTCGATTTGAACGTAATCGCGAAAATAAAAATAAATGCGAATGCGAAATTTGTATAAATAAAAATAAAAACAATCATTTTGATTGCGTTATAAAATTCGCGTAAATATTTCGACATCGTAAAATATTCGTAAAAAATTTCGATAAATAAACGAATTCGCGAAAAATTCGTAAAATAAATAAATGTTATTGATGAAATAATTGAAAATATTGAACGTATTGATTTTGTGTATCAAAATATTGAATATTGTTCGATGCAATTAAATCGTTTTGATTTGATTTGATTGAATATTTTCAATGAAATTGATTATTGTTGAAATATTGCAAATCGATTGTTGTATTGTTTGACGATTAGATATTACGTGCTCATGTTGTAATTGATATTAAACGTAATAACGAAAATTGCTAATTCGATTTTCATAATTTATTGAAAAATGTATGAGTGATTATCATTTTATTGTTTTGAATTTCGTTTTTCTGTAACATACATGCAAATGAAACACAAGAAATGTGCGAATGTCAAGACGTTAAATTTCATTGATCGATTTATATCAATGAATTTTGATTGCAACATTTGCGAAATACATTTGCGATAATTGTATTTTCAACAAAATGAATACTAAATCGTTTAAAAAACACAAGCTTTTTTTAACATGAAAAAGTGTAAATTTTTCAAAAATAATATCGAATTTTTGAATTTTATCGTTTCATCGAAAAATGCAAATGCAACAAAACAAAATCGAAATTATACAAAACTGATTTGCATTCAGAAACGTGTTCGAAATTTTCGAATTTTTCGAATTGTGCAATTTTTATAAACGATTTATCAAAAACTTCAATAAATTGACATTATTTTTGATTTTCATGCTAAAAAAATCAGCAAAACTTCATAAGAAAAAAATTAAAAAAAAACGAAATCGAAGTAGAAATCACAATAGAAAACGATTATCGAACGAATTTTTGATTTTCGAAATTTTCGAATCATTCAAACGATTGCGCAAAACGTTCATGAAAATTTCTGTTTTGCAACATTTCGATTCGATTAAATTCATTCGTGTGAAAATCGACGTTTCGAATAAAACAATATAAAAAATACTTTGTCAATCAAACGACAAAAATTATTAACATTCATAATTTACTTTTCAAAAATGATATTCGCGAAATGTAATTATGAAATTCACGACAAAAAAGTTTTTGATCATAATTTTCGCATTCAAACATCGACGTCATTATTTGAAAAAAACAAAATATCAAATTTTCGTTTGACAAATCATCGAAATTTCAATCGTTTCACTATTACAACGAAATTATCATTTCGACAAATACGACGAAACAAAAATTATTACGTTACAATTTTGTCATCGATTATCGTTTCGACAACAAAAATTTTGCGAACGATTTGTCAAAACGATTTGATCACATAACGATCATAAAAAATAAAATTGAAAACAATCGTCAAATTTTGACGCGTTTGCGACAATTTTTACAAACAAATTCGAACGAATTTTCGATTTATGTGAACGAAATTAAAATTACGATGTTCGAATTCAATGAAAATGAAATATTCGCGTGCGAACTTTTTGAAAAAAATGAAAAAAAAACAATTTTTCGAATGATTTTTTTGACGTTTCAAATACATCAAACGTGATTATCGACGAGTGAAAACTATTAATATTGATTAATGCAACGATTTTCGAATCGATCGACGAAATGATTGCGCGAAAACATTTTCAAAACATAATGCAACATACGACGATAAAATCATTGATATTTTTGTCGAATTGATTCGTTCGTTGTTAAAAAAAACTTTTGTGCGATTCAAATGAAACAAAAACTAATTATTTTTGAAAAATCACATTCGTTTTGAATAAACGAAAACGAAATATTGTGACATGAAAACTGTTTGTACGTTTCATCGAATTTGAAAAAACGTCATAAAATCAAATCATGACAATTTTTTCGCAAATCATTTCGATGTAACACGCATTCTGAAATTAATACGACGAAAATATTACTGATCGAACGAAAAAAATTTCAATATGATTCAAACATGCGAACACAAATAAAAAAATATTGCGAAACATGTGCAATTTGCAAAAAAAAAAACATCTCGTCACAAATCATATGAAAAGTTATTGTTTGTTTTTATATCGAAATTCAAATGAATTGACATTATTATGAATTTCGTGACAAATTTATCTGAAAACAAAACATGAAACGAAACAACGTATAATTCAATATTCGTTGTCGTAAAATCGTTTAACGAAAATAACACATTACATTTCGATCAAAAACAATGATCGCAAAAAGTTTCGTCGAAATATTGATTCGAAAAATCATTAAATTTTATGATTTTTTCATTCATAACAACAAACAGAAAATCGATTTTTATTTCGAAATATCACGACGTTTTATGTTATGTTTTAAAATTAAATTTAAATTATTCACGATTTATTATTCGCAAACAAATAATCAAACGAAACGTCAAAATTCAATCATGAAACAATATTTCAAAATTTTTGTCAATTTTCAACAAAATAACTGAATAAAATTATTGTCGATAATTAAATTTGTTTACAACAATAATAAACATACGTTCACGTGAATGTCGTTTTTTGAAACAATGCAAAAATATATTTCGAAAATGTCATTTCGAAAATTTGCAAATTTCAAAGTTAAATCAAAATTTGCAAAAAAACATGTCGAAAAATTGATCGCGTTGATAATAATATTAAAAATCAATTTAACATACGTATTAAAACAACAAATCAAATACAAAAATGCAAAAATTAAATTGAAAAATTTCAACGTAAAAATTTACGTTAACGTCAATAACAAAAATATACGCATCAAACGCAACACGAAATTAAAATGAAAATTTTTCGAATTATTCAAAATGTTTGAAACAATAAAAAATCAAACACATCGATTTGAAATTTTCAAACGTTAACGAATTTATGACGTTTTTCACGTTTCGTTGTTGAAAAAATCAAATTTAAAAAAAATTCGTTAGAATTCACGTATCAATCGAATATCGAAAATGACGAAAAACTCACGAACGAAAAATTCTGAATCGAAATCATTCTGAACAGCAAAATTTATAAAAAAAATCAAATTTCGAATAAATCATACAGTGAGTCAGAATTTTATCATTTAATTCAATGAAAAAATTACGAAAAACGTATCTGAAAATCAATCGCAATGATTAAACATTTAAAAATATGTTTCGAAAATTTCATATGAATAATTCGAAAAAAAATGATATCAACAAAATCATCAATCGTCGACGCGTTCGACGTCAAATAATTGTAATTTTCACGATGAAATTGTTGACAAAAATCAATTTTCATACGTAATTCAACGCTATTTACTGTTTAAAATTTACGACGCATGAAAAGTTGAATCGTGTTAAAAATATTTTCAAAAATTGCTGTTCGATTTGACTGAACGACGAATAAAATGTGAAATGAAAAAAAAATCAAAAAAATTTTCGAAATTTGATATATCGAATGCGATCGCGACAACGACGTTTTGCGCGTTTGAACATTTTTTCATAAATTCGATATACGAAAAAAAAAACAGAAAAATAAAAATATTCGAATTCAAAATTCGTTGTCATTCAATTAGTTGTCAATCATCAAATCGAAAATTGTAAATTGTACGAAATTAAATTTTCGATTTTGAAAACAATAAACAGTAAAATCGTCAAGTCATGTTTTTTGAATCATTCAAAAAGATATATTTTCAAATTTTTAACGCAAACTGATTAAAAATCGAAATAAAAAATAATCAAATGCGAAAATCACGATGACAATGATTTTTCAATTCAACGATTTACGAATGCGAAAATCGCGATTACAACGATTTTTCAAATTTCAAAAAAAAACATATTTACACAAGTTTAACAATTTCTATTGCAAAACATGTCGAAAAATATTGATCATTTCAAGAAATTTCGATGTTAAAAAGAAAACGCATGTAAATATTCAAAATTTAAATCAACAAAACGTTGCGAATCGAATTTCGATAAAATTATATCAAACAATTCAATCATCGAAATTCGATAAATTACGAAAACGATCAATTTAATCACGTCAATATCAAATTTTCGATTGAATTAACAAGCTCATATTTTCGAATAAATTTCGAAATATGTGTACGATTGAACAAATTGACTGACTATATGAACAAAAATTGAAAAATAATGAATTTTGCAATTATTAATCTAATCATACAATCGTTTTTGTTATACATTTTTGATGTTACATTTTTTGAATTTTACAGATTTCAATTGCTTTACAACATTTATTCAGTCAGAAAACATTTATCTATTTACTCATTACTTATTTCGAGTTTGAATTTTTCATCTATTTCGACATATTTTATTTTTTATTCGCACGTCATGATTTCATTATCGTCTTGATTTTTTTTGTGTCATTGTTTTTTCGAAACAATCGTTCACGATATCGATTTTCAATGTTTTTACGAATTGCATGCGCAATTCACGATTAATTGTCGATATTGTTCATGATTTTTGCAAATTCAACAAATTCAAGAAATTCATGTCGATCAAAATAATTCGATTTCAAAACAACAAACTTTTAACGATCGTATTGCGCAAATTGTCAAGAAATTTGTTGAAAACGTGCAAAAACAATTGCAATTCATACAACAAAAATGACAAATCGAACAAATTCGCATGCTCGAACAACAACAAAAACAAAATGATGAAATTTTTCGAACAAAACAAACTCGTTTGATTCAACAACAAATCGATAAAAAAGTCGAAAAATCGTCATAACAAAAATCAAAAAAAAAAAACGTTTGTACGCAAACGTTGTTTTGTCAAATTTTCGAATAATACGAAATTTCACGAACATATTCGCGATTATCATGCGAAAAAGTCGAAATTTATTTCTTTACATTTTCTGAATCGATAATTTCATTATTTGAAAGTTCGAAATTTGCATCGCAATCGACAATTTTATTTATTTTTTTTACGTCATCGCGATCGATGTTTTTCTCAATCGATAATTTGAAATTTGTATCGCAATCGAAAATTTTATTTATTTCATTTTTTACATTTTCGATTTCGATATTTTTTTATCATTTTTACAACGAAACGAGTCATTTCATCGAAATTCTCATTCATTGCAATTAAGATTTTATTTTTTTCGAATTTTGCATCAAAATTCGTATCAAAACATTCAAAAAATACAATTACTTGTTCGTTTATTATTTCGTTTATGTTTCAAAAGTTTGTTACAATACGATTAACATCTTTTTACAATTTATTTTCGAAATTTTATTTAACGATAAATGATTTATTTCGCATGTTTGTTGAAAAGTTCAAATCAATAAATTTGCAACAACATCAAAAACATCAATTTTTTTCGCGCATTTTTGACATTTCGAAACGAAATTTCATGCAAATGCGCATAATTTTTTACTTTTTATTCGTCAAATCGACGAAATTCGAAATTTTCACATTAGTGTATGATTCGATCAAACAGTCGATTCGCATTTCATTTTCGCGATTTTCATTTTTTCATTTCGATTTTT
>JABSSW010000059.1:0-250419 GCA_018902385.1 Physcia stellaris | reverse complement strand
CAAATAACGATTTTCTTTTGATATTTCGTTTTCGTTCGTCGATTCGAATTTTTCATTCGCGATATCGAACGACGATGAAATTGACAACAACATCGAATCGTTTTGTCGTTCATGAAAATATTTTCATTTTCATTTGATGATTGATCGAATTACGTTTGAATCGTTATCGCAATCGATGTTATACCAAACGCTGATTGCAATAAAAACGATAACAAAATCGTTGAAATTGATAATATTTCAAATTTTCGTCGATTGATTCGCAGAAAAATACGACGATAAATTGTCAATCGCATCGTCGTGAACACGCGTATCAATTCGATTATCGAACGTAATTGAAATATTGTGTTATTCAATTATCGAATCAAAATTTGTAACGAAAACGTATTTGTTAAAAAACATTCGAAAACACGATACATATAAATGCAATTGTCGTATGTTTTTGATTGACGTTTGTGAAAATCATACACAACAATAAACGATCGAATGTTCGAACATTGATTGCATAAAAATTTAATTTTTCGATCGTTACATTAAATCAATTGTTAACATGAATGTTTATCGTACGCGTTCGGCGAAAAATATTGAAAATTTGAAAAACTTTTTATTTGAATTAGAATAATTGTCAAATTTTGAAAATGCGTAATTTGAAAATTGTTTTCATTTTCGAAATATTCGATGTTCAATTTTTGTTGTTCAAACACAAATTCGAATATTTTTTACGAGAATTTAGTCGTCGAGCAATTTAAAAATTGTTAAATTATGAATCACGATTATTACAAAATTGAATTTTCATTTATCGTCGTTTGATTGACAATTCGAACGCGATCGATGTTATAAATTATCGTTAATTCCAATCAATTGCGTATACAAATTGACTGAAAACGAAATTATTTTACAAATGATTCAGAATTTTTTCGATCGTATTTGTTGTCGTCGAAAAATAAAAACAAATATGTTTTGTTGACATTAAAAAAATTTAACATTTTTGTTTCAAATATTCATTTCGTACACGATTTGAAATCAATTTACGATATTTGCGAAAATTTTCTTGATAATGCACGCAATATGATTGTTTATTTGTTTGTTGTTTAGAAAAAAATATAATGATCAGATTGTTTGACAAAAATTTTTCGACAATTGAAACGATATATTCGTTTAAAATTCAAAATTTAATTTTGATTTTGAATTTTGTTAAAATTAATTATGCGTTTTTGCGATTAGTTTATTATATAAAATCAAACGATTTTTCACATTAATTCTATTAGTTTTGAATTTTTACAATAAAATGTTTTTATCATTGATCAAAACATATAAAACGAAATTTTTTTCGTTGATTTGTGTGACAAACGAAATTTATTTTTCATACGATCGTGAAATTCGATTGCTGACTCGTCGATTGCAAAATGATTTTCAAAAATAATAAACGAAAATAATCGATTTTGAAAACATTCAAAACGATTTCGATTTTTCAAAATCATGATGTATTGTTGTATGACATTTGTTGATTAAATTTAACGTTCAAATAACGTTTTGTAAAACGCATGTCTAGAAAACAAATAACATAACGAAAATATTTGATTTAAAGAACAAATATTTACATGAAAATCGAATGTCAAAAGTAGAAATGTGCGTCAAGTCACATTAGTTCTCATATGAATTCTCGTTGATAAGATAAATTTTCAATCGAAATTTCAAACATGTTCGTAACATTATTTTCTCGTTTTTTTCAAATTTCGTTTCGAAACGAATATTCATTTTTTTTATCGATCGACATTGCAAAAAAATTCATTGATTGTAATTCAAATATCTGTTTGAACATGATTGACGTTGAAAATTTCAAAACAAATGCGATAAACGTGAAAAAATAAATGCGAAAACAAAAAAAAAAAAACGAAAACAAAAAATATAAAATCACGAAAATGAAAATCTTGATGAGAATTTTGTTGAAAATTTTGTCGAATTGATGCGAAAAATATTTGCAAATTAATATGATGAATCGATCGATTTTTCGAACAAAACAAAAACAAAAACAACAAAACGATATCGATTTCGCGAACGTATGTTGTTTCAAACTTTTCGAATTTGAATTTTTCGAATTTTTATTAATCGACGCGTTCTGATTGACTGCAAATTTTGAAACAAAACAAAATGTTGACGCATCGACGATTGACAAAAATTCGCGAAAAAGACGAATTGATTTGATCGTATAACAAACTCATTGATTATTGTTTTTCATTTTTTTTTCATGTCATTTGTTTTCGTATCGTTGCTGTAATAGATTCATTTTCATTGATGTATTGACTGCAAAAATGTAAAGAATCGAAAATGATTATTGTAACGAGTTCATTGAATGTCATTTGGAAAGCGAGCAGATCGTTGAAACGCAGACGAAACGAAACGAAACGAAAATTTCTCGTCATTTGAGAATGTAACAAATTTAAAAATCGAAAATTTTGTTTGAAATTTTGAGTGATTGTTTGTTGATTTGATTTTGATATGTGTGTGTAATTTTATTTCTTTTTTATCAAGCGATGTTTTGACGTTTAGAGAAAATGAATATTGTAAAAATCGTTTGATAAGTGAACTGATTGATTCGAAACAAAAAAATCGTTTATTGACTGAATGTCGATTGATTTCGACGAACAAGAAAATCGACTATTGAAAAATCGTCATTTTCGCAAATTCACGTCATTTTCGCAGATTTCACGATCATTTTCGTTAATTCACGATCGTTTTCGCAGATTTCACGATCATTTTCGTTGATTCACGATCATTTTCGCAAATTTCACGATGCGCATAATGAAAATGAAATGCAATCATCGTTTTCAAAGAAAGAATTTCAAATTGACAATTTTATTTTGTTTATTCGCGTATTTCGATCAGCAATTCATTCGAAACAGAAAATTTGAACGTGTCAATTAATTTCGTCAAAGCGAAAAATCGCGTGTTAAAAACAATTTTCGTTTCATTGTTAATTGATAAGAATATTTCGTGTTGAAAATGCGTCAATTTGAATTAGTCGATTTTGTTTCTTTTTATTCGCTGATCGTTGATAACGAATGAAATTTACATCGTTCGTCACGATGAAAATCAAATATAATGTAAAACGCATATTTAGAAAACAAATAACATAACGAGAATATTTGATTTAAAAAGCAAATATCTACATTAAAATCGTATGTCAAAAATAGAAATGTGTGTCATTTTGCTAGTTTCGATATGAATTTTCGCTGATAAGATAAGATTTCAATCGAGATTTTCAGACATGTTCGTAACACGTTTAATGATTTAATATCGATCGCGATTGAATAATAATTTGTGAAAATTTTTTTGAAATCAAAATAATTGAATTGTTGCGTTTTTTTTCAAAATGTTAAATCAATTGAATGCGTATAATAATTCATTGACATAATTTCATCATAATGAATACATTTCATTAATTTTTAAAATATAAATTGTTTGATTGATGTGATGAAACAATAAATCGAATATCGATTACAAAAAAAACAAAAACAATTGAACGAATTTTCAAAACGTTATATAAACGTGATGCAATTCAAATAATCGATGAATAAATATAATAAAAAATGTATAATCGAATTCAAACGTTTGAATGATTTTTTTTTGTTTTTAATGCAATAAAAAATCGTTTTTTCGATTTCGAAATGAAAACGTTTGCATCGACACGTGTTTTATTTTTTTGAACGATGATTAATTTAAATGTTGATTCACAAATGACATAATGATTTTATGATGTAATAAATTTGATTCAAACGATTGAAACGACGTCGCAATAATCAAAATAAATGTATTATTGATGAAATAATGATGATTGCAAATAAGAAAAAAAAATCACGAAATAAACACGTTAAATTTCACTAATTGAATGCGAAAAAGATTGATTTTTTTTTCAAACAGCGAAACGAAATGAATGAAACGTCAAACATTTATTATGTAATTATTCGTCAATTTGTGATTTTCGAAATTGTGATTGATTCAAAATCAAATCATGTGTTGTTTTAATTGATTTTTTATCTTTTTGATTGACAATGAAATACGTCTGTACGTGATGTCGATTACGAATTCGTGATAATACGTTTATTCAACATATTCGTATTATTGATGAAATCAAAATATTTTTTTTCCTCAAATTTTTTTCGAATATTCAACATATCGAGTCGAAATAGCAATTCAGTCACGCGATTTTTCATTTCTTATTCGAATCACGAACGAGTTACGAAGTTACGAATACAGCATTACGAATACAATAACGAACGAATTCGCGTTAAAGTTTTCATCGAGCAACAACGTTTCGACTATCTTGTTTTACAAAATTGTTTCGATATCGATATTTTTTGTTTCGTTTTTGAATATTCTCGTCGAAAAATGTGTGTTAACGCAAAAGTACATGAATTTTTGATAATACAAGAATTTATGAATGTTACAATATGAAAAGTGAAAACAAAATGAATTAACAAATCGACAAAAAATGTTATGAAACTTTTTTTGAAATGTTTCATCGTTTTCATATGACATTGCATTCGAAACATTAAATTTTCAATAATTTGAAATCGAAAAAAATTGTTATGAATTCGATTTTTGTAAGCTGATTGATGTGTGACGAACGTGCATCGAATTGAACATTTGAACAAAATTAACATCGTGTTAACATCGTTATTTTATTATCGAATGTTAAAATCGAAATTCGTTTTGACGCATTCAAAAATCAAATTTTTACATATGTTTTTGCAAATTTTCATGTATTTGCTTTTTACTTAGAAATTCTCGTGTAATTATGTATTAGTATTATATCAATGCATGACATTTCACATTATTTCTAAATCATTTTAATTTTTCAAGTTGTTCGAAATACGACAATTTATTCAATAAACAAGATTTCAATCAAACGCGAAAATTTAAAACGTCAACAATCAAATTCTAAACGTGCAACGAAAACGAAAAGTTTTGCTCACGTGAAATCAAAAGTTCAAACGATTCGAATGAAAATATCGAAACTTTATTTTACGCAAATCATTTTTAAAAAACAGCGATTTCGAGTGTGAATTTTCACGAAAAAGTTATTTCGATATTTTAGCAAAACGACGACGAAATCGTACGTTACAAATCGAAACGACGAATTGGCATTATTTTCGATCATTGAACGAAAACGACAAATTGTGTAAACGACGTTCGATTTCATCAAAAATCAATATCAATAACGAAACATCACGAATCAAACATCAATTATTCATTTTGTTTATCGCATTTTTAAACAACACGTTACATATCATTCGTTGTTTTTCGCAATTGATAGTGATCAAATAATGATTTTTTTATTTTTTATTGCAGACGTTTTTCGATTTCGATTCATTTTTTTGTAAATCAAATTTTTTCTGTACAAACAATCATGTCATTCAACATATTCGCATTCATGAAACGCAAACGCATTATTCAAATCGATCGTATTGTCATTTTTAAAACAAAACAAAAATTATTTGATTTCATTGTTTTGTTTTTGAATTCGAACATTTTTGCTGTTATTTCGAAAACGTTATCAATTTTCGATAAAAAAAAAACGATTGTGAAAATCTTTTCAACATTTGTATTGAAACACAGTTAATCAATTGAATTTGTCATGATTCGACATCAATTTTTAAAATTTTCGAAAAATTACGTGTCGATAAAAATATCGACGTAATTTGCATTGTTGATGAAACGAACATGTCGATAATTACAATAAATTTGTCAATACGATTCAAATCGTTCGAAATCGACAAATCGATTTTAAGTCTAAAAACAACGATTTTTTCATCAAAATTTTCAATTCACGATCGAAAACGTCATTTTTCAAATCAATTTGAAAAAAATCGATATCATCGTTTTCGTTTCATTTTCAAATACAAACGTTACAAAAAATAAAAAACGTAATGTTAAAATTTCGAATTTTTTCAAATTTTCACAAAACATTTCGAAATTATCATATGAAATTTGAAAACAATTGATTCGTGACAAATTCATTATCAACAATAATCATTATTCAACGAATCAAATGAAAATTTTGATCGTGTCATTATGATTGAATGAAATCGTTCGCGATCATGTTTTTGTTCGACGCAAACATGATTTTTTGTTTTTCAAAACGATCGACGAAATGTTTATTTTATTGATTACAATTTTTGTCGAAAAAAACATCGATCGTATCGTGCGAAATAAATTCAAAAATTTCAAAATGAACATCAATCAACGCTTTTCGAAGTTTTTTTCGAAATTCGTACTTTTATCTAATCAATTATTCAATTATTTTCAACAGATTTTGATTGATGAATTTCGCGAGAAATTAACGTTTGTTTTTCAACGAATTATCGTCAGCAATGAGAAGTTCAACGATGTCAATTCGTTGAAAAAATTGATCGAAACGATAAATCAAAAATTTCACAATTTGAAAAATTATCAAATCGTTAAATTTGAAACATTCATTCGAATTGATCAATCAATTAATAAAAAAATTAACGTCAAATTTTTTATTCGTGTTTTCATTCGTCAACTTTTAAAAAGATTTTTCGTTTCGAAACTGATCGCGCTTAAAAGTTTTCAAATTAAAAAAAAATGTCGTCAAATTGTTACAAATGCGAAACGTCGAATCATTGATTAAAAAATTGTTTAAAATCAAAATCGATTGTTTTTTACATTCAGAAAATATTACGTAAAAAAAAAAACGCTTTGAAAATTCACAACATAATCGACTTTTTGTTCAAGAATTCGACTCAATTAAGTCAATTTATCACGAACGATGAAATCAACGAGATTAGCGAGAAATTCTCATTCGAACATGAGTCGAAAAAAAGTCTAAATCTTTTCAAAATCGCGAAAAAAATGTTGTCAATTTTAACAATGTTTAAAACATTCAACACGTTCAATAGATTCACAAACAATTCATTAGTCATTCAATGTACATTAATTTTCGATAAACACGAACACAACGTGCAAACATTAATGAACACAAATGTTATTGAATTTGTTTTCATTGATGAAAAGATTGCGCAATTGATTTGTGAAAAACTTCAAATAAATTTTGTAATTTTTTCTTGATTCAAACACGTCAACGAACTTGACGATCGTTTGATTAAATCTATTATTCATGTCATTTATTTCACATTCACAATGCAAAATCATTTTGAATTATTTATTTTCATGTTCATTACGAAAATAAACGTTCATTTTTTGATTTTGAATAAATCTTGAATGAACACGCACGACGTGATATTAAACATGCAAATCGATAAAATTATTTTTAAATCAGATCGCTGTATTCATTTCGAAACGTTTAAAAATCTAAAAACGTTTTTTGAGTATCGACATTCATCAAAAATATTTATTTATCATTTTTCACATCGTTCGAAAATTTTTCAGTATCGATAAATTCGCAAAAATATACGATTTTGCAAAAACGTTCATCGTCGAAAACGATCAAAATTCAATCATTTCGTTTTACAATCGAAAATTACGATGAAAAAAATGAATTTTTTTCGAAAATCGTGTTAAATTTCAATTCTCGATATGTCATTGAAAAAATTGATAAAAATATTCTCTCGTCAAGTTTTTTAAGAAGAAACGACGTATTAAAATCATACGAGAATTTCAACAATTTACATTCATGAAATTTTCTATTCGAAAATCGAATTTAATCAAAAATTCATTCGACGATTTAATCGACGATTTAAAATCACGATTTTCGACAACGAAAAATATGAAAACGATTTAAATTTCAATACATTCTTAAATGTTTTTTTTTATTGACGCGATCGTTTTTCAATTTCTGATCGAATCTAAAAAAAAAAAAAAATGAAAACGTTTTCGTTAATCATGAAAAAACTAAATGAAATTATTGACAACGTTAAAAAAATTTAGTTCAAGCGAAATTCGACTTCGATATGAATTCAAAAAAACGTTTAAAATTATGAAAGCAATCATTGAAAAATTGAAACGTAAAGTTTTGACTTTCTTAAACGATTCGAAAACGTATTGAATTTCAAGAAAATCGATAAATTATTTTTTCACAAATTTTACGATCACAAAATCGAATTGATTGAAAAATCGATTCAATTGTTTCGAAATCGAGTTTATTCTTTATCGTCTAAGAAATTCGAAATTTTACAGAAATATTTTCATGAAAATTTTCAGAAAAAAATTTATCAATTCAAGCAAAACATTTTACGTTTCGTTCATTTTATTCGCTGTCAAGTCAAACGATCAATTTCGTTTGTGTGTGAATTATCGAAAACTGAACGTCATAATCAAACGCAATAGTTATTTTATTTCATTAATTGAGAAAATTTTCGCTAAAATTATCGATTGCAAATTCTTGTTCAAATTGAATATCATATCGATTTTCAATAAATTTCGAATGAATTCACAAAGCGAAAATTTCATCATTTTTATATGTTCGTTAAACATTTACAAATATCATGTATTATTTTTCGAATTAATCAATGATTCGATCAATTGACAACATTACATGAACGATTTGTTGTTCGAATACATCAATCATTTTTGTCAAATGTATTTGAATGATATTCTTATTTATAATAAAACTCGAAAAAAAGCACGAACGACATCTTATTCAAATATTTCAAAAATTGAAAAAGTCGATCTTCAAATCGATATCAAAAAATGCGAATTTTTCAAAACAGAAATTTCGTTTTTAGAAATCATATTATCGACAGAAAATTTACGAATGAATTTTAAAAAAATGCAAAACATTGTCAATTGAATTCGTTCAACGTGCATCAAAAAAATGCAAACGTTTGTAAATTTTTGCAATTTTTATCGACGATTCATTAAAACGTTTTCGAAATTCGTCAAGTTTTTAATTCGAATAATCAAAAAAAAAATGAATTCGAATGAATCGATTTCGTCAACGAAATTTTCGAAATTTTTAAAAAACAAATAATTGAAATTTCAATTTTTCGACATTACGATCGCAATCGTAAAACTATTTTGAAAATCGATTTTTCAAATTGATGTCTGAATGAAATTCTATCTCAATACGACGACGACGAAATTTTTCATTCGATGATTTTTTCACAAAAAGATGATTTTTGTCGAATGCAATTACGAAATATACGACAAAAACTTTTAGTCATTATTCGATGTCTAAAACATTGAAAATTCGAATTCGAAAAAATCAACGAATTCGTCGAAATTTACATCGATCATAAAAATCTGAAAATTTTCATGACAAGCAAAAAGTTCATTTTCGTCAAATACGTTGAATCGAAATTTTGATCGATTACAACATCAAAATTCAATATCAATTCGAAGTCAAAAATGTTAAAACGAACGTTTTGACTCGAATGTTTGAATTTCGTTCTGTCGATGACGACGAACGAAAATTCTATAAAAAACAAATTTTGTTGTCGTTTTTCGATTGCAATTATGTTCGATTGACGTTCAAAACGATTTGTACGAACGAATCATGCAAATCAATCGAAAAATGAAAATTGCATTAATTATCGTCAAATTCTGATCGATGAGCAGAACATCAACGAGAAAATAAATTTACAAAAATGTTCAAATCGAGACGACGTTTTTTCAAAAACGAAAATTTATGAATATCAAATCGATTAAATTTCATGATTGAAATAATTCGCGATGTTCACGATCAATTTTTCTGTGTTCATTCAAACATGAATCGCATTGAGAAATTCATTAAACGTTATTATTATTGATTTAGTATGCGACTATCGATCGGCGTTACATTCGTAACTGTTACAAATGTCAACGATTTAAATTTTCACACGATGATCGTCATGAATTATTAACATCATTGTCGATTTTTAGTCAACGATGAATGAATATTTCGATAAATTTCATAATCGAATTATTTGAATTCAAAAAAAACAACGTTATTTGCATTATTATCGATCGATTAATCAAAAAACGACATTATGTTTTTTGCGTGATTGATGATGACGATTTGACAATCGAAATTTACGTCAAAATATTGTTTCATTACGTATTTCGCACGCATGATTTTTTTTTTATCGTTTCGAATCGAAATGATCAATTTGTAAATCGCGTTTGAAAAATTTTTTGCAAACGTTTGAAAATCAAATGTAAATTGTTCACGACGTTTCAATTTCAAATCGATGATCAAATCGAACGAATTAATCAAAACATTGAAATTCGTTTACGTTTGTATTGCAATTATCGTCAAAACGATTGAATTGATTGAATCGACATCATGAAATTCGTTGACAACAATAACGTTTTCGCAATCACGAATTTCATTTCGTTTTTCATCAATAAAGATTATCATTTTCGAATGATTTTTGATTCGAATTTGAACGATTACGAAATCACTAAAAAGCGTTTATTAGTCAAACAAAACGAATTTATCGTCGAAAAAATGAATCGCATCATCGAATGAATCAAAATCAATGTTGCTGATGTTAAACAAAAAATGACTGTTCGAATCAACAAGTTTCGTTTTTCGATCAACTTTGAAATAAAAAATTATGTATGATTAAATCGTCGTCACATCAAAACAGTTCGTTCATTTGACAAACTGAATGACAAGAAATTAAATTCATATTTCGTTGTCAAGAAACGAAATATTGTTTACGAACTGAAATTGTTCGATGACATGCACATTCATTCAATTTTTTTTTTTTGATTGTTGAGAAAAGATTTCAATGACTCGTTGAAAAAACAACACAACGATTTTTCGAAATTCGTTATTGCAAATGAAACGTTCGAATGAAAATTGAACGACATATTGCAATTTCGATATCATTATTATCGTTTACAATATTGCTGTAAATGATCGAATTGAAATTTTCACGATCGCATTTGATATTATGTCGACGACGACGAATTTCAAAATGTTCAAAATATCGTGAATGTTTTTCACGAAATTAATTCAAAAACAGCAAAATCTGTTCTGCGAAACGATTAAATGTTTGTAATCGATCAGCATTTATTTCGTCAATTTTCGATTCAATGTACATTCATTTTCGTGTTGATTTTCAATAACTTCACATTCAGTTTTTTGTTTCGATTTTGTGTTGTTTACAGTCAGAATTTACGACGCATGAAAAGTTGAATCGTGTCAAAAACATTTTCAGAAACTGTTGCTCGATCTTATTGAACAATAAAAAAATAAATGCTGAATGCAAATAAACAACATGTTGTTCGAAATGTTGCATACAAATAAATCGACAAGATTTTCAACAAGATTTTCAATTGTTTACTAATGATCGACGAAACTATTCATCAGATTCGCAAAAAACTATCTATCTTTTAGAAGATTTTTTATTTATTCGTTTTATTGAACGAATCGTACACATCGATTATCGCAAACGTTTGAATATCGATGCGTTAATCGTTGTTACGTTGATTTTATCAATGAAATCAAACTGCTTGTTTCATGATATAATCGATTTGAAACTTGAAAAATGTTGACGCGCAAAACAAGATTTTCAATTGTTTGTTTATTAATGATAATCAAAATTGTTCGCAAAAAATTGTATGAATTAATCATTTTTCAGAAAATTCATTATTTTCATGCTTTGTTGAATACAATGTACACATCATTTTCGCATAAACACGAATATCAATGAGTTAAGCGCTATTGCGATAATTTTATTAACATGATCAAATTGCTGTTTTAATCGTGAATTTCGATTTGATGTTTTCAGAATTTTTGACGAATCGATTTCGCGAACGAAATTTATTTCACAAAACTTCGAATTCATTTTTTCGTTTTTACAATCATTTCATCGAACGATTATTTAACGACGCATCAGGATCGCGCACAGATCGCTCATCGTTAAAAAGAAAAAAATCGATTAATCGCTTCGAAGCGAAATTGACGAAAAACGAAAAATAATGTGACGAACGTGCATCGAATTCAACATCTGAACAGAATTAACATCGTGTTAACATCGTTATTTTATTATCGAATGTTAGAATCGAAATTCGTCTTGACGCATTCAAAGAATCAAATTTTCTACATATGTTTTTGCAGATTTTCATGTATTTGCTTTTTACTTAAAAATTTTCGTGTAGTTATGTATTAGTATCATATCAATGCATGACATCTCACATGATGTGCAACTTCTTCGAACGAAATTGATGTTTATTAAGCATTTCAATCATTAATAAAGAGAATAATTAACACGTGACAAAAAATCAAAATATCGAAATTCAATAAAATCAATTATCGAACGTATTGCTTCTGATATAAAATATGTGAATTATAACTATGTATTTAAAAAAATGCTATAGATAATTTTGTAAAAAGTCGAATGTCAAACATATAAAATTAATCACGTGCAATTCGTTTATGAATCAATTATCAATTTTTTGTTATTTTTTTTTTTTCAACAGTTTTTTTTCATAAGCAAGATGTTGTTTTCAACATCATTTCATTAAATCATTTTCAATCAGACAACATAGATTTTTTAACGCATGACAATATTGACATCGAAAATCAGATCAAATAAATCACGTTGTACGTCGAAAAAAAGAAAATTCGTAAAACAGATATCGGAAAATGCCGAAAATTCATAAAAATAAAACTTTATTTTCGTCGCAATCGCATGATATCAAATATGACTGTTTGCAAATTCGAAATGTCGAAATCGTATGCTAATTCGAAAATTTTGAATTTGCACGTTTTGAAATCTTGCGCATTATCGAAAAACGAAATCACTTTGTATACGAAAATTGCAAATATTTCAAATGTATTGACGATTGTTGACATGTTCGAAAAAATGATTATTTTGTTTGCAAATTTTGCAATTATCTCAAGATTTTGCGATTGTTGAATGTTAAAAACAAAACGAATTTGTATGCAAATCTTGCAAATATCTCAAATATATTGAATTTTATTGATGTGTTCGAAAATGTGATCATTTTGCACGCGTATTTTGCAATTATTTCAAAGATTTTAATCGTTGTCAAATGTCGAAAAACAAGACGATTTTGTATGCGAATTTGATGAATATTTCAACAACGATTTTATTTTTTGATTCGATATGTTTCGATTTTAACATCGCTTGATTTTCATCTTCGAAAATTTTTATGTTTCGATTTCGAGATCGCGTTCTCAATAAAATTTAGAAATGATATTTAGACAAAATTCATCGTAATATTGATCAAATCAGCGATCAGAATGAACGCATCGATATTTTCAACAACAACAACAAAATCAACATTGAAACAGAAAAATTGTTTTTTTTCATAAAATTCGTATTCGAAACAGTGATGCATTCAGTGATAATCGAGACAAAAAAATATTTCGTCGAGCAAAACAATTGTTTTTTCTCATAAAAATCGATATTCTGATTAATAGAAATGACATCATCAACGAACGAAACAGAAAAATCAACGAAACAAAATAACAAAAATTGCTTTTTCACATAGAAGTCGATAGTTGTAATTTCAAAAATGACATTCGAAATGATGACAATGACAATCAAAACAAAAATACAAATAAAAATCGAAATGCGAAAATCAATAAAATTAATACAACAACGACTTCAATCAAATGAAAATGTTTCGATATCGATTGTATAAATTTCGAAATCGATATCAAAATCAAAATCGAAAACAAAAAATGCAAATAATTCGTAAATGAAAATCGAATCAAAAATGAAATCAATGAAAATCGAAACAGAAATCTTTTCGTGATTTCTGAATTTTCGATATGTTGTATTAACGAATTTTTCGAATGTGCGTCTATTGTAATATCAAAATCAAAAATTTCAATAGTCGAATCATTCATGTTCATGAGATGTTTGAAAGACGACATATTCATTGCGATCGAAATTTTCATATTCTCGATGAATAATGCGAACGAATTTTTCGAAAATGCGTCATACATGACAATCAAAGCAAAAATTTTCTGATTCAAAATTTTCATATCAACAATGTAACAACGATTTCAATCAAATGAGATATTCGAAATTGATTCGATATCGAATACGAACGAATTTTTCAAAGTTTCGTTAAATGTATTAATGTAATCAACAATTTTCTTTTTGTTGCGACGACAATTCATTTGTCAAATTCAGAAACAAGAATTTCATCGATTGATTCGATATCATCAGAATTCACGATATCTGCATTGATTTTCGACATTTCAAACATTATTTGTTTCAGAACAAACGAAAACTCGTCAACAAATCTGATTTCGTGTGATGACTTCTGAAAACTCGTAAATTCTGAAACAATAAACTTCGAAAAAAACAAAATATTCGTGATATTCACAGTTGTACAGATTTTCATCAAATTGCATGACAAGTTTTTAGAAACAATTTGAAATTCGTAACGATTTAAAATTCGAACGCTATCACGATCAACGATCTTTTGAATTTGTTGTTGTAAAATCAGTTGATTTTTTTTTTTTGACGTTTTCGATCGTGTTGTATCTTTGCGTATTTTATTGATGCAATTATACAAAATTTTGTCAAACTGAAAATGTGTGATTTTTTTCTTGATATATTGACAACAATTGCTCGTTAAACTGCTTGTTTTTCAAATTCACAAAAGATTTCAATCATTTTCTGAAAATGATATTTCTCGTCAAATTCGTTCAAAATAATGTCAAATTGTCGATTCACGTCATCAATAAAATCAAAAAAAATGAATAATTCGCGCATGATATTGTTCAATGAATTCGTCGAACGCTTGATGTAAATTGTTGAAATAAACATTGATTTCTTGTCGTGAATCACGAAATTTCATGATGACATTGATTAATTGAATTTCATGTTCAGATGTAACATATTCAAACTCTGCAACATGACGAAAACGATTCATTTTAACGTTGTTGACGACTTCAATCGAATGTTCGAACATTATAATGACGAATAATCTTCAACATTCACTCGCTGCAAATCAGATTCGAAGACAATACATGACAACATGCGTTCAGAAAATTTCTGTCTCAACGAGTAAAACTTTCGAAATAAATCATGACGTTGATTCGAATTATCGTCGAAACGAAACGATTTCAGTCAAATGAATGAACAAATTATCGAAATCGAATTTTGAAACAGAATGTCGAAATCATTTCAACAACGAATATTGAAACAAAACGTCGAAATTATTGCTGCGAATGCTGAAACAAATCGATTGATTTTCTGACGAAAATACACGTTTTGTTCGCTAAAATTGTATCATGAACGATGTATTCAAATCAAGCATCGAATATTGACGTGATTCAGAAATGATAATAACGTTCGCACGAATGTCGAAATCGCTAATAAATGTACGTTTTGATTGAATCGTTTCAGAAATCTAATCAATTCAATAACGGCAATCGTTCGTAACGACAATAACAATTGTTCGTAATCGCTTTTTTTTCATTATTCGTAGCGAGAATTCAAGCAACGTGTCTGATGTTTTGTTTCTGAAAAGACAGAAATGTTGCTGCGAAAAATATTGCGAAATTAACAAATCGAATATGTTCGAAATCGAAAGCAAAAAATACAACGTGTTGATTAAAACTATTCGTCAATTATAAATCGTATGAAATTGAAATTTCGCCGTTCAATAATAATAATATAAAGAATTTCGTCGTTCGAAAAAATAAACAATCGATAAAATTGTTGTCGTGTAATAAAAAATTCGATTTTGCTGTTTTCAAAAAATGTAAACAGTGAACGATCAACGACGATTTTATTGTCAATCGTTTTTCGAAAATGAACATCAATAAAGAAAATAATTAACACAGTGACAGAAGATCAAAAAATCGAAACTCAATAAAATCAATTATCGAACGTAATGTTTCTGTTGTAAAGTGTGTGGATTATGACTATCTAGAAGAGTGCTACAGGCGGTTTTGTAGAAGACCGAATGCCAAGCATATAAGGCTAGTCACGTGCAACTCGCTTAATGAGCCAATAGCCAGTTTCCTGTTACTCCCCTCCAACACCATTGTACTTAGCCTAGCCTCGTGCATAATAAAAACTTCCAGTTCACCACCTATCTTTCTGGCCAAGGGGACAGAGAGACCTGCCCAGAGCTCAAACACCAGGATGTACTGACTGAGAGTCGCATCAACGTTGCACGAGCCGGCTGATATGGAGTGATATCGGTCGATACAAATGTGTTGTTGACGAATGGGAAATGAGATAGGTGGCATGGGCTGTGAGGATGAGCATGTATGTTCTCGTGACAAGTGGGATGATTTGACGAATGAAGAGACCGGTTAAGCGAAGGGGCACCTATCGCAATCCCCTTTGGCTCTGGATGGCCCCAGATGAGATGGCAAAGCTACTCAAGCGAACAAAAACATTGGCTGCCTTGGTTCCTAGCGCTTTCAAACACACAAGACTGCAAGCTACGTGATGTTTTCTACGTCTTCTACCTGCCAGAGCCGCAAGAGCGTCCGGCCTCCTGGGTTTGAGTCCATGGGCTTTGCTGCAGTGTGTTATCTCTCAGCCGCAAAGCTCTCATCAACTATTAGCGTGGAAAGGTTGCTTGCGAATCCTTGGCATCCTCCTCCCAGGACCCCCCCTCTCAAATTTGTATGGTAGTAATCTGAGAGGAATATTCAATTGATGTTTCAACCACTTTTTCGTTGAAGACATGAATACTTCTGTATAGCCGTTTCTTGGTGTTGCAGGCATGTCTTTTCGCAAAATCGATAACGTCATCAAAACTCAGACTCGCGCTCCTTCAGCGAGATCATTGTGGCTTAGGGTTAGAGTTTCGTCTTGTTTTGAAGGCATTGGATGAAGAATCGATAAAACAACATCAAGAAACGGCTATACAGAAGAATTTAAGACTTCAATGATTTATATGCTTTGAAAAGGTGGATGAAACATCAATTGAAAATTTTTCTCAGGTTACTACCTACCATACAAATTTGAGAGGGGGTTCCTGGGAGGAGGATGCCAAGGATTTGCAAGCAACCTTTCCACGCTAATAGCTTACTTAGTGTTTCGAACCTGCTTGGCTTGGACCCTTGACCCTTGTCGGGATTCGGCCCGTATGTCCTTTTGGTCCGGATCCTTGATTCCATACGGTACAAATTTGATGCGAAGTGTGATATTTGATAATCACAACTCTGTTTTAGCGCCTTTGAATTCTGGATGAGTCTTCTTGTTGAATCTACTAGCATGATATTTCGATATCATGACTCATAATCTCACCTTCGGATATCCCATGGTCCGGTAATGATAATAAGTGGTGCTAACCTCTACATCCACAGATCTACCATTACCCGACTTAGAGCGGAATCAGAAGATGATGTTATTTTCATACCATTTTCATATCGTCTTCATGCCGTCTTCATTTGCTTTGTGCCAAACACGCGTACGCGTCTTGTCATATTAGATGTATTGGTGGCGATGCTTGGGGAGGGATAGCGATAGTGTCTCTTGCAGTATTCTTTCTACTTACCGAGAGAATCGGAGTTCTAATGGGAAAGGGCAGAAGCCACATTTGATGGGGCAGCCGCCGCTGGAGATGGTTTGCGAATTTCATCAATTGCGTGATGGGCTTCCCACAAATAGGAAAAGGAACGCGGTCCGCGAGAATTGCCATTACACTTCTTGTGAATCACTGCATGAGACTTCATACTGCAATTTTAGTGCCTTCATGGTATTTTACTTAAAACGGAAGGGGCATCCGGTAATATTTGGAAAACAAGCAACCGAAATACACGTCAGAGGTCAACACTCCTAATGTACATAGAGGTCAACATACTTTACCAATATCCTGCAATCACCCAAAGCTCCTCTCCCACTACATTCTCTCCTTTCCCTCTATCACTGTTACAACAAGATAGAGACACCAGACCTTCTTCCATAGGTGCACCCATTCTCATTACCGTACAGTTCTATTTCCGCTTTCGCTGCTCTGCCACTGAACGCACTACACGCACACCCTTAGGTCATGGCTTCATCTTACCCATCTCCACCAACAACAACAACAAGAAGCAACTCATCCCAATCACGGGCCGAAAAACGTCGCCGTATTCATGATAGCGCTTCGACCGGTTCTGAGCTTGCCATTCAAGCTCGGCTCCCAGGATCTTTCACTGGTGAGCGCTATCGTGTCGGGATCCCTGGACTGAGGCCTCTTCCGCTTTTGGCGACACCCTGGGAAGAAGATCCAGATTGTGCGGCCATCGCTGCTCAGATCCACGAGTTTCAGCCACAAATCTACCAAGCTCTGAGAAAGCATGCGATAGATTTCGATGAGAACGACTCGGACCTTGTGTTTAGGACGGATCCTGAGGCATCCAGATCAAAGGATGACCTCACATTTCTAATTACAGCCCGATGGACCAGTAACGAAGATGGGCAAGCGTGGTACGACGCCGCTGCAGACATTCGAAGCGTGTTCCTCACAAGCTCTTTGACAAGACCCATCACAGTGGAGCTGCTCAGCTGGCAGCTCACCGCGCCAAAGATAATCAGAGTCGTTGAACCACACCACCCTCTCGTACCAATATGGCCAGAAATGAATTCACGGATCCTGAGGATACTGAACAGTACTCCGAAGCTTGCAACCGGCTGGAGGAGCATTGACCCTGTCCGGATGGGATACGAAGATGACCAGATCGAGCGGACATCCGTTACGATCTCCATCACCGTGGATTGGACCCTGGATCCCCCCGATTGGATCGAGGCCGAGAAAGAGATCAAGGATGCGCTACTCAGCGCCGGAGGCCTGGACGATGTCGATGTCGAGTTTGAGCGTGGTGACGTCGAACCTCTTGCAAATCTCCCGCCCGCCAGAGAGGCTAGATTACATGAGTTCTACTCCACTGAAGAAGACTACCCGGAACGTGTTCCCATGGGCGCAGACTTCGGGCCCCAAGTTTCCTTCACGGTGGATGGGAAGCCCGTTCCTGGACCGTGGGGCACCATCGGAGGGTACCTTGAGATACGCCACCGCGCCCAGAAGGGTCCATGGAAGAGATATGCGGTGACTAGCTACCAGGCCGTCAGATCCGCTATGGCAGGACCCTCTTACGCGCTGGATAAGAATGGCAATCCTATTGAGCCGTGGGGACCGCCGAAATCCGAAGTTCACATACTCGACCAAAAGCCCATGAACCCTGGAGACAAGAATCGAGAAAAAATAGTCTATGAGTCTCCAACCCGCCGCAAGCACAACTTCTCACTACTCCAGGCCGAGGCAGCAATTGCACGATCCGAGGAATTCCTGAGGCAGCGACCAGGAGACCTCCGAGCCACGAACCTACTCGTCGAACAACGCGCGAGCAAGGCACGGAAGATGCAGTACTTCGACGACGGCAAACAGGCCTTTGGGGCGCTATATCTCTGCTCCGGCTCCTCGGAACGGTTCCAGAAGGCCGGGCGCAATCATCGGATGGACATTGCGATCCTCGAAGTCAAGCCCGACAAGCTGGGCGACAACACAATCCCGAATGCATCAGCATGGCCCCGGTCTAGTCTAACTCCTATCGTGTGCGGGGAGTCCTTGAGTGGCATGGGATCCTGTGATGGTGGCGCCCGGGTTTACAAAGTCGGTGCGTCCTCGGCTGGGACGTCGGGGCGCTGGAACTCCATGATGCACACTGTTCAAGTCGATGTGGGATTGCCGCCGACCTCCGAGTACTGCTTCTTGGCTGATGCTACGCATCATAGTACGACGTTTCTTAGCAGAGGGGATGCAGGCTCGTGGACTTTCACTGACACGGGCAGATGGACAGGACTCAACTGGGGCGGCGTGACCAAATCCCAGACCAAGCCTCTGCTGGGCTATGTCGTTGATGGTGGAGACGTGCTGGATTGGGTGAATAGCCTTGAGGGGGGGGTTTTCGAGGCGCGGCTTCCGGCCTCTTGAGTCACTCGCTTCGGAAAGAATTGAGTGTGCATAGAAGATACGGATCACTTGTTATATCACGCTTGCCCGTCTTTGGAATTCAGAATGTAAGCTGATATAAATCAATATCTAGATTGGCCGTGTTTCCGAATTCGGGCTATCGTTGGTTCATGCCGTTTGGTTGAATGATTGTGATCATCTGAGATGAGACCCGCACTCGGTTTTGCCAGGGCAGAGTGAGCCGTTGGGGTGCGTGATTTGCTGACCTGAGAACTTGGCGACGAGAATACGAGAGAGTGGAGTATCCCCGGCCGATATCCTGCTCCTTGAAGCACGAATTCTCGAAAAAGCCAATGAGTGTGGTGGTGGTGGTTTTGGGGGAGTGTGGCTAGGATGATAGTTGCTGACATTGTGTACTATCTCCTTTCTTTGAGAATGTACTTTGATACGAGAGGCACAGGCCCATAGCTGACTGCCTGACGAATAGGAGGATTCCACGTTACCAAACATCTTTCTCCTGTCTTGCGCTCATCCTGAAAGATTTCTTTTGTGAACACGACCCACCACCTAGCCTTCTTGCCTCGCACACACCCCCTCTAACCCCAAAGCCCCTCACTCCTAACCTCCCTCTCCATAATCACCCCCATAACCCTCTTGCAGCTCTCCCTCCCCAGCCACCTCCGGAAATTCGGATACACCCCCGCATCCCAGCCGTGGCCCTGCATGATGAATTCGATCTGCGTGTTCCACATCACAAAGGCCAGGTCCGCGTAGGTGCACTTGTCGCCTACCAGCCAGTCGCGCTCCAGCACGCTGGCGATGCGTTTGATTTCCGTCGCGTAGCGGGATTGGGCTGAGGGCAGCTTTTCGGGGTGGAAGAGGGTGAAGCTGGTGGGGGAGGTTGTTAGGTTGGTTGATGGGAGGGGAGGGGAGAGGATGGGATGGGAGGGAATAGTAGAAGGAGGGTGGGGGTAATTGGTCCAGTTGGGTGGCATACCAGGCACATTGCCCGAAATAAAGTCCTTGTCCCGAAGCCTGGAAATAAGACCACCGCTGCAGGAGGTATTTCTCGGGCGTGGTGGTGTAGCTCAGTTTATGCTCTTTATCGTAGGTGTCGATGAGGTAGGAGATTATGGCGCCCGATTCCCAGAGCGTGATGCTTGTGTTTGGGTCTTTGATCGCTGGGTTGAGGAGGTTCTGTCAGCTTTACGTGAGGAAGGGTGGGGATGGAGGAGTGCAAGCGACAGAGGGGCGTTGGGGAGGCGCTGCTGGCTTACCGGGTACGCGGCCATTGGGATTCACGCTTTCGTATGGCTCTTTCTTGAGGTCTTCGGCCTCGACCCAGCTGGTTTCGTAGGGCAGGTCGAGTTCTTCGAGAATCACCAGGACCTTTGAGGGGTTGGGAACCCGGTCTGACGGATGTTCATCGTTACTGATGGAGAGCCTCTGTGTGGGGTGACGAGTTCTCACTGCACCAGTGAAGTGTGATGGGCTTCATTTTAGAGACTGTTATTGCTAGGCTTTGCTATTCGAGTTCAGATGAATTGGATGATTATCGTGCGTAGGACACATGGAGACTTTGTAGGAGCTAGGTCGGTGTAATAAATCCCGGTCTCTCTGTTAATGCCTTGGTCAGGCATCGTACGACTAGGCAGCAGTGTTTCGCTTGGCACATGCTTCTACCGAAACAAAATGACGCCCCAGCATTGCAGTGGGTGCGAACGAATGACTGCATGGCCTCCAAATTTCACAACTCACTGTGTTGTTTGTGAATTTCGGAATTTCGGAACGCTAGACTTATGTCACTGCGTGATGATGATCGCTTCAAAACTTCCGATCCGTACATCCTAGACGCATCAACTTGCATTCAATGCAAAAGCGAGTTCGAACCGCTGTACTCGCTGTTATGCCCACCCCTTTGATTTCTATGCCATTGCCTGCAGCTTATCGCGGCGAAGAAATACGCACGTTCATTGGCTGCTTCTCCCAAAACCAGAAAATCGACTGTTGCTCCCACTTCCCGAGATCCTTCTCTTGGGACTTCTCAATGTCAAAGTGCCAGACTAATTTGGCAAGAATGAGGCGGATTTCAAGGTATGCCAGCGTTCTTCCCGGACAGTTGTGGGGCCCGAGTGAGAAAGGGTTGAAGGCGTCCTTTCTGTCATTGCGATATGGCGAAGATGCTTCCGAATTACCTCCTAGCCAGCGATCGGGACGGAAATCCTGAGGCTTGTAGAAATTACTCGACGACTGATAGGCAGCCCATTGTGGGATGGAGACCACCGTTCCTTCAGGTAAAAAGTGACCTGCCACAGAGGCACCACCGGTCGGAATCTGCCTTCTCATGCCATCTGGAATGGTGGGGCACAAGCGCAATGTTTCTTGAATCACTGCGTTTAAATATGACAGTTTGCTTAGAGACGTTCCGGTGATCTCTTCTTCCCTTGGGTATGCTGTACGGACTTCTTGAACGAGACTCTGCAGGGCGGCTGGTGTACGTACAAGCCAATGGATAGCTCCAACCAATGTAGTGGTGACCGACTCGCTTCCCGCAACGACAAGCAGCATGGAATTGATCTCAAGCTCTGCACGCGACATTGAGTGAGTGGGGTCTGCTTCACCGCTAGCGACAATGTATGACAAGACGTCCTTTCTCTCTTTGCTTACCGCAAGCCGTTGCGATATTTTATCTTCGGTTGTTTTCCAAATCATCCACAGATCAGCCATGGCAGACTTGGGTGTAATGGCTGTTAAAATACTGTCGAGGGGTGGATAGAATTTGAACGCGCCAGCGATCAGTGCCACTTTGAATTGCGCAATAACCTCAATCCAGGGGTGAGAAACACCTTGGTCAAGGCATCCAAAAGCGGAGCCCCAGATGAAGTCGCCTATGATATCGAAGGTGGTGTAATTGAACCATTTCAGAACATCGACTACCGCTGTGTTTCGCGATGGATCATCCTGGATGAGCCCTTTCAGCTTGCGAACTAGTAGATCGACGTGTCCTTTGATCATTGCCTCCTGTTCGTAGACAGATTTTTCCGAGAAGGCTGGCGCTAGGATCTTGCGAAAGCGAGTGTGGTCTGCCTCACTGGCAGAGATCAGATTCTCGGCTGCCTTCCCCGGAGGCTTGTCTTTGTACTCATGAGGACGTAGAAAGTTCGGGGGATAGATATCTCGCCATGCTGCGGGGTTGGTGAAGGAGAGTTCATCTGGCGCTACGCGAACCACCTCACCGTATCTTTCATGCAAGCTCTTGACTTGATGTGGCAGGACACCACCGACCAATGCCTTGATGAAAGGAAAGCGAAAAGCAGTCCGGAGCTTGAGTCCATGATACTTTGCGAGTGGGTGAAAGAAGATGTTATAGATGGCACGAGCGATTGCATACTAAGATGGTCAGTCTTCAATCTTGTACTAGAGTGAAAAACACAAAAATAACACTCACCGAGAACAATGTGAGCACGAAGGTCGACACAAAGGGAGAGAAGGTAGCAAACATAATCAGATAGTTGGGTTCACGAACAGCGAGTTCGATAATTCAAATTTATTGGGCAATAAATCGGCGAAGCTGTACCTGGCTTTTAGCGGAGCTGGACGTGCAGATGGATGGACGAGTGGTGGGAACACAGAACGAGTATATGTAGTAGTTTGTGACTTCATCTAGAAACCCAATCCGCGTTGATTCCCGTCCCTGTTTGAAGTAAACACGTGAACGCCTTCGTACCTTTACATGTAGGAAGTGGAAACCCGCAATGCTGACTCAGCATTGATTTCAAATCTCTACTTTATCCCCGGGAAAGATTTACCGAGAGTGCACGCTAGTTCTAATGCAAACTTCAGTCGTTTCAGCGTTATGCAGAATGTGCCCGTTCATACATCAATAAGTTTATTGCTCAATCAACGTACGTTCATTCGTCAATCAACGCGTTCATTGATCAATAAACAAATATTGACAAATAAACGCGTTGATTGATCAATATTCAAATCATTGACAAATGATTTAATGTATTGTTTAACGCACGAATATTGTTGATATTTCAACGCATGCTGCTTTTGTGATTTGACGTATTAATTGAAAATCGATTATTTTGCAAATTTCTCGCAAATCTTTCGTCGATATTGTGCAACGAAATTCTTTTCGCAAATTTCTCGTCGATATCGTGCAGCGAAATTTCTTTTTCTGCAACGAAATTTCTGTCATGTCTATACAGTTGTACAACGCATGTTTTATCGCAAGTGATCGTCGAAACTATTGAAAGAATCATGGGTGACTACCATTCTATTGCTCTGAATCTCGTTTTTAGTAAGTTACATGCAGGTGGAAGCACAAGAAGTGTGCGGGTGCCAAGGCACTAGTCCCAACAAGGACGCACCAGTCCTGCTTTCGTCAGGTTATACTAACTGGACCCTGACTGCAAAACCTGCGAAGCACACCTGCGGAGGCTGTAGTTCAACACTCCCCCACAGCAACCGCTTGTGCCTCCTGCCCTGTATCCTAACGAGCCCAGCCTGGGCTGGAGCTTCCGTGCAAGCTCCCTCAGCGATGTAGCTCCCCCAGCGAAGCTCCCCCAGCGATGTATTGCCTGGAGCTTCCGAGCAAGCTCCCCCAGCGTGATATATCCTGGTTCATGCACCGATGCGAAGACTGCAGAAACGAACGAATCGAGGTCCGATGACCTATTGACTTCAGATATGACGTAGGGTCGATTGATAAAACGTGCGATCGAGCAATTGATCGATTATCTGAAGAGATGCGTCGTTCTGAATGTGCATCTCCATGACGTGAAGCATCGATGTGAAATCTGATATCTAGAATTGACTAAAAAATACATCATTAAGCAAATATTCTATGCCTGAGTTCTGCGATGACGAACGAGAATGCAGATCACATCATGTAGCATCATTGTAAATCTCAGAATTCTCAGATATTTTTTGCGACATCAATGAATCGATGTCTATGCAATTTGACTGTAGAAAGTTCATAAGATGTGTCGACGAGATGCGCAAAGCTGAAAATGGTCGAGAAATCGATATGAAAGGCATGTACCGGTGCAAAGAGTGCAGATTCGAGCTTTTCTGACCTGACTAAGACCTGCCAGAGAACCAGATCGATTAGTATGCGAAAAGATCAGATATCTCCAGCACTATTTGTTCTTCTTGATCGAGTTTCTGTTTTGCAAGGCCGAGATGTAATATGATTGCATAGTACGCTCCCCGAAGCGGTACTATGTGACTTCTAGTCGAATCTGTATAGTATGCTCCTCCAAAGCGATACTATGTGAACGTGAGCATCTTGACCAGTACACTCCCTCGAAGTTGTACTGTCTAGTAGACTGCTCCTCCTCTTCTAACAGTTGTACGTACAGTACGCTTCCCTGAGCTGTACTGTCACTCTCTTCCCCTCGTATTTATCGGGCGACTAAGCCTCAAGAGTAATAGAGAAAAGAGGCGATTAATTAGTCGTGTTAGATCAAGACGAATCAACAAAGGTAAGTCTCTATCATATTCGTTAAACAATAAACAAAACAACAAAGCATACAACAACTTTTGAAGCTCCTCCAGGCTTTGATGGGGCGGGAGGGGCGGGACATCGAATTCATTAAAACAACAACTTTTATGCTTTCTCAGGTCACGGCCGATCAACGGTTAATAGGGAGGAGGGGCGGGCAAAACAAACAAGCAAACAACATGCTCTAACTTCCCCAGAGTAGTGACTCCCCGACGAGGGGTCAATACTTCCCCAAAGTAGGGCGGGGAGGAGCGAAACTCCAATAGCGTTGCCCCATGGGTATCTCATTGTTCTCAACTCTTGAGGCATTTGGTTTGGCCCAACCGGTAGGTCAATAGGTGGCGGAACGCCCTTGACAATGCCTGCAAACAGGAGGTGGACGCGAGAATGCCGAGAAAGAGGGGCGCACCGAAGCAAATCGAGAAGGAAAAGAGGTAGGTGAGGCCGATCGTGGGGAGACCGAAAATTGGCGCGGAGGGCTTCCGCGGGCATGTGTTGGCCCAGATGCTTCGGATTTGGCCGATTTGGAAGCAGGTGAGGCCGCCGCATGGAAGTATGACGTAATGCGGGTTTGTATGGGGCCACATTTGCTTTTGGGACTGCATTTGCCGAAGCTGCGCGGAGACAACGGCTTGTTCTGACGTGGCTGCAGGCCAAATGGACTCGGCTTCCCAGCGAACATGCGGAACAGGTCGTCCACGGTGAGATAGGGCCTCGATGGTTTCGGTGAAGGGGTACGAGGCGGAGTCGGCGGGCAAGCAATGCTTGCATTCTCCAACGGTTTGCACACCGATTTGGGTGTCGCAATCGGGAGACGTGAGGGTTTCGGCGCAACAGGCCGTGAGGCGATTTCTGCCCACGATATCGGTTTTCTTGGTGTTGCAACCGACGAGGAATCTGACGGGGTTTCGGGAGAAGATGTGCTCTCTGAACGCTCGCGTACAATTTCTGGTGTGGGCATCGAGAGAGGTAGGAGTTTCGATGACGTTGAAAATGAAAAGATTACCGATCGAGATGACGAGACAGGCGAAATAGGAGATGAGGCAACAGACTCAACAAACTGCTGAGCAGGCTTCGATTTCGACTTCTTGACATGACGAGTACGAATATGCTCGTGAAGCTTGGTGTTGCCGTCGAATTTGCTCTTGCAACGCCTGCACGTATATCCTTCAGCTCGCTTCTTGGCTAGTCGGACTTCCTCCTGTTCTCTCAACGACTCCTTCGCTTTCTGCTTTGTCTTGCCCTTGATTTCCAACTCGTGCTTTCGCACAAGATATCCTTCTTGTACTCTTTTCGCTTGAACGAACCAACTGCATCGCGAAACACTAGTAAAACTTGAGTTCGTGTGCTCGTGATATAGAGTTCGAAGGTCTTGCGTTCTCGAATCATTTGCGTCGAGACAAATGCATAAAAAAAATGACCAAGAAAGAATATCGAGGGCGAATTCGGAGGTGAACGATGCGAAACTCGCAGAAATTGAGATACGAATCGTAAAAGAAATAGAAGTCGTCATTCTGACTGAGTGATAGAATTCGCGTAAATATTTCGACATCGTAAGGTAAATAGATAGGCGAATTCGCGAAGAATTCGTAAGATAAATAGATAGGTCGAAAGCTGTGAATTCGCAAAGGTTCGATAGATAAATGTTACTGCTGTAACTGAGAGTATACTGAATAGTACTGAGTGCTGCCAATGCAACTAGGTCGATTTCTGGTCTGACAAGACTGAATACTCCCAATGAAGTTGATTACTGCTGAAGTACTGCAAACCGATTGCTGTACTGCCCGACGACTAGTTACTACTTGCTCTGACATGCGCTCATGCTGCTGTAACTGATACTAGATGTAGCGAAAACTGCTAACCCGATTCTCATAACCTATTGAAAGAATCATGAATGACTACCATTCTATTGCTCTGAATCTCGTTTTTAGTAAGTTACATGCAGATGAAAACACAAGAAATGTGCGAGTATCAAAACACTAATCTCAACAAGAACGCACTAGTTCTTCTTTCGTCAAATTATATCAATTGAATTCTGACTGCAGCATCTGCACAGCACACTTGCGAAGACTGTATTTCAACAAAAACATAAAATCAATAATCGAAAAAATACGACGATCGAAAATAAACTTTACATTCGATTGTTTAACTTTGAATGAATTTGACAAAAAATCGAAAATTCTATTTCAATTTTATAAAGAAAATGAATGATGATGAAACTAAATTTGAAAATTGTGATAAAATTTTTGATATTTTGAAATGAACAAATTTCAATGAATTTGAATGAACATGTGTCGCAATGATTGAACAACGAATTGTCGTAATATTTGAAAAATGAACATTATATTTACAAAAAAATGACTGTAAAATAGAATGATTAAATAAAATTAATGAATACATTGAATGTGAAATGTTGATTTTCGTCGCATGATGATTGACACAATGTAAAAATTATTGAATGTCGCATCGAATTTATATATCAGAATAAAAAATCAATAATCATTGAAACAAAATCGACTGATTAGTTTAGCGATACGAACTGTAAATAAACATTTTTCATTCATAAAATCGCTGATTCGAATCGTATGATGAACAATTGAACAAAATGCAATTGAAATTTCATTCATGAAATTAAAAGTCAAAACGTAATCGTAAAACAAAATTTGACGATGAATTTCGATTTGAAACATTTGTTTGATTAATTGAAAATTTTCGTTAATATGTGATGTATAACAGACAATAAACATTACTTTTTTGATTTGACAATGTTGAAAATCAAAATTCGTGCTGAAAAGCAGAATTTCGAATTGAAAATCAAAATTTCGTGCTGAAAATCAGAATTTCGATACACAAAACACGAAATTGAAAAAAAAATGATCGAAATGTTTGATTGAACAATGATAATTGCGAAAACGTAATTGAAAATGAAAAATCATAACAAAATACGAACGATGTGATCGTATGAATTAATGTCGAAAAAAATTGTGACAAAATAAAAACGAAATGATCGTATGAACGAAAAAATTGAAAAAAAAAAATTTTGAAAAAAAAATTGAAAAAAAAATTGAAAAAATTGAATAAACTTCGCAAAAAAAAAAATTTTGTACAATTGTTAATCGATTTTTCGATAATTGAAATTTGATATCATTCATTTCGTCGTGTTGAAAAAAAAAACTCGTTTTATCGTGACGAAAAATTTTGATCATTTTTCGACGTATGTGAAATTTACGACGTGATAAAAATTTCAAAAACGCGTTGAATCGTGTCAAAAACACGTTTTTGAAATTCAAAATTTCGTATTACAATTTATCGTCGTGATGATGAAAAAAACATCGTGTAAAAAAAAATGAAAATGATGAAAAAAAATTAAAAAAAAAAAAAAAACGAAAAATTGATCGACGATGCGAAATCAAATTTCGTTATATTTTTAATTTCAATATCACGATTTCACGATCGTGAAACATTTTTTCATATGATGAAAACATTTGTTTGAATCATTAAATCATTCATTTGTTTAAACGATTATTTGAATGAAATTTGCGAATAAAATATGCGACATTCGTAGAAATAAAAATCGTGAATGATCGATCAATTCGACAATATTGCATACATTTTATATTCAACAACAATGAAACAACGATAATGTGTTTTTGTTATATCATTCAAAACTTGATATGATTGCGAAAAAAATCGTTTTGATTTTATATATCATATTACGATCAACGAAATCAATAAAACGACGATTTAATGCATACATCATTGTTTGTGTACAATTTAAATCGTTTCATATCTAAACAATGAAATTGTTTGTATATTTTTTTCAATTTTTCGAATTTTTGATATTTTTGACGTTTGATTAGAAACAATTTTTTTACAATTTCGTGTATAACGAAATATGCAATAAAATCGTTTTTCATAACAAAATTTTTTTATACATGATTATTGAAAAAACGTTCAAACGTTTAAACGTCGAATTTCATTTTCATGCGTCGCACACGTTTATTTACATTTTCAAATGAATTCGTTTTTTCGTTTCATACGTACGTTGATTTTTTTTTTCGAAAATAATATCAAAAAAACGATAAAAATTTTTTTACGACACGAGATCGTGATGTTGAAATTCGATTTTTATCAATTTTCGAAAATTGACTTTTTGAAATTTTTGTTTTTTCTGTGATAAAAACAACATTCGAAAATTCAAAAACGAGTCGTTCGATTTCGATATCAGAATCGAAATCGTCGTAATTGTTATGTTGTTCAAATTGAAATAATTTTTCGTTTTAAAACAAAAATAATGAAAAATCGACGACGATTTCAACACGATTATTGATTGTTTCGTCGATTTCGTCGTTTTTTGATCGTTCGCGATTCACAAAAAACGTCAATCGACTTTTTTTGTTGAATAATCGTTGCGAAAAATATTAACTTGTAAACATTAAAAACGTTTTCACGTTTTTAATGTAAATTTTCGTGTTTTTTTGATGCAGAAAAAAAAACGATAATATTAACGAAAATCGAAAATATTATTTTTGCGATCGCGAATTTCATTCGCATCGAATTTACATCATAAATCAATTATCGATTTATATTGAATCAAAAAAAAACATATTTAAAAAACATTTCGACGTTTTGTGTCGAAATCAATATTCGTCGCACGTTTCAAGTTCGTTTTTGACGCGACGACAAACGAAAAAATAAAATTCGATTTATTTTTTCAATTTGAAAACAACGAATGCAACGTTCGTTCGCTGATCGATCAACAATCTGATATGTCATTAAATTTTGAATTACAAAACTATAAATAAATTTATTTGAATGATAAACGTTTTCAATTTTTGCGAATGCGTTATATTTGCAATGATTCGATTGAAAATAATCAAAAACACTGCATAATCGTCGTATAAATTGACGAATTACGAACGTTTTTCAGTCGAAAAACAATGCGAAATTGAATCATCTTTTTGTCAATTTTAATTCGTTTTTTCTCATTTCAAAATTCACGACGACAACGTTGATTGAAAAAACATAATTCTCGTTGATTATTACAATTCGTTAATATTCGTACGAATATCGCAATTCATTGTAATGCGTTCACAAATGATCAAAAATCGAACATTGCGCGACATTTTGATGCTTGAAATCAAAAAAAAAAAATAAAATATAAGAAAATGATTTCAAAAAAAACGTTAATGAATTTCGATTTCGATTTCGATTTTATCAACAACAACAACACATTATTGAATTTCGATTTTTTAACAATATGAAATTTTGAAAAAAATCATTTTGAATTACATGCGTGCATTTTGCATATTCAATATAAATTAATTTTTCGTTGATATTATTTTTCATTTATTCGTACGAATTAATCAGAAAAAAAAATAATAAAAACAATGAAATTTTATCATGTTGTTCAATTATGATAATCGATTTGAAAAAATTTTTTCTGATCAAAAATTTGCTCGATTTTTTTCGTGAAACTAAACAAAAAATGAACAATTTGACGAGTATTGTTCATATCGAATTATTAATAACAACGATTAATTTCTTTAACGATAATTTTGTCAATATCGTACGTTTTCGAATTAAAATCGTCATAACATATGTCTGAACGATGAATAAATAATGATTTTATTTAACAAATGAAAATATTATGTCTCGTATGACAAAATGTTTGAAAAAAAAAACTCAAAATTTTGATGCGACAAATTTCGATATAACATTTCAATTATCAATCAGTTTGATCATCATTGATTCACATTTTACATTGCAAATTTCGATTCAAAAATCAAAAAATAAACATTCGATTTTCGAACGAATTAATTTTAAAAAATGTAAATGAATAATAATCACATTGAGAAAATAAAAAAATAATATTGAAACATTTTAAAATTGAAAATTTTGAAACGATAAATTTCGATGACAATTTCATTATTTCATATTTTTTCGTTTTCTGTATATTTTTTGAAATTTTGTTTTTTTCATTTGACAAGTTAACAATGATTGCAATTTGTTTCATGAAATTCACATCAATCATTGTACATTTTCGTACGAATGTTAATTCGAAATCAAATGATATAAATATAAAACTATCATGTCTAATTACGATAAAAATGTGTCGCAATTCTGAAACTTGAATTCATTCAAGCAAAACATAATCATTCAAGAACATACACATTGCGTAAACGATAATCATTACATGACAACATTGCGTCAATTGAGACATTTAAAACAAAACTTTTCTATTGATTATCGAGATATTAACGTTAACGTTACAGAAAGAGCGAAACTTCAATCATACAATTTCTTTTGCTAAACGATTACTTTTCGAACGTCCTGATCATTTTTTCAGCTCGATTCATCAAAACATATTGTTGAAACTCGAATTTTTCAACGACATTGTCGCATTTCTGATCGACGTCATGACAATAAATAAAACATCATTTGTTATGTTTTTGACAAATGCAACGAAAAAAACAAAAAAAAAATTGCAATTACAAAAAATCTGTTTTTGTTTCGATTTGAATTGATATTTCGTCAATTGTTTTATGATAATTTTTTGTGATTTGTCAAAAAAATTGTCTTTCATGAACTTGTTCAGTTTCGAAACGAAAACGTCAAATTTTTTGATCAAAAATCGTCGATTCAATACATTAAATTTCGTTTGAATCGTATGTTGACGTGTGATTTTGATAATGCGCGTTATTCGTTCAAAAAATTGAATCGATTTGTTTTGACGACGCGATAACGATCAAAAATAATGATTTTGACAATATTTTTTATCTTGAACTCATGAATTTTGATGTTTTTGTTGAACTTTTTGATTTGTTTTTTTGACAATAACAAAATCATGACGCAAATGCGCGAATATTGAATGAATTTCGATTTCGAAATCGTCTGAATGCACGAATTCTTGATTCGAATCGTGTTTATTATCATTGTCATTATCATTGAATTTCGAATCATCACGACGTTCGACGATATTTGTGCGCGACTCAAAATCAAAAAAACGAAATTCAACGATCGAAAAATCAAAAATTTCTGAAAAAATCAAGAAAAATTCAACAAAAAATTTCACAAAATTTGTTATTCGTGCGTCAAATGTGAATAAATCAACAAAAAATTCGACACGAAAAAAATTTGAAATTGATAAAATTGATTCAAAAAATTCGTTGCGATCGAAAATATAATCAAATTGCGACATCGCAAAAATAATTTTTCAAAAATTTGTGACAAAAAAATCAATGACAAAAAAATTTGAAATTGATGAAATTGATTCAAAAAACTTGTTGCGATCGAAAATATAATCAAATTGCGATATCGCAAAAATAATTTTTCAAAAATTTGTGACAAAAAAATCAACGACAAAAATAAAAAAATCAACGATAAAAAAATCAACAACAAAAAAATCAACGATAATGAAATGTAAGATACGAAATGTAGCATCAGAAATGTATAGTTTTCTGATTGATAATTAGACTAATTTTTAAGAAATCAGAAATTTTAATCACTATCTGCTTTCTATATACAACTGTACGAATAAAGAGAATAAAAAATTTCAATTGCAAATCACTCGACTTGCTGCTTATTGTTGTACAAAAAAATGCAAACAGCATTTTTTCGAATTCGATGTTTGCTTTGCAAATGATCATGTTGCATATTTCGACTTTATCGAAATTCGATCATATTTTATGTCGATTTGAATTTTGAATGTTTTACATGCGTTTTCTTTTTAGCATCGAAATTTCTTGAAATGATCAAAATTTTTTCATTTGTTTTGTAGCAAAAATTTTTAAATCTGTATATTTTATGATTTGAAAAATCACTGTTGTCGTGATTTTCGCATCGAAAATCGTGATTTGAAAAATCACTGTGATCGTGACTTTCGCATCGAATATTCTTCGCAACTCATAGTCAGTTTGCGTTAAAAATCTGAAAGAACATTTTTTTGAATGACTCAAAAAAAGCATGATTTGATAACTTTATTGTCTGTTGTTTTCAATATCGATGATTTGATTTCGTACAATTCACAATTTTCGATATGATGATTGACAGTTGACTTGTTGACAGCGAAATCGAATTCGAATTTTTTTGCATATCTCATTTTTCTGCTTCCGTATATCAAAATTGATATGTTATTGCAAACTGTTAAGCGAAATGCGCGTCGAATAATCGTGATCGCAATTGATATATCAAATTTCGAAATTCTCATCGTTACATTCAACAACATATTTCACATTTATACTCAACGCTCAATCAAATCGGACAACAATTTCTGAAAATGTTTTTGACACGATTCAGTTTTTCATGCGTCGTAAATTCTAAACAATAAATAACATCGAATCAAATGTGAAATGTTGACTTTCTTGTCAACGATTTTATCGTGAAAATTACATTTATTTGACGTCGAACGCGTCGACGATTCGTAAACTTATTGACATCGTTTTTTTTCGAATTTTTCATATGAAATTTTTTGAGCATATTTTTAAAATGCTTGATCATTGACACGAACTTTCAAATACGTTTTTCGTAATTCTTTCATTGAACGAAATAATAGAGTTTTGATTCGCTATATGACTTGTCTGAAATCTGTTTTTCTTTGTAAATTTTGTTGTTTAGAATGATTTCGATTCAATACTTTTCATTGATGAATTTTTCGTCTTTTTCGATGTCGATGTCATCTGATTGATACGTGAATTTTAGCGAAACTTTTTTTCTTTTTTTAAATATAATTTTCTCGAACAAAAAAACGTGAAAAACATTGTGAATTCGTCAACGCTTGAATATATCTATGCGATATGCTTGATTTTTTATTGTATTCAATATTTTGAATGATTCGAAAAATTTTCATTTCAATTTTTTGTTGCGTTTGATACGAATATTTTTGACGTTGACGTTGACGTAATTATTTACGTCGAATTTCATTAATTTGATTTTTGCATTCTTGTATTTGATTTGCTGTTTCTGAGCGTAAATTAAATTGATTTTCAGTATTTTCATCAATTCGATCAGCTTTTCGACATGCTTTTAACAGATTTGAATTTAATTTTAAAATTTGCAAAATTTTCGAAGAACATTCTGAACGTGTATTTTTGCATCGTTTCGAACGATGACATTTGCGTAAACGCATGCTTATTATTGTTATAAGCAAATTCAATCATCGACAATAGTTTCATTCAATCATTTTGTTCAAAATTGACAAAAAATTTGAAATATTGTTTTATGATTGAATTTTGTCGTTTCGTCTGATCATTTGTTTGCGAATAATAAATCGTGAATAATTTCAATTTTATTTTCAAAACATAACATAATGCGTCATGATATTTAGCGATAAAAATCGAATTTCTGTTTGTTGTTATTGACGATAAAAAATCATAAAATTTAATGATTTTTCGAATTAAAATCTCGACGAAATTTTTTGCGATTATCGTTTTCGTGATTGAAATATAATTTGTCATTTTGATCAAACGATTTATTACAACGAATATTGCATCATACGTCGTTTCATTTCATGTTCTGCTTTCTGAAAAGTTCGTTACGAAATTCATTGTAAAATCAGCTCATTTGAATTTCGATATAAAAAAAAACGAAAGTTTTTCATATGACTTGTGACGAAATGTCTTGTTTCTTTTGCAAATAGCACATGTTTCGCAATGTTTTTTTATTTGTGCACGCATGTTCGAATCGTGTTCGACGTTTTCTTCGAAATTGTTTCGCTTTTGATTAAATCAATAATATTTCTTTCGTATCAATTCAAGAATACGCTTTATCTCGAAATAATCAGCGAAAAAGTTGTCATGATTCGTTTTTATGACATTTTTTTTCAAATTTGACGAAACGTATAAACAATCATCGTGTCACAATATTTTTTTTTCGTTTTGTCAATGCGAATGTGACATATCAAAAATAATTAATTTTTGTTTCATTTGAATCGCGCATGAATTTTGATTTAACAATGAACGTATCAATTCGACGAAATTGTCAATGATTTTATCGTCGTATGTTGCATCGTGTTCGTGAATATGTTTTTTTGCAAACATTTCGTTGATCGATTGAGAAATCGTTGCATTATTCAATATTAAAATTTTTCATTCATCGATGATCACGTCTGATGCACATTCTTGAAAATCAAAAAAATCATTCGCAAGTCTGTTTTTTTCATTATCATCGAACTTGAACATCGTTGCTTTCATTTCGTTCACGCAAATCTGAAACTCGTTCGAAAACGATTGCAGAAATTGTCGCAAACGCGTCAGAATTTGACGATTGTTTTCAATTTCTTTCTCAATTGTGATCATATGATCAGATCGTCGAAATAAGTCGTTCGTTGAATTTTTGCTGTCAAAACGATAATCGATGACGAAATTGTAACGAAACAACTTTTGCGTTCATCGTACTTGTCGAAATGATAACTTCGTTGTGATCATGAAGCGATTGAAATTTCGATGATTCATCAAAACGAATATTTGCTTTCTCGCTTTTTCGAGATAGTGACGTCATTGCTTGAATGCGAAAATTATGATCAAAAACTTCTTGTCGTGAATTTCATAGTTACATTTCGCTGAAATCAATTTTCTGAAAAGATAAACTATCGAATGTCAATGACTTTGATCGTTTGATTGACAAAAAATCTCATTTATTGCTTTGTTCGAGACGTCGATCTTCACACGTATGAATTTAGTCGAATCGAAATGTTGCAAAATAAATGTTTTCAAAAATGCATCTCGTAAATTTTTGAAAGCTTCGTAAATTTCGAAAATCAAAAAATCATTCGACAATCGTTTTTTGTTGTGATTTTTGTTTCGATTTTTGCTCGAATTACGTTTTCGTTTGATTTTTTTTTTATGAAATTTTGCTGATTTTTTTAGCATTGAAATTAAAAATAATGTCAATTTATTGAAATGCTTGATGAATCGTTTATAAAAATTGCATAATTCGAGAAATTTCAGAATTTCTGACACGTTTTTGAACGTCGATCATTTTTGTATGACATCGATTTTATTCTTTTGCATTTGTATTTTCTTTGAAAATACAACGAAATTTAGAAAGTCAATGTTGTTTTTGAAAAATTTACATTTTTTCATATTGATGAAGAGCTTGTGTTTTCGCAAACGATTTAAAATTCATTTGACGTTTTCGATGTGCTGCTTTTCGTTCATGAAATATATGATTATATCATTCAAATAAATTATGACAATGAAATCGAGTCGCTCGATCAGAATCTTATTGACGAAATTTTGAAACGTCGCAAATGCATTAATTAAATCGAAAAACAAAACGATATATTCAAAATGCTCATATCGTGTTTTGAACGTCGTTTTTCACTCATCATTTTCTTTGATACGTAATTTATTGTATGTTGTTATCATATCAAGATTTGTATAGATGCGAGTTTTGCTCAGACGATTTAGATTTTCATCGATTAACGACAAAAAATATCTATTTTTAATCGTCAAGAAATTCAAGTCTTTGTAATTTACACACAATTTCAAGATGTCGTTTTTTTTCTTGACGAACAGAATTGATGCTTCGACTGAGAAAATGAAAAATTTGATGAAATCGTTTTTGAAATGTTTATCTAAATAAATTCGCAATATCTTGAGCTCGTCTTTTGACAATGAGTAAATGAAATCGTAAAAAAATTTTTTGTTTGATTTCAAATCAATAACATAATCGTTTGATTCGTGATCAAATAATTCGTATGTCTTGTTCTCATCTGTCAAATCAGCGAATTTTTTCAAGATTTCGAATATAATGATTTTGATATTTGATTTATTTTTCATTTTCGCAAAAGTCAAATCAATTTGTGTTCGTCGTTCGATGTGTACGTTATTCATGTTCTTTTTTTCGTCATGAAAAACTCGTACGAACATGACGAAAATCTGTTTCTTGTCATCGACGACAACGTTAATTAATTTTTTTGATTCGATTTTCTCGATACGATTTACGATGAAAAAATTGATTTTACAATCAATAATCACGATTCGATTTTGTCGATTTTTCAATTTATTTTTGCGTTTGATAATTGCATTCATGACAAATTTAATGTCATGTTTCATGTCAGATTCGTTTTTAAAAAGTTATCATTGAAAAAACGATTCACATCGTTTTCGTTTTGCATTTCGAATTGCACGAAATAAACGTCATAAATTTTGAAAAATGATTATCGATAATCATTGTTTCGCAACTAAACACGTTGAATGATTCTAATTCAAATTGTTTAACAAAAATATTATTTATCAAATTGATTTTTGCTTTTGAATTCATGACTGTTTCGAATTTTAATTTGCTTTTTTCGTCTGATCTCTTATTTATCTTGATTATTGTTTTCTTGCATTTAATCATGCGAAATTTTTTTCGACAACGTTTGACGTTTTTGATTTCGATATCGATCGTGAACGATTCATCAAAATTAAAATCAATTTCGTCATTCAATATAGAATTTTTCATTGTGTCAATTTGATTGAAAATCATCAAATCGATTACTTTTTTGATTTCGAATCGAATGCTATTTTTCATGTATGTTTTTTCGACTTTTTATTTTTACAATTCTTGAAAATACAGTTTGACTTATCGCAATTTTTGCATTTGTTGTTGTCGATTATATTTTTGAATTCGTTTTTGATTCAACGTCATAATTTTTTGAATTTGACTGATTTTTGATTAAAATTATCAATTTTGAATTTCTTATCGTTTTTTTTTTTTCGATTTTTGTTGAATCGAAACTGATTGTTGTTTTTTTTTCATCGAAATTTTTCTCGTCTTTCTTGCGTTTGTTATAATTGTTTTTAAATTTATTTTTGTTTGCATTGCGCTGCTTTTTGCGTTCGTTATTTTCTCGACATTTGAGACGTTTCAAAATCTCTTTCTTGTTGTTCTCGATATCTTGTTCTGCGAGAAAATTCTGATTATTTTGAATGAGATTCAAGATGAAATTCTGTAATTCTATTGCAAATGAAAACTTCATGATCGAATGCAAATTCGCAACGAGAACAAAACGATGAGCATCGTAATTTCTTACTGATTGATTGATTCGTTGTGTATAATCTTTATATTTCTGAAAGTTGTTCTCTTTTCTAGTGAAAATTTTTTGAATGTTTTTTTAAAAAAGTCAACATATTTCTTTCATGTATATTCTTTATTTGAGTTGTTCTTGACTTTAGCATTTCACAACAGTTGAACACTAAATCTTCTCTTCAAAAAAATGACGACAAAGAAAAGCTTGATCTTGTTCGAATTATCGACATATTCGTTTGCTTGATTCATGTCGAATTGATTTTTCATTTTTCAAACGTATTGAGTTCATTCTTTGTAATTGTTTTCTGCGAATAGATCTGACTTGTCGTTCATTACTTTGATGTAGAATGACTTTTTTTTGAAGATTGATGAAATGATTCGATTGCGTAATGTTTCATATCGAACAATTTGTTGTTGAATGTATGCTCGATATTTTTGCGAAATGACGTTTGATTTTGAAAAATCAAAAATCGACTCATTGATGTTCGTGAGAAAAAAAAAACAAACATGTTGTTGACTTGATGTGCTGTATACACGAATGATGTTAATTTGATGATTATGATAGAAATTAAAATGTAAAATACGAAATGTAACATCAAAAATGTATAATTTCTGATTGATAATTAAATTAATTTTTAAAAAATCAAAAATTCTAATCACTATTTGCTCGCTATATACAACTGTACGAATAAAAAGAATAAAAAATTTCAATTGCAAGTCACTCGACTTGCTGCTTGTTGTTGTACAAAAAAATGCAAACAGCATTTTTTCGAATTCGATGTTTGCTCTGCAAATGATCATGATGCATATTTCGATTTTATCGAAATTCGATCATATTTTATGTCGATCTGAATTCTGAATGCTTTACATGAAATCAATAATATTAAAATTTGCGACGTTTTTTTCGACGACAAATTCATTTTCAATGATCGCATTATGTTTGTTGAAATTTTGTGTTTTCGTGAATCAATTTGTTATGTACATTTTTCGATCGTGTGTAAAAATTTCGTAAAACGACATTTTTATCGTATTATGTTTTGCGACGTTAAAATCGAAAACAATTTATAAAATAATTAATCAATAAATTCAAAAACATTCTATTTTTGATAAATTTATTTCGAAGAAATTTTGCGATCAATGATCGATGTTATGATTTTTCGTTCATTTATTCAACGTTTTTTTGACAATTTTGTTGACGTTTTCAATGAAATTTTGAAATTGAAAATGTTTGAATTTATCGTTAATAATGCGTACATCGTATCGTTTCAAAAAAATACGCAAAATTTTTTTGAATTCAATTTCATTGTCGAATTGTACGATTTTCGAAAATTCGATTATTATGATGAAAAAAATTATCGTTTTCGCAACGATTGTCGATTTTTTGTTGATAAATGTTCGTAAATAAATAAATTTGAAAAAATAATTTTATTGACAAACGTTAACAAAAAATTCGAACATCGTCAATTAAAACAATGAAAAAACAATTTATTTTGATGTACAAAAATCAATTATTTAATTCATTCGATTGATTACGAAAATTTATCAAATTTATTTAAATTCGTTTCATGACAAAATTGATTTTGATTTGTTTCAAAAAATTTTTGACGATGACAAAATTACTTTTTTAACAAATCGTGCAAATAATAAAAATATGATTGATTTTCGTTTGAAAAATGTCGTAATATTTGTCGCGTATGATCGATCAAATTCGATTTCGATCGTCGTGATTTTGATATTTGTGTTCATTCATGACGAATTGATAAATTCATTGAATTTCGACGATTCATTTGAAATTCAATTTTGCTATTTTTTGTCGATTGTTTCATTGAAATTCGCGATAATGCAATACATTTTTTATCAAAACGAAATTTCGTTTGACGCGATTTTTGAAATTGCATTTCGTTTGATTGAAAATTGTAATTAAAAAATTTTTCAAATAATAACAAAAAATAGAAAAAATTTGAAAATTCAATTTGATTTTGTTGTCATGTTCGCGTAATCACGTCGTGATTTCAAATTTTGTGCGATTGTGAACAATTTCATTCGAATCAAAAATGTAATAACTGTTTCGACGATCGAAAAATTGAATAATTTTTGAAATTTGTTCGAAAAACTGAATGATATTGAAAGTTTGTTCGAACATCTTAAATTAAACAAAAAAATAATAACGTGTAAACGTGAATTTGACAATTATCAATCAAATTGTCGAAAATCAAATAATCAAAAATGATCGAACATTCGAAAAACTCGAAACAAAACGCATATATAAAAAAATTCGATCATTTTTCAATTATTGCTGTTTGCGTCATTTTTGTTTGTTGTTGTTTCAGAATTTTGTTTGTTATTTGTAAAAAATCGCGAAAATCACGAAATATTTTGATTTGTTGAAAACTCGAAACGATTTTAAACGTCATGATTGCAAATTGTAATTTGTCGAAAATTCGAAACGATTTCAAACGTCATGATTGCAATATTCGAAACGACATCAACGATTTTCATTGCAAATTGCAAAATTTTCATGTGTTTTTTTGTTTTAGTTCGTATGCGAGATTTCTGCAGAATAAAAACAGCAATAATAAACACGTTGATTTGGCAATAAACGAGACGATTTGTCAATGATTTGAATATTGATCAATGAACGCGTTTATTGACCAACAAACGTTGATTGGTAAACGAACGACGTTGATTGGCCAATGCTCGTCATTGGCCAATCAACGGGCACATAGGGTCAATTTCACACTTAGATGAACATCAATCTCGAATTTTCAAATGTTCAGCAAGTGCTCGTATTCTGATTTGTATCAAATTCATCGCTCAACAAATGATCAAAATAGTTTTCTTGATTTACAATCGAGAAATATCAAATATCTGATCACAGCATTAAGCGTTCTGTCTCTTTTCTTGATCGCATGAGAATTTTCGCATCCGAATTAGAAAAAATCTGATCGATTTTGATCATTCGGAACTCTGTAGTCGTAATTTTTTATGAGTTTGACGAGAATCATCTTGATCTCTAGACTGGCAAAGAAGCGTCCTGGACAGAAAGCTTTGCCGTGGCCGAAATTTAGTATCTTATCCTGAGTTGTGGAGAATTGGTGCAAGTGAGTCTCTCCATTTTACTGCCGTAGCTTGAAATTTCGCAGACCATCGAACACTTCCGGAATTAGCGTAACGTCTGGGTCATGTTCAATAGCATTGACAGGCATACTGACGTGAGAACCGCACAGTAACTCTATCCCATCTGACAGCTTGTGATTCTGCAGCATGACCCTATGCACCGAGAGCGGAGTCGGGGAGTTGAATCGTTGCCATTCGCGCATGAACAAATTCAGTGTTCGCAGTTTGGTAAATGAAGGCATCTGCCATTGCATCCAGGACCCTTCCTCTTCAGCAACCTGCCCTTATCTCCTCCCTGATCAGTCGAGATACCATGGCCGGCTTACAATGTCGTACAGTACGTGGACTGCGTTCATCTGTGATGTGTGGATTGAAGCGAGTGACATTACCACCTTGAGGTGAGCAAGAGAAGTCGCGTCACCTTTTTCGTCAGTCGCAATATCAATCATCCAAGACAGAAGATTGTTGTCATCAGAGGGAGTCTGCTTAGCTGCTGCAAGGTTGCGACGATGCTCTATTTCAGGCACTAGGAGTTCTTTGGCTTTCCTGATGTAACGGTGACCTCGGTATGTATTAGGGAGAAACCAGCCGAGAGCCGATGAGTCCAAGGAGGACAGAACCTCAAGATACCCAAAAGAACACATGCTAATATGTTACAGACGTATCCAACAAGTCCCCACGCCTTGAGGTACATCACTCACTATTCTCCCCAAATTTGTCGATATCCTCAACTATCTCTCATCCTGACGCAAAGATAGCCCGGGAATATCCGCGCAATTATGCGTGCAACAAGTTTGGGATCGAAATGTGAAGGCTGAATTATTACCCATCCGCCTGAGACCATAGTAGATTTCATTGAATTGCCGCTTGAGTTGTTGTAAGCTCGACAGCTCCGTACCGTGACGTGCTAATATCTCTTACTCTACGGCATAACTCGCCTTTTCTTGCATCGGATTCGCTAATGAAGTTAGATATGCCGGGGAGCTGTGCCAGGAGAATATTCTCAGCACCCTGCACCTCGGTGTGTGAAGCAACCGCTGACAAGATCAGATCATAAATTGCCAAAAAAAGGTATCGGCCAGCCTGAGCTGTATTATATTGGAATTTGCCTTTTCTCCTCTCTAGGTTCGCTTCAAAGCCGCTATCTCACCCGTTCACCCTCGGCCTCACACAATAGATATTTGCATCCATCATGGCGGATACGCAACCAATTGTCTTATCTGACCCTCTCATTACAACTTCCCCACCCGTCAATTCCATTATCTTTTTCATTCTTGCCACGCTCGCCGTTGCGTTACGAGTGCCTACAAGACAAAGTCTTTGCCGTTGAAATGGGATGTTTGGACTATAACTCTTTCAGCTTTTCCTGACCACTAAGGGTCTAGGGCACCTGGCTAATATAACAAGCTCTTGGGCCTGGCTTATTCGATCAAAACATGGGTTGCAGCTGATATTGGCCGCGTTAACACCACTACTTTGAACCCACCAAAGGCGGCAGAGGTCTGTTTCCGCGTCAGTAAACTCCCGTCGGACTTGAAGGCTTCTCTCGAGCCATCCCCTAAGCTTTCTGGTCAACAGCGCTTCCAGTGTCTCTGGATCGAAGATCTGCTGTAGGGATTGTGCCTTGCTAGCATCAAGATATCTGTTTGCCACTTCTACCGGCGCATCTTTTTGTCGGGATTTTTGAGGTGTGGATTGATGTCATGACAGTCGCACCGTCTACACCATGCAGGTACCCGTCTCGTTAATGCAAAGCATTCGCTCCGATAGCCTATTCACAAAACCGCCGAAGGGCCTTAATCGTTCCAACTCATCCCAGGCTTATTTCATGCTCGGGCCAGCTTCGGAGCGCTTATCGCGACCACCAGATTTTGCGACCCGCCACTATTATTATCAGCGCATCTTAGTCCGACGCTTCCGTCTCTACGGATACTCACGTGGCAAGATCTAACAACGGCTTTTTGCTCTTACTTTTAAGCGAAAATGTCAAGAATTAGCAAAGAAAACCATATTAAAGCTTCAATGGTTATGCTTGATGAAAATTTATGATGATTTTCATGAGGAGATCAGAGACTGCATCAATCCGGTGGAAGATTTTGTTGTCAAGGATTGGCAGGTTACTTGAATACGCTAATACTACTATTCTAAGGCTGTGCGGTCGAGCACTAGCTTGATACCAGGCGTGCGAATCCACCCGCTTTCGTCACGCTCAGATCTTTCAGGCTAGATATATATATTCCGACCAGCCTTTTCCCAATGTCGTGCTTGATTTCGATCTCTAAACTTGAAATCTGTGCGTCATGCATCTTACCTCCAATCTCTCGGGGCTTCTAGCACTTCTGATAGTTCAAGGCGTTTTGGCTCTACCATCCTCCCAAGATACCTCAAGGCCAGCATCTCAGCCCAACTCGGGTGCCTTAGATAAGCGATACACAAGAGAGGAGATCGTGAACGTTCTCAACGATGCCTGGACGACGGAAGTCATCATTGGCGGCCAGAAGATGAATCTTCTCGTAGATACTGGGTCATCCGATCTGTAAGTCGCCTCATCAAGCCTATACAAAGTGGGGAGGGGAGCAGAGCGGGGGCTTCCCGTGTTGAAGTTGGGCAAAAGAGCAACTTCGCTTTGCTTCCGATTTCTTTCGCACTATATCACATTCCTGGGGCACACCAAGCTGACTCACCTACTTTAGATGGGTGTTCAGCCCCGAGGTCCGAGACCCTGGAAAGAACCATTCCCTTTACGATTGGACCAAAAGCCCCGGCGCGGAGAAATTGTACCATTACAGCAGTCCAACAGCCGTTCCAGTGCTCGAAACCTTCAACATCTCTTACGCCTTCAGTGATTCGACGGTTTCGGGGTATATCGTTGAAGAGCCTGTGAGTTGCTGCCCCAGGCGTAGTTATGCGACTGGTCCACAGGGATTATTTGCTGAGTGAACCGGTAGAGCATCAACGTAGGCGCCGCGATTACCCCGATGCCTGTAGGCGTGGCGCAAGTCGTCGGCGGCGGGTTCAAATCCTGGGAAGGCATCGATGGAATCCTCGGGCTGGGGTTCCGGAGTCACAATCATGGTAAATTGCGCGCCAGTACGCCTCAACTATGCCGCAACTAACCATAAATCCTCCAACAGTCGTGCCCTCCCAGATGGACTCCCTGATGGGGTGGCTGATGCTCCCAAAGCCCATCCCACCGGCGATGATACACCGACTCTGCCGGTTTTCACAGTCGACTTCAATCCCGCGAAAGGTCCCCGATCACAGACGGTCGAAATCGGGAAGATTGATCGTACCAAGGCGGCGGGCGAGCTGGGACATGCGCCTGTGAGCAACAGGACGACGGCGAAGTGGACGGTAGATGATATCTCATGGTCGGTTAATGGGCAGGCCATCACCACCGCAGTTAACGGCCATGCGACCAATTATACCCAATCGATGCTCTTTGGTGCGTAAGAGCTATAAAACGTGCTTCTAATGCTGACCAGCCCCTACAGATACGGGAGGTTCAGGGATCGTTACTGTGGATCTGGCAGTCGCTAGAGGATACTACGCTCACATCGCCAACCACAAGGAGGTGCGTCACCATCTATAAAGTAAATCCCTAGCTACCTCCATGCTGACCCCTTCAACATAGCATTCCGACGGCACATTCTCCTACCCCTGCACCGCCCCGCTCCCAGATCTCACCCTATCCTTCGGTAACGGAACGGCCACCTATCCAGGAAAAATGCTGAATGGCAGCGTTGCACCTGACGGTGAGCTTGTCGACCGCCCTTGCTTGTGCATTTCGCTGATTATTGGTGCAGGAAGCTATTGTAACGGCACCCTCATCGGGACGACCGGCGAACCGTTTGGGAATGTGGGAGCGGCGTTTTTTCAGAGGCATTATGTGGTTTTCGAGTATACCGAGCCGTCGATCTTGTGGGCGCCATTTGCGTCGTAGAGGAAGTGGTCTGAGGCGCATATTTCGAGTGCTGGGAGTTGAAGCGAGGAAGAGCTAGCGAGGGAAATGGGTATGTGCTCGCTAGCCAGGAAAGAGGGACTGATAGATAGCCCCCTGTTCAGCAAGAGCTTAGGTGAATAGCAGGCACCTTGTATACCCCCGAATAGGCTATCGATCTCGTCATCATACTAGGCATCAGACACTCCTAGCTTCTTGGAAAAGACGAAGAAAACTAGTCTACACTTACCACTCTCGCTACGATAAGGGCCTCTACCGGTTCTAGCGCCGTGGCTCAGAGACTTAGTTCGGATAGCGTACTTTGGATTCATCAAGGGGTCAGAACATTGGACTATCCTCTACTTCTTATCTTTTCTTCGCCTGTTCGCAAGACCTTTTCCCACCTCTTTCCACTCCCCGCGAGTCCAACACCTGTTTCCGGCCTCATATCCAAGATCGAATATTCTATATCCTCGAGTAGCTAGCCAGCTCCCTGCGACTATATCCCATGGGCTGGCAAGACGTGGTTCATTTGTGCTTGACACCTCTATACATCCTAACGTTGTACAACAGACGTCCAAAATGTATATCAAGACATCATAAAAGTTCGCATATGAACCATATATGAAAGTCTCCGTACTATATCCTATCGCGAAATGCAAGTCGTTCCCTCTTTCTTGTAACATCCTGAATGCATCTCTGGCATCTCCAACATCTCCGAAAAGTGCGCCCCGCCAACCCATGGCATACCCATCTCAAAACAACCCATCCCCTTCCCCCTTCTTACCATCCACCACACGCTCCCAAATTACCCCCCTCCCCCCAAATTAAAAAGTCTAAATCCAAAGTCCAAGACCGAAACCGAAACTCCAAAGCACATTCAATAAATTGTGTTTATTATATATATCTCCCTTCAAACAATAAATTATACTAATATTTTCATCTTCAAATTTTCGCACACATGCCCCCAAGATTGAAGACCATCAAGCCCACTGACACTCTTGCTTCGAAGTACGGATATTCTTAAAGCTAGCATCAACTGGTCATTCGCTGTGATTGTATCTGTCCCAGCGCCGTGGTTCGCTGAAGGTGGTGGACTTTAGATTTATCGAAAAATCGAGATGCGCGAATCCTATTCTTTAGTTTGTAGCTTTTCTTCGTCTTTTCCGTCTTTCTCTAATCTTCCCTTCTCTTCCACCTCCCCTCCCCTCACCTCTAGAGTCGCCAATCAGCTTCCTATATATCCGCTCAACAAAAAGAGAACACTCTCAATTTGTTCCTGGCTTCGTATCAGCCAGTTCACGAATGCGCTTCTTGAGATCGTTTTTGGGGTTGTTGAGGAGGGGGTTTTGAGGTGTTTGGGGTTGCAGTTGGCGGGTCTTAGATTGGATTCGATTGGGGGGGGATGGAATAGCTGATGTTGATGTTGATGTGATGTATCTGGGAACGCGAGGGGCGGGAAGAGAACTAGAGGAAATTGATGTGATGGGATTCGGAGGGCAGCGATGAAATTCAAATCCAAAGACCGAGAGAGGGTTAGGGAGCAAGAGACGATGCATCATGCCTTTCAGACCGCTCAGCACTGGGTGTGAGCAATGATGGATTATTTTCTAAAATCACTGATGCCGGCCGCTGCCAACCTACTCGATACTCATAGTTTGATGATTGACCCGGTCGATGGATATAGAGAAAAATTGAGGTTCTTATCGAAGAAAGCCCCTAAGATCGAGAGAGATCCAAGAACACATCTACGATCGCTAGCTTCAAATTCACCCTAGATACGCGAGATTTGATTCCATGTCTAATAACATAAAAAGCCCCACTCACTCCACCCCGACCCCCATCTCCCTCCCACCCTCTTGCGCAAGTACAAGCTATTTATCCCCCTCTTGCGCCAACTCCTCTGAATGCGCTCGTGGGTGAGGAGGAGCAGGAGGACTCCCCACCCCAGCATCTCCATCCCTCGCTCCTTCACTCTGCCCTTGCATGGGAGCGACCTCGCCCCGGATATCAGGCGGCGAGTCCAGACCGCGGGAGGGCTCGGGGGCGCTGCTTGTGGAGAGGATTGGGGAGAGGAGGTTTGGTGGTCGGACTGTTGATCTGGATGGTGTTAGTGTTGTATGGGTTAAGGATGGTGATGATGGGAAGGGATGGACGTACCGCTCTGTGAGATCGTCGATGTCTTCGTCTGCGTGTTTGCGCGAGAGGTGGCCGCGGAAATTATCTCTGCGGGGCCACATTTTGTCTGCGTCTTTTGGTTGTTGCTGGGTTAGTTTTTGGCTGCTTGGGAGGGTTGGATAACGACGGGGCAAGGAATTAGCCGATGTTACGTACCTTTACAGTCCTTCCCCTGACAGCGGTAGAAGGTCTGGTCGTTGTGTCCGTCGTCGTAGATACCATGAACGCCCTTTCGGTGGCGCTTCAGATCTGTCTGGGTGGCGAAGCCGCGATCATGGGTACAGCCGGCTTCTTCGCATCGGTATGGCTTGTTTACTGTCGCTGTTGGTAAGTCAAAGTCAGCATTACAGTACCAGGAGCGTCAGGCTGCCATTCCTGTGCAACATATCAAACGGTACAATCTACACCCCAGAACTTGAAAGAAAAGACTGGAAATGCTGGAGACGTACCAAAGTGCGAGGTCAGTTGCGGGATCGGTAAAGGGCGCATCTCAGGCTCCGGGTCCACGTTCGCCTCATAGCCACCAGTGCCGACCGAGCCATGTTCGCTCTTGGACGATACACGCCTGACCGCCGGCGGTTCCCTGATGGGTGGATCTTTGAAAGGTGTATAGACCGGCTGCGGCGGTACCACCGAGTCTGACGGACTCCTTGGGGCAGCTCCGGATACATCGGTCTGCAGCACTACCTTCCACACCGGAAATGCGATATCCTCCATGTGCTTGGCGAGATGATTACTGAGCTTTTTCCACGAATTGCAGACTGTGTTGCAGAATTTACATGGCTCGTCTTTCGGGCTTTTTGGTTCCTCTTCCCGACATTCCTCGACGAGCGTCCATACCGAGTCTTCCCTGTTGAGGCTTTCGAGGTCTGATGGTCGGTAGTATGGGACCCGAGTGGATCTGGAATCAGCCCGAGGTTTTGGCTCTGGCATTTTATGCTCGCGAACCAGATGCTGAACGAAATTATCCTTGCGGTAGCAGATATGGGTGCAGTCGATAATATTACAGACCCATCGTTCCAGCTGTCGATGTCGCTCGTTTTCATGCCGAATCCAATCGGCTTTCCTTTTGAATGATTTGGGGTCCGTACATGACTCGAACGTGCAGACAAAAGGTTGGAGATCTTCACAGAAATGCTTCGCCCAGTCCGATGGTTTGAGACATTTTTGACCTTGAAACAGAACGGGCATTCAAACTCTGACGGCAAGCCTTGAGTTGGAGGCAGGGGATAGCTTGGGGAAAGTGAGGTCAGGTCAACTGAGCCCTCCCTGTCCCCGATGGTGTATTGGACCTGTTTGAGAGATTTCACTACGTCCATGCCTGAGAAAATCCCCGCTCCCGAGCCATTGGAGTATTTACCCTCAACACAAAGACTTCCTGATAGGCATAGGTCCTGACGAGCTAATTCGAAATGTTCGGCTTTTAAGCCAACCATCCTTTTATAACGACGCGACTGCTCTTGTGTGAGTCTCTTGAGCAGGAATCTAGCAAGGAAGTGAAGTTAGCAATATCTATTCAGAGTACGTTAAGCGAATGACTTACTCGGGTATGTCTGGGTTGGTAGCGCGAATCTCGTCCTCGAAGGTATCACAAGGATCAGTGGTTTCTAGTTTCACTATTTGTGTGGTGCTTCGGGGTTTCGTTTCTGTAGTGGATGGTTTAATGATCGGCCGAGTGATACTTGATTTAGGACTAAGTGGCACTGGTTGTCGCTGATTTTCTAGATAGTCATCCACTGTGGCAGGTCTAGATATAGGTAGAGGATTTGTAGGATTTGATGACTGAGAAGATTTGAATTTTGGATGCTCTCGTGGCAGAAGCCGGGGCGGTGCTTGACGATAGGGTGTGTATCCAGGTACCTGCGAATGTGTTGGATCTTGTAACACAGATGTTGTCGACATGAATGGAGGATCATCTACGAATGACGCTCTCGACGTGGTAGATCTGTCAGAATGGTCTATCAAGCTGCCAAATGTTGGGGACGACTGGGAGTATCTAGGAGCAACATTCGACGGGCGGTCCACTTTGATACCGGAATGACTACCGTGAGAAGCGCAATGGGAGGCTTCGTCGATGGCTTTGGCGGATTGACTGAACTGTACGATAGCATCATTAGACGTAAAAGGCTGGGCGTTGTCTTTTCCGTAAAGAGGGATACGAGGTATGTCTATAATAATCTTGAGTTAGCTTGCCATGTTCCGGCATGTCTAGAGTATTAGGGACCTTTCGAAGCGGTCTCGCATGCATGGAAACTGTAAGAAATAAGCGATTTGCACGCGTAGATACGTACCAGTCCACGGATGAGCCTCAAAAGTTGGAGAATGTCGTGGCCTCACTCTACCTGACATGGGTGATGTAGCTGAGAAATGTTGTACACGATCGACTTCAGAAGCGCTACTAACTTCTGACGAGGGGTTTGCCCTCTCGTTCTCTTCTCTAAGCAGCTTGGAATCGATAATTGGAGAGACATCATTACGATGTACCTCCTCCAATTCATCGGGCTCGTTGATAAGTGAAGACCCAGGGACGCATTGTTCAAGCCATTGTCCCACGCGCGCATTAGTCTTGACAAGTTCTTGCTCTTGAGTCTGTTGGGTCAAACTCATGATCTCTCCCAAGGGCGGTCTTTGCGCAGGATTCACACCGCTCCGTGGCCGAGATTCCTCGATTTTGTGCGAAGTGGTGCTGTGAGACATCGCTCTGTAGGGCGTATTGAGCAGACTTTCCGTTGGTCTCTTCTGCGGTAAGAACCTTTCAACAGGAACATCATGTTTCGCTTGCTGATCTATCGGTTGCTCGCTAGGGAGATAGTCGAGCATGGGTACTCTTGGGGTAAAGGCAACGGAAGATGCGGGGGTTCGCGCGGCGACCCCAATTTGGACTTGATTCCTGTTCAAGAGAGTGTTCCAGTCGAATTTGGATTTCGGACCTGAAATGGTTACCGACCGAGTAAAGAGGCACTCCCGGCTGACTGAAGCGCAGCCGATGCATCCCTCGTCATTCTGGTGCAAGGCGCATCTCAAGTTATTACCTTGACATGCCTGGCACCGAGCGGCACCGTGAAATTGGACGAAATCTCCATGGATTATGACATCCTCCGCCATTGCTTAAGCCTCGGAGTATGTTAATTAATCAATACATCAAACCTTTCAATAAAGATTTCTAATATGAGGTATGTAGTAATGAAATTTGACGCGGGTGAGATGGCGACGGCTCTAATGGCCTACCGCGAAAGTGCCCAACATCGGTGGCTGGAGAGACTTGGACGCGCCACCCGAGGCATATTCGGTATACAGAGAACCGAGCGAGAAGATATAGTTGGAGTATATTTGAGTAGACAATGGAAGCACGTTCAAGAGAATGGGATGATTGTAAAAGTGTGGGAAGGCAAGGCGCTGAAAGATGGGATGGAAATGGAAGGGGCGAGGCCACTCAAGGCAAGTTGTCCATCTCCTCAGCCATCTTCCCCGCTAGCGCATCCTGTCGGCTTTAGTAAGCCACATGTGCTGGTGGGGTGCCTTGCATACGCGTTTTTCCATCCTGTTCCACACTCGGGCATACGGGCATTGCATGTGTCAGCATCGCAGTCTCGCAAGACCATCCTGAAAAGGTGCGAAGATAATCACATCCATACATTTTGCTCTTTCCCCACTGCAAGAATTAAGTGGAGATCCCTTTGCCGATTTACAGCGTCGACATGCTTTCCCGACATAGGAAAATGCGCAAAAACCCGCCCAAGTATCGCCGAGGCGGAAGGGCATGCCAAGAGCTGCATAGAAGCCGAAAGAAAAGCCGGTCGATTCAAGAGGATCAATCACAGCACTGCGCTTGCCGCTGATGCACGCTTCATTTTGTCTTGAGCAGCCAATCAGAACCACACACTTTCTTTTGGTGGTCTGATCCTGTGATCCTTGTCTAGCTGAACATTCTTGCTGATGACGAGGCATTGAACCAAGGCGGAAGCAACCTTTCAATCCGCCCTTCCATTGGGGCTTCAGCCAGGATTCTAATCCCTCCGTGAAACCCCAAAGAGAGCTCTCCGTAGCCATGATTGGTCAAGCTCAAGGCAATCTCCTCGATCCCTAGGCTGTCCAACCTGTCGCTCACTGTTTGCTCCACTACTGACGACGCCGAGGCGATCGTATCTTCTATTAGCCCATGCAGTGTGATCCCACAATCAAGAAACCTGTTTCGATCCTTGCCTGTCCAGGGTGGAACGAGGTTGAATGACGAGGCCACTCCCACTGGGTCATTTCTTTCGTCAAATACGCCGAGGCACCCACTTCTTCCTCTCCTTCCTCTGCTTCTCATTCTTCTTACATCATAAGCACCCAGCCGTACACTTGATCCTTCCCACCACTAAAGTCGAGCATGTCTTCAAGTGTCCTTCTAGTCCAACTCCTTGGGAGTATCGCCATTGCCAGGGTCGATGCTGCTCCGCAATGTGCTCCTCTCTTTCATCGTAGCACCAACACCACTCTTTCTCCTCCTTCGTCCTTTGATGATGAGGTAGGAGGGTGGCAGAAGAACATATACGTTCTGCAACTCACCCGGGTTGTCCTCTTCATTTTCCTTGCCGTACTGGTGCATTTCGTCTATCGACGATGCCGGGGTGGGAAGCAGCCAACCAGAGCTCAGGCCGAGGGTACAGATTGTGAGTAAAGCCAAAGCTTGGCATGAATCAAGCAAGAGGCTCATACTTCGTGAACAGTAACCGTGCCTATTGATGGCTTAATCACGGGGGACGACATAGTTGGAGAAGCTGAAGGCTCAATCGAGGTTGCCTTGATCTCGATGGCGCTGGGACCTATTCTTGGTGTTGGGAAGCAGCCTGACTCGCTTCGCCCTCCATCGCCTGTATACCAACCTCTCTCAATCCGGGTAAGCGGTAGACGCAATGCCGCCGGCATCAAAGACGCGCAAACCATCCCTGACGGGGTCGAAGAGGCGACGATTACTTGGGAGGAGGTGATTCAACGTCCGAGATGGACGATTTCATTAAGCTAATGCTTGACAGTAGTCTTTCCTGAGGATCAAAGCGATATGGCGCATCGACCCTGAGCATTGGGAAGCGCAGGCTTGGGGATCTCCGATGACATGGGATCACTCATGATCTGGTGATAGGTAGGCATCGAAGATCTGGGCTCGCTACATGTAATGAGTGAATACGAAGACAATGCGTGACATTGATGCGTAAAGCCCACTTTTCAATCTCAGTCGATTGCTTGAATCCGCCGCGGCAACAGCATTGGGATAATTCGAGTTGCCGTGATCGAGAGCGAGGTACGGGTGATTTTGGTAATTGCTAGGTGGGAAAGTAATTCTGCAAAGTATTGTGTAACATGAGACGCATCATTACATAATTCGAGATCAGCATCATCCTCTAATATCGAGCATTTGCTTACTGACATCATCATGGGTCCTTTCAGTGGCAATGCAAGAGCTGGTCTAGCTCCGTACTATCCTGCTAGTGTGCAAGATCCGACGAAAGGCATTAGGACCTAATTCAAATCCTCATCTTTCTATTCCCAGCACCAAGGAGTATCCTAGGAAGCCGGGGAATGAGATATAAGTCCAGCAATCTTAGTGTAAGTATGCATCCGGAGCATAACGGATTGGGACATAAATTGATATTGATCCATCCTAGAATACTATCTGGTGCGTGAACGGACTCCACAGGAGGGAAGTTCACGAGAGACTCGTAATTTCTAGCGCCAGTACACCAAAAGCTCCACATAGATAGTAAAAACCGAAATTGTGAGCTTGACAAGTGTTGAAGGCCAAGCTTTGTAGATGAGTTTTGAAGCAGACTTGGATGACTGCAGTACCGGCGTCCTCCAGCTATGAGTATAATGTAAATAAATTCCGGCGAATATACAACGTTGGGCAATCCCCGTCAATGGATGTGGCCCTTCTTTTCACTCCTTCTCTTCGGCCGGTCGAGGTAGATATCACCCTCCATATCTGGTCCCGTACTGATACTGGGTGCGCCCGGAAGTGGAATGCTCGCTACTTCTTCATAGCCCTGTCCAATGATCTCGCCCTGCCTCTCAATTTGCTTCCGCCCCATCTTGCAGAGACTGATCTTCTCAAGCTGAACATCCTGCGCCCATAAGAAATCGCGATACTTTGGGTACAATTCCGTCGCGTCGAATCTTTTGACTAGTTTTTTTTCTCGAAGCAATGGGCGCAAGCCCGGCTTGTGGTTGTCTTCGTTGGTATAAATTCGTGATGAATCAAAGATACGGGTATATGTATCCCTCATCCCACGAAACGATTGATAAGGGAGACATTGCCACAGTCCAGCGCGCTCGAGGCTCAATCGCACCTCATGACACAGTGTAGGCAGGACTTTGGCCTCATCGATCACTGGAGCCCACAACCACATGCAACGGGTTAAATCGGTGTGGCGACTGTAGTTTTTGAGACCTTGGATTTTGACACGAACTTCTGATCGTCCTTCCGCTAACCCGAACTCTGGGCCTTGCTTTTCGCGCCGCTGTAGACATTGTGTGTAGATACTTTGAACATCAAGCTGACGAAGATGTTCGATGGCAGCATTAACTCGTGCAGGCGTGTCCAAGCTGAGTGAGCCTAGCTGCACATGGAGGAGTGCAGTAGGCACGAGCATCTCACTTTCAAATCCTGCCTCTGTTGCTACCACGTCGTGCATAACTCGCTTGTATGCTTGGTCTAGCTGAGGCCTGGAGCCCGCAGTGCTCAAAGGGATACGCACAAAATGAGTCAGGCGAAAGGCTTTTACTGAATCGAGCATCGGTCTGATGGTTTCTCTAGAGATTCGTGGCCTCAAGAGTTCTTCGAGGTTGGCGGATGGAACCTTGTTATGTGCATTTGCTTGTGGCTTGTTGTTAGTGCGACGTGCGACGCGACGTCGCAGAGATGGTCGTGTTCTCACAGAAGTCGCTAAACCACGACGAGAGCTGCTGTGTAACGTGAGAACATATGCACGTTCAACGCGCGCTGACGTGATGGGTCCAGAGACTGGATACAGATTTGGATCCTTTCACTTCCTGATTCATAGATTGCAGAACCTCCAACAAAACTTCCTGGAAGACCATAGGTATGTCTGAGAAAACCCTAGCAGGGAGGCTCATCCCTGCATGAAGAGACCTCAATGACCGGACTTGTGTGTCGACGACTACTTTGCCAGCACATGGCAATATCATGTTTGAACCTGTAACGCGTGTATGCACCCCCAAGTTAAACCCCAACAACGATGTCCGTAGTCGGAAATCGAGCCTCGTACTCAAGCACCAGCTTTACGCCACGTCCAGGCTCAATTTTGAGATCCCACCACACCTCACCATCCTTCTTCAACGTCGCATTCGCCTTACCCCATTGCTCTGTAACTTTACCTGCGGCCGGAAGCCCGACACCGCTGGCCGCTGTGGCGCCTTCACTGCGGAGTCCCGCTGGCTGTAGAATTTCTACGCGCAAGCGCTCATCCTCACTGACGGGGATCTGGTCCATGAATGTGCCTTCTAGAACACGGTTCGCTTTGGTGTTAGTGACGGTGCATGTACGTGTGTAGATACCACTGCCTTCTTTTCCAAACATCCCACTTTGGCTTCTCCTGACCACAGGCTTTGAATAGACTACGCTGACGCTGGGGTCGACACCAAGGCTGAGACGGAAGATATCGCCCGCGCTACAGCGAGGAAGGGTGGTATTGCCGAGAAACGAACCATCGAGCGTGAGCCCACATGGACCACGTAGTAGCGTTATCGAGGATGTATTGTGGAGACGGGCTTTCAGGAAGGCCGCAGCTCGGAGCTTGGGTACCATTAGGTAGGAGAGGTTGATGTCTTTGAGGTGAATAGATGCAATCTTCTGGCGTCGCGTAGTGTTGCTTGGGCTGATGGTGCGCAGCCCAGGGATGTCGTATGTGGCAGTAAGACCTGACTCGGACCAAGTCGACTCTTGCGTTGCCAACGCAGGCAGCTCGGGAATCAGAGTCTCATATTCTGAACCGCCAACTTCAAGCTCGTCGTCTTCGTTGTCAACGTCGTCAACCTCGCCCTCAGCGTCATCATTATGGTATCCTGTATATGGTTGAGCGCGCTGTCTAGATGCTTGCGGAGCCTGACTAGCTGCCATCGCTCGTTGTTGCACCTGCTGCTGTTGAGCTTGCATTTGCTGTTGCTGTTGAGCAGCTGCTATCTGTTGTTGCTGCATCTGCGCTAGCATCTGTTGTTGCTGTATATGTCGTTGCTGCGCATGCTGGTATGCCATGGACGGTTGAGACAGGGCTTGCGGTTGATACGCATTGTAATCTGGAAACATAGCTTTCCGTACTGGAGCATGCTCCGATCCAGTTCCAAACAATGTCGATCGCATCACGCTTGTCTGCTTGGGGTTCGAATCGATTTGGTGTTTGTAGGTGCTCTCATGGGAACTGAGAAGAGCACCACTGGTGCTGTCGTTGTTCCCTGCAGTCTTCTTCCTTAGTCGGACGTGCCATGGGGAAAGGATCGGTATGGGTTCTCCAAGACCTTGGAATGCGGTCTGCGAAGTAGAAAGTACTACCTTCGCATCTTGCCAGGTCTCAGAGGTAGTGTTGCAAAACTCGGCGCGGTAAGTGATGAGACCGGTGGACTTGGTGGTGTCAAGAGCAACGTCGTAGCGCGGAGACCAGCATGCCGAAGATGTGATGTAGGAGATAGATAGTGCGATGTTGCAATCCTCAGATAATAAATCCTCTGAGACCGGCTTCCCAATAGTGTCAATCGATCCTCTACGAGACGAAGCAGGAGTGGGTGATGAATGAGTATCCAAACTCACGATGACACGGTATACCTTCCGTGGCCAGAATTGAGAGCGTTCCACTTTGAGTCGGCGCTTAGCTGCTTTTTTCTCTTCTCGGGCTCTTTGCTTCTTCTTCAGCTCTTTAGCCCGCTCCTTCAACGCCTTGAGCCCGGCCTTTTTGAGACATTTCTTTAGCTTAGCGAGTTCTCTTTGATTCCTGTGCTGTTGCCTTTCCAACGCTTTGATCCGGTTATCGCTCTCGAAAACGATATCGTACGCTTTCTTGCGCTCGATACGATGAGAGGACATGAACTGACCCAAGTCATCCGGACGCGCTCTTGCCATGCTATCGGCATAATGCTGGACTATTAGCATTTGCGCAGCACCCGCATGCTGCTCTTCACGGGCCCTTGCCAGAGCTTTATCCAGCTCTATGGCCTTTTCCGTGAGAGCTCTTAGCTGATCATTCTCGGGGTCGGACGGATCGTCGTCAGCATCGTCAGTACCGTCATCGTCTGAGTCAGAGGGGTGGATATCTTCGAATCTTTCCGTATTCGAGATGAGCTCAACGGTCATATCAGTGATGGTAGCTGAGCCTTTGCCATCGACCTTGATAGAGTTCTCGTCGACGGTAGGGGTCAGGCCAATTATCGTGATCTCATTAGCACCAGGCTAGGACTGTTAATTTGTGTTTTGGTTGAATGCGGTAGGGCATGGTGTACCTTCAGTGATATGTCCCTGATGTCCCTCACCACCTGGGCTCTAGCAGGATAAAGGGTAACGCTTCGTGTGGCGACATTGCGGATATTGAACTCTTGCTTGTATACAACCTCACTGGCCATCATTGGAAGGTTATTTGATCTACGACTGAATGGAAATTAAACAAAAGAAATAAATTGTGTAGTGTTTGGGACAGTCAGCATGTAAAAGCAATCACACTAGGGGATGAGTGATGGCAAAGCTCAATAATTGAAATGGGATGAAGCGCAAGAGTGTTGGAGGAAAAGAAAGGGAACTTGGAGACAGGATGGGGCATCGGGTACTTATACCCTTCGAGAGTAGGCAACCGCTTCAAGCTTGGCGTTGGGGCAGGGCACTTTTCTCTCGTCGAAAGTCCAAGCAATCGACAGTTCTGCGATACAAGCGGTAGATAGTTATTCGTCTTCATGGTGGCTACAGTCAATGACTCCAAGATTTCGGGGGACATAGTTCTGATCTATCCTAGGAGCCGCATTTTGCTGATGGCTGCTTCCAGTTGCATCGGGCAGGAACGGGCGTGACAACTCTTCGTCATCGCCGTCATATTCTTGTTTGGGGGTAACCACAGAGACTAAAAGCAATAGCAGGGAACGTCGACCATTATCCCGAGTCCATACACGAAAGGGGTGGGTGGAAAGAAAAAGAGAAATTCGAGGGGGCTAGAAAAGTCGATGCTAAGGCTTTCTCGCCAAGACTTGGTTCGGCAGCATTCTCGGGCCGAAGATGCCAAGGTCCAGGACAATGTGTCACGTGTGACGATGGGAGCGCTTCTGCCATCTGGACGGCAGGGTTACGCTTACTAGAGTAATACTCTAGGTAGCTTACATATCATAATGTATGATCAATGGATTGGCTATACAGTTCTTCTGAAGCAATCTGTCTCCTCGGCTACTCAACACGTAGACCTGACGGTCCTGACCTAGTTTCGAAGCTTACTGCATCTCCTGCTCAATCCCCTCAAACACCTTCTTCCATTGCTTGAATTTCTCATCCCCCTCGATTCTCTCGAAGGGATCCTTGTTCAGCCAATGACTGTCCACATAAAGCCCCTCCCCCAGCGTCATGTTACCCTCTGCGACCACCTTCGCATCGTCACAGTCCACCAATCCCGGGCCAGTCGCGTCAACCTTGTTCGGATCCTCATAAACCTTGACAGCGTACATCTGGGCGGGGCGGAAGAAGAAGTCAGAGTCTCTTCCAAAATCCTTTCTACTGGCACCCTCCGTCGACTCGAAGGGCTGCATAGAAGCTTCTTCGATGCCGCTTGCTAACAGAAGTGCGCCTTTTGTAAGCAATTCTTCGGGAACGTCGAAGTCGAGCTTGATATTGTCGGCCGAGAGCTGGATGTTAGGGCTTTGCACAAGGACGTGGTCGATGTTGACCTCGTGCTTAGTCCCGTAGAGGTAGAAGGGCATGTGGCCAGTTGGGTACTTGGCGTCTCTGAAACGGCCTTTGAGGGAACGATCTTTGAGAACGCTAGTAATCGTGACTTCTGTATCCTTGACGACGTCGATACTATTGGCTGAATTAGAACTTGTAGGGCCTGGAAGGTACATCAGTATTGCATACCTCTGGGGGATCTCTGGAGACCTGTATTTGAATGCTAGCTTTGAAGGTTGTCTTGTTTGAAACTAGGTCAGCAAGGTCTTCCTTGTGCTGCGTTTTAAGTACAAAAGTCGCATTAGAGCTCTTCTGCTTGGTGTTCTTGTATGTCTCCATTGCCTCCGAGGAAAGCTTCACGGATGCGATGAATTGGTGTCGTTGTCTGGCAAAATGGAACATGGGAAAGTGCAGCAGAAAGATTTGGTCGGTTCCATGCATCAGAAAGCTCAAATGATCACTGGATGTATCGTTGCGTTCGCGGCAAAACTATCACCGATTAACCTTCCACTTTGACAAGAACACAGGGAGCTGCAATTGTGAAGTGATCATGACTGGCAGTTGCTGATGAGCATCTGGGTGGGGTGCCTACTTGAACTTCTTCTTCCATGATTGACAAGAACTTGCCATCCGTAGGCCTGTATGGACAACGTCAGCATGGATCATCGTGGCTTAGTCTGTGACATCTTACCATGGAGACATAACCACGTTACGTAAGACCATCAAGTCCATATTGTCTGCGATGAGACCGAGTCGCCTCTTGAAATTCTGGACGCACTCTCCGTACTCTTTTAGCGCGAATGATGTCGAGGTCAGGAAGAAAGGTATGGAGGTTGGATCGTCCTCTGGAGAATCAACAGAGATACGTTCAATGCAACGCTGAAGGAAGTAGTTCGCTTCTTCAACTTCCTCATTCAGTGTGCCGTCAGCATATCTCCAATTGATGGAGAAGGCATTGATGTTCAGATCGGAGCCCAAAGCCTGAAGAAGTGCCATGATCTTCTCATCATCTGGTCTGTCGACATCTGCTTTGACGATCTCTTCATTTGACTTGGTAAGGACTAAGTCTCGTATCTTCTGTTTTTCTTTTTCAACGTCATCAGCGGTGGAGCCTTCTCGCAATTCGGATGGAAGCATGTTTAGTGGGACCACGGCGAAGCTATCCTCCTTGGTCGACATTGCCGCCCACTCTGCCGATAAGTTAAGAGATATGTTAGTATGTTATACCGCTTATGGTGATTGCTGAACGTACTCTGCTACAGGTCCACGTGACTTCTCCAAGTAATTTGCCGTAGCCATCTGCGTGTAGGCCTATTGCGGCGTGCGCAAACCATGCAGCCATAACGGAGGCACCGGGCTTGCTGTCGGTTGAAGAAAACGTTAGGTAAGCTGTTCATCATAAATGAGCGTTCGAAGGTCTGATAAGCTTACCTCCCTTCGATGCCGTAAACCCCAATAGACGTGTCCGACGTCTGCCCGCGAGAGAGGACTGGAGCAGTCCAAGTAACAAGGTAGCGTAGCCGACCGTCCTTGTAGCACAAAGCTCCTGCGGGATAGGGTATGTACGCTGCTTTGTGAGGATCTACCATCACAGAGTCTGCTTGTCGAATCATGAATAAATCTTCTGTTGTTTGCTGCAAGCGAGATTAGTAAGATCGAATCATTCCAAGAACAGGATGGTCAATACCGCACGGAGGGATGCGTCCGGTACGAAACCTGCGCCTGATCCGATATCACTCGGCAGCTGTGTATCATCACCCGGTTTGAACCCTTTAGGAAGCATCGTGCAAAAGTAGCCACCCCAAGCACCGTCAGCATGCACCAGGAAGGAGAGACCTTTCTTCTGGAATTCATCCCGAAGCTGAATAATCTTCGCAAGCGGATCGACGCACCCTTCTTCTGTCGAACCCATGATGGCTACTACTGCATACACCGCTCTTTGTTCGTCGAGCGATTTTTGGAGACGGTTTCTGAGATCGCCGATATCGATGCGTGCACCATGGTCGAGCGCCACGCCGATGATATTGTTGGCACCGATTCCAGTGATTGCTAGAAATCATCTTGAGAAGAGTACAGCCAGCACTGTGGAGTATAACTCACCACCTGACTTGGGCCACGAATAATGTCTAGAATTAGAAAGGTAATAACACATTGGTGAAAGATCGAACTCCTTTTCGAGAACATCCTTTCCAATAGATTGAATACCAAAGTTTTCCATCACCGATTGAAGAAAAGTTGCAGAGACCCGATACTGGCTATGCAGCTTCTCAGGGATGTCGAGAACTTCTGTAGGCCTGATGTTGAGAAGTTCCCATGTGGTGAAATCTTTGAAGAGCTTCGCATCTCCAACGCAGGGCCTCATCTTGAATGTGTCGGCAATGAAAGCCAAAGGTTTCCCATCCTTCATGGCCGATCGAATCGAAAGTGGGTAGAATTTCAGATTACGAGCTAGAAAACAGTAAGGACCGTTTCATATGCATAATTCAAATCCGATTTACGCACCAACCCTGGGAGGATTAGCATGTTAGCCCGTACTGCGCTTGTATACGTCGATCTATCCAGTGACTTGATCTCGCAGAATTATGAGAATAGCCTAGATGCATCGAGACTTACCACATGGACTCGAGATTCGCAACCGTCCCGCCACAGGTTATGTGGCCCCAAGCTAAGGGATGTTCTGTTCGAGTTGAATCGGTATTGTACCCAAAGAGTTCGCAGAGATCCTTGCCGACTTCCATCTCAGCGATGGTGGTTATGGGGCTAACTTCAATCGTGACATTGTTTGGATTATCTGTGAGAGTAGGAGTCTCCGGTTAGCCCAATATCAGATCAGTAGGACGAAGTTCTCCAGTGTCATGCCCAAACTAGATGGGTCCGCTTCCAAAAACCTTTACAGAAGATGCTGTCCACCGTCCTGGAAACAGGCTGGGATTATCTCACAAAGCATGGTCATGAAATAACCTAGAAGAGCCGGCATAGCCATATCCATACACCTTGACCCCGGTTAGTGTGGCAATTTTTCAGAAGAGGTAGCTGGATCTACATATGTCCTTGATAACGAGGGGACCAAAAGGGTACGGAATGCTTGCCAAGCAAGTTGGCTGCTTTTCGGACAGCCTGCGATATATTCTTCGAGGAGCTCTGAAAGGCATGAGAGCTTTGGACTCCTTCGGTAATAAATTTCTACACTCATACATTCCTATCAGCCATCTGGATCGCTTCCTACTGAGAGACGTTCAACAACATGTTCTTCATGTGGCTTACCCCATCCTTGGGAAAATAATTAAGACGCGAGTTTTGATGCTCTTCAATGATGGCATTGATGTTCGATTTGAAGAAGTCATGATTTTCGGCTTGTGGACCTAGAAAGAAGGAAGATATTTTCTGGTGTGAGACTTCCTCCTCTGCTGGCTTCGAGTGGTAGACCGCCATTTTGGTGTTTCCGTGTTAAAATTTCCCAGCGACGACCAATGTTGAAAGTTGCGTTCATTGAAGTCGAGATTGTAGTAGACGAGACAGCGGATTAATGTTGGGTTAGACCCAACTCTCTTTTATCGGCCGATGGCCTGGCGGCGCGCTTCGAGCATCCGTTGGCTAATCAGAATGCACTGTCCTCCACAGCCCGATAAGGGAAAGAATGAGGGGAAGACACTACTTTCGCTGAGATACACCTGCATATCCCATAGTCTAGTGTGATGCAATTTTGTCTCCAATACATCGCTACTAAAACACCCACTAGGACGAGCCACGTGTCCGTTCTTACATCGTCTTCTGATTTCATTCTGGTCGCAGGTCTGCCAAGGTATATCTAGAAATCTGCACCACCTAGTATCAGGCAATGGAATTCCAAATCATACACCGTACTTCAATACTCATGTCAGCCTCAATAGAGTATGCCCGCTCGAGGAGTAGGTGGTCAATGTCTTTTTGGACCACGTCTCAAACTTTATTCTCGGGTGATCAATTCGCTGATTCGAGAGAAGAGGTGGCATATGAAAGAGAAGTCGGGTAGTCCCAAATGAAGGGAATTGTTGACTGCAACAAGCAGAGCATCGATGATATCGGGGATTGATGAGTAGCACAGCATACCAAAGACTTGACCCCACTCTCTGATACGATCCCGATCAAATGCGCAACAAAAAAAATACCCTGCCACCCCACGAAGAGCAGCATGTAGGGATGCACATTGCCGTTGAGCAAGGACATTCGGCCAATAGGCGGATTTCTGAGAGAGAGGAGACAAGCAGCTAGAGATCGAACTACCGTAGCTGCATGAAGATGATGGTCAATTGTAAATAGAGATGAACCTGCAAGATGACGACTCTATCATTTATGCGTCGTCGATCAGAATTCCACACGTCGCCGTACAGTATGTGCGTACACGTCAGTCAGGGCCAAGCCGCGGGGGTTCCCCCTCACCCACCAAAGCCACACGCAACACAGACTGGTCGTGACTGTTCTACCCGATACCCTTGAAGAATCGAAAGTGTTTCGAACAACAGAACTCACCTACATACGGAATGCTGGCTTAACTGTGCCAAGCCAGAATCAAGGCACAAGCCCTGCCAAGCTGCCAAGCCGCTGAGCTCCGACAGTCGGCCCGTCCTGTGCTCCGAGCCTTCTCGGTCTCCAACAGTCACTTAACAGCATTATTCTGTAGTACATCCATTCGAAGAACACTTTCTTCTGGCTAACTCCCAGCCTACGAGTTACCTTGGAACCTTCTCGAAACGACAAGGCATTGTCATCCAGACGGCCCACACAAACGGCAAAGTAAGAAGGCTCGAGTTTATTGCCATGGCCTGCCATCTGGACTACTTAGACGACATCGCAAGGGAGAAGCGACGAATCCCACACCTCAAAAGCTACTGGGCCTGGTAACGGCTCATCTATAGCGACGCCATCGGCCGTCATCCTTGATCCAACGAATCCATTGCACGAGCTTGCTCCATCATACAGGCCGGCGTTGGCAAATTCTACGACGTTATTTGGTGACGGTAATCATATCAAGAGCTGCAATGTGGTACAGGTACGGCGCCTATATCAAAGACACCCATTCTTAGATGCTAGTTCCACTCCAAGCCCCCAGCTTCCGATTCAGGCCTTACCGGTTGCCTTCCATCGCCGATCAGGAAGTGCTGCGACTCTTCAAGCTACAACAAAGGTCCATCAAGATAATTGGGTACAAACAGAACAAGTATACCACATGCGATATATTCCAGAGCCCAGTAGAGCTCAATGGTACGCTCTTGACCTAAGATGTTAGGCGCAAAACCGGCTCAGCCAGTCCTGGTATAAGAAGGGAAGAGTTGGTGTAGCTGGTCTGCTCAATGTCGCTTAGATATTGAAACTAGCTTCTCGGTGTGAGTTGTTTGTTATCGTTCTGCCATCAAATTGTCCGCAGACCTAGATGAAAAGGTAGGACTCTCATCGAACGTCCCTGTCTCTCGAAGTTCTTTATGGCTCCTAAACCGAGCTAAGAATTGTTGTACCTAAAATTAGTCCTTTCGAACGTGAGGTTGTTTATTTGTTCCCCAGTAAGCATCCCTGCTCGCATGTAGGAGGATCTCTCGAATCCTTCGTTCCTGATAACATGCGCGATTTGGTCTTGTTATAGAGGAAACAACCAACACCATTGTAGTCTATCCTACCGGCTGATATGTCTTACTTTCTCTAGGTATACCAACGCCAAGTGAATCGCTAATTAACTAGCTCTACGACACAGGAGGATTTGCCATAGCCTACTGTCGTTCATCAAATCAGGAGCTGACGAACAAGGGGATAGGAAGACGGAAAAATCGATGCTCCTCGTATGGCGTCTTTTTAAGCGCCTACCCGCAGCTTTGATACTGGTCCCTCTAACGTGGGCAACTCACAGCGATAAAATATGCTCTGCGCTTATGACAGCCTGCGCTAACTATCATTTCACGTCCCCTATCAGAGAGACGAGAACTTCTCACAGATGCAGGCTATGCGAGCTCAAGAGAATTGCTTCCACTTGCCACGAAGATCCTCGAGCCCAAGAAGCTATAGCGGTACTCTACGGGCAATCGTGTCTAAAAAGCACACCGAGTTCGCAGCGAGACGTCCTTGACGCCAAACGCGGGTCGCATAAACTGCTTGCGAGTCTTGTCATAGGGATTAGTATTTCTCGCCAGATGTTAGTTCCTGTCTAAGCCCAAGGGCGCAAGCGTTTCGCTTGTTCGCACGCTGTAGGCGCCTTGCGCATTCCTTCGACTTCAGTACAAATACCCTTGTGATGCATGACCATCAAATATCACTTTTCTGAACTATCTCCACTTAGCAAAGTTCACTTATATCTTCTAGAATGCAATACTCTATTGTTCTGGGCTCGTCGGTCCTTCTTACCTCCCTGGCTGCTGCCTCACCACTCTTGAATCAAAGGCAAAAGTCCAACTGTGTTAATCCAGCCGCCGTATTCTCCAGCTCATGCTGGGATACACTGGACATTCCGAACTATCTTAATAATTGGATTAAGACAACGCCAACATGTGAAGATGGTAGGAGCTGTTGCATCGCTGATGAACCTTGGTCAACTTGCTTTCTTCGCCTCGCGCATGGACTTGCCGGTGCAGATTGCTCCGAGATCTCTTCTAACACATGCTCGTGGGATCCTACGCTAGCACCTGATTTACCACCGGCCATCAAGCCGCAAGTAACATACGTTATGCGGAATATTTATGTAATCAATAGTCTCTTCACCACCTTGTCTTCTGGTACACTCCCTGAGCTTGAACCCCGAAGCCCATCGTACGCTGACAAGTTCTAGGTCTCAAATTAACCCGAAATTACCTTGACCTTGGAGTCACCCAAGATATACTGTCTTCACCAAAAACCCCTAACCTGAATTCCAACAACTCGAGAACCGCTCTCTCGGCTGCACCATTGTTACTAGCAGTAGGTTCCCGAAGTTCATGATTTTGGAATCTGCAAGAGTCTCTGACAAATACTTAGACGGAGTCAACTCCCAGTGCAGGGGTGGAACCAGACGACATAGCCGGTGCCATGGCTTTCTCCAAATCGCTCAAGGAGGCCCCAGCTGTTTCAAAGGCAATCTGGCTCACTAAATCTGACCCGACGACCGCCGGCTCACAAACCGCCAACTTCGGGAACAGTTTTCAGCCCGGTCTCACATTGGTCATGACCGATCATACGCAATTCCTCGCGTTTGCGATCCATGGTGCTTACAACAACGACTCTACACCCTCCTTCTCTCCGTATCCTCGCAGTTTCCAGCTCGCTCCGAACGCCTATGCCTATTCCGCCCTACTCCAGCAAAACGGGCGGTATGCCGTTCCTGGCGCTCCGGTCGCTACTGTTGAGGCCTTCCAAGCGGATTGTGAAGCGAAGACTCTCAACGAGGCAGGGAGCTTCTGCACCCAGAATGGGAAAACGATCTATTGGAGCGCTGCGACAAAGCGGACATACGCCTTCTCCCACAAAGGACGTGGTCCGAGCGATAACGATCTACTGACCCGGATTGTGTCGGATAATTGGCTTAGCTTGGATTTGCTCTTCGATGGGAGCTACAACTGTACCGCTTCGGGCAGGGCGGGCAAGAGTGTGCTGCAGTTCGACTTTGATTCGACGCCAGATGTGAGCTGTTTGAGCCAGTTACCCATTTACTTGAGCTGTAATCCGAAGGCGGAGTGTCCAACGAAGGAGCTGGTTGACGGGAAGTGTCCTTTTGGGTATGATGGAAGGTGTGCGTAGATGGTGGGTCTGTAGATACACTACGCTATACTGATAGGCTATTAGAAGGATTTTGCATGTCGGGCGATGAGAAGTGAGAGTTCTCCGCACATATGGCTGTCTTGAATCGCACTTTATTAGACTCAGCCAGGTTCGAACGATGATATGCAACCCTAAGAATGCCCTAACGGAACGCCAAGCTCGCTGCCAAGAGCCAAAGAGCTGAGTGTGCACAGACCACCAGCTGTTTCTTTTGCTCGGGCACTTCCTTGACTCGAGACTTTCCATTCAACGCATATGCGTAAGGCTTCAAGCAGTCACTTGATCAGTGCAGATGTGTTCAATTGCGCTGGCGTTCACATGTGCGTCTCACATCAGGCAGGTCAGTGATTCGGCCGGCCTGTTTCGACATGTACGTGCCACATCTCCAACGGACTCTTCATCCGTTGGGCGACTCGAGACCTTGCGAGATGATGATCACGAATCTGCGACAGCTTCATGATTGTGTATCGTAGACATGAAGTCATTAATGTTGTACAAGATAGGCGAAACGCAATCACAGCAGCGATTTCTAGGAAGCGGTACCAAGCATGAGCCCATCCCTTATACATTCTGTCTGGTCTTTTCCAAAATAGGTGTGTCAGTCCTGTTGTTCCACGACATTTGAAACCTTTGCTGTCTTCATCCGTTACGCAATCACAGCAGTCGAGCTTGTGAAACCACACAAGAAGTGAGATAATCTCTTATAAAAGCTGCCTGGTCTTCGGAAATAGATATCTCAATCCTGTTATTTTATGAAACCACAGTCCTTTGTTGTGCTCTCTCCCTCTGTTCTCGTGCTACAGAAGCTGGCTGGCTCCCGCTGCAACTGTAGGTATATTGTAGCTTCTCCATACTTCTTTCACGGAATCGCTTAGGGGCCCAATTTCCATTTTGCTGGACAAAATGTTCTCCGCACTTGTCTCCCTCTCATTGCTTGTCACTGCCGTCATCAGTGTGCCTATCCTCTCACCACGGCAAGGCTCTGGCAGTACCGACGGCTCTCCCCTTTCAGCTGGCGACTCCATGCTCACGGATATCAACTACTGGCGCAACGCGTACGGTAAAACCGCACTAACATGGTCCAACGAGCTCGCCGACGCGGCACGCAACACCGGCACCCTCGACGGCGGCAGCTCGGCCAATGAAGTCCATCACAATGCGCAAATGGCGGCCGAGGTCATCGCCCCCGGCAGCGATAACAGCATGGGTAAAGACCTCCAGGGACATTCGCCGTTCGAGATCAGCTACATCAGCTGGCTATGCGAGGTGCCGGACGGTCGGCTGGGGGATCTTTGTAAACTGCAGAAGGATATCATGTGGACGTAAGTTTTCTACCTCCTTCCTTGCAAAAGGAGTGGCGACCGATGCTGATGCTCGATAGCGTGTACAATGGTCAGACGGGACACAATGCCATTTTGACGGATGACAAGTACAAAACAATTGGATGTGCTTTCACTAAGAATCCGCAGGCGGATTCATCTTGGTCATCGCAGGGGCTGTGGGTCTGCGATCTGCGTTAGTGGGATCCTCGGTCGGGGGCGGAGAGGATCGTTTTGTGTTTCTTCTTGTCCTTACGTGGTCCTATTTTGGGCTGGAGACGCATTCATTCAGCATAGTCGCATGCATGCTTGCCTTGCCTGTGGAAATCTAAGGATTTGCATTGAAGTCAATTATTTCCTCGAGATTCGGTTTTGGTGGGACAAAGGGTTTGCTAAGCGAGATTTAGATAGTCGGGCATGGATGTACCATACACTAGAGAGACTTCGGGAAAATCAATTAACGGGTTTCATTAATTTATGAACGAACTTCTCCGAAAGACGGACCCCGACTTAATGGCAGGTATCGGCTTGAATTGCCTTATCATGATGCAGCAGCTGACGTAATTCACGGACGCCTCGTGTTTCATCTTTCGACAGCTGAACCTCTAGTGAGTCTAGTCTCTCCTTCCTCCATCCACCCGGCGCCGTTGTCTAACGGCTTAAGGACGATGCTGATCTTCCTCTGACCTATGATAACAGGGAAGGTATGTCTCTTGGCGACATTCCCCCAAATTCGATGATGGTGTGTGATATGCAAGCCTCCGACGATGAAATTGTGGGGCAGTGATCGCCCATTCGACGCACCTTGGGATGAGGCGTCCTAGGCAACTTTACTTCTGGCCCCGTGTACAATAGACGTCTCTGGCTGCCCCGGAACTTGTTCGAAGAGGATCGATCTTGGACACGGGGATCCATTTAAGATCCACTCAGGCCACTCATACACCATCTTCTCCACCCAATATATCGGACATCGCTAGTGACTAGCAAAGAAGAAGGGTCCCGTTTCTATCACTGCTCAATCGTCGACACTGCCGGCTTTTGATACGTCAAAATGGCACAAATGCTCGACCGCCCCGCGCCAGAGGGCTCCCGCAGTGTCTCCTGGCCATGGTATCATCACGTACTTACCAATGAATTGACGCCTGACGCGAGAAGCATGCTTGAGGGTTACAGTGGCATACCGCCAGACGACGTTGAGTCGCACATTTATAGCGTTGTAAGCATAAGCACTAGTGTTCCCTCGTCGTTACCCAATCCATTTTTCGATGGCATGATCCTGCGAAAGGTCATTCGCTGAGCTTTTGCAGAGAGATAAAGCTTGGGGTATCTTCCCATGGCCATGTGTTGGCGAATTCTGGTTCATTCGCTTTGGTCTGGCACTTCATCCTCTGTACAAGACCATGGTGCTGCCGCGTCTCAAAGCTGGTAGCTCCCTACTGGATCTCGGAAGCTGCCTTGGTCAGGATCTCCGAAAGTGTATCTTTGACGGCGCTCCAGCAGATCAATTGTATGCCTCGGATTTATTTACTGAGTACGAAGATCTGTCATACGAACTTTGGCGCGACAAAGACATCTTCCGCCCGGGCCACTTCATCGCCGACGACGTCCTTGCAGATAACATTCGTTTCACTCAAGGACCTCTGATGACGCAAATTGGGCCTGGACAGATTGACATCATCGCCATCACAATGTTCCTGCATCTCTTCAATTGGCAGAATCAACTCCGAGCCGCGACTCGGATCCTTCGCTTGCTATCCCACAAGCCAGGAAGCCTAGTCATAGGCTCTCAAGCCGGCTCAGTGAAGGCTGGCGAACTGCCGCTGAAACCACCTTTCGCTGATGCTACAGGCAGCGAGAAAAGGACTATGTACCGCCATAATCCAGATTCATTCAACAAGCTTTGGATGGAGGCTGGTAGAGCCGTTGGTGTACCATTGAGGGTGTCTGCTGTGTTTCGAGCGCCGGATGCGTTTGGGAAGGGTGTCGATTCTGGCTTCGACATCTCGCCCAAGGAGAAGAAGTACTTCACCGGAGCTGAGACAAGGCGACTGTACTTTTCTGTTATGAGGGTTTGACCTCATGGTGCAAGGTGTTGTTTCTCGGTCTGCAACCACCAAAACCGGCGAGTGTTAAGTTTAAAATTCGACACTTCCCAATTCACGCGACCTTCACACATTAGGCAGACATGTAATGAATGAGGTATAACATAGTCTCTCTTATTTTGGTATTGACTCGGTAACTGAAAGCAACTAAAAAAAATCTTGAGTCTCCAGAATCCCGATCCTTCAGTCAAGCCATCAGCTCTTCAAACGAATCAGCATACTGCTGACGGCTATTACTTCTGCTCCTGGGCACCTTCCAAATCTCTTTACAGCCTTCTAGATCAGAGTCCTCCGACTGGCCTTATTCTCTGGGCCTTACATATTGATAAATCTCTCAATTCACCGCAGTCCACCAACCGTTACCGAAAACATACACCCCTCGCTTAAAGACATGGATCCTGCACCTTTCTCAACCCATCGGCATACATTCCTATCGCTTCCATTGGAGATACGACTCCAAGTTTATGACCTCGCTTTAGTAAAAAGACTCGAAGATGGTACCGTGCACAACCCTATTACCATAGTAAAAAGACGCGAAAATAGCACTGTGGACGACCACATCGTCGTTGTTTGTGACGATGAACAAGGATTTCCTCCATCCCCAGCTCTCCTCCGCTCTAACCGCCAAATCCACGCAGAGGCAGCATCAACGCTGTATGGCTCCAATACCTTCAAATTCTCAGACCCCACAACCCTCAATCACTGGCTCACCCAAATCGGCACCACCAACTCTCTCAGCGTCCGACAACTGCAGCTGTCACTCACCCTCTATATTTCCTTAGAGAGGAATCCGCACCCATACAGCATGAGCAATGCGCAAATGCACAGGCTGCTCAACCCTTTGGATCCCGAGCGCCTGACGCTCGAGATTCAGGGCGCGAGCCAGGACTGGTTTTCGCTGTTCCGGAGATTCGCTTCCGAGGCCACGGGGCTCAGGACGCTGGGTGTGGGCTTTCATTTGACGTTTCAGGTCTCGGGCTCAGGGACGGATCCGGGGTTGCTGGTGCAGGAGATTGGCAGGTTGGAAGGCTTGGAGAGGATCGAAATGGAGGGCAAGGTTGCTCGGAAGTGGGTGGAGGGCTTGAGACGGGTTAGTGGGGCGAGGGTCCTGGAGAATGGGCGGGAGGTGGCTGATTGAGGTTTATTTCCTTTGGGGATTGGATGTCGGGGTGGGCTGGATGATGGATGATTTCGTAGTAGCATTACAACAGCGCCCATTGACAAGGCTATGATGATACTCGCACACGACCAGCCAGAACACTTCCCGCCACTCTCGAGGCCTTTATCTTATTACTCGAATCGACTCTACCATCTCCAAAGGACGCCTGATCCGTTTCTAGCGAATCGGAAAGAGTTTAGATACCAATCCCCGTAAACAACGCTTTGCTCCGTTACCTCATTGCTCCGTTGCGCCAGCAAATCTCGGGAAATCACTCTCTTGAAGAAGAGCAGAATCCCATCTCAGTAAAAGTAGAATATGGATTCCCATTAGACACCAATTGTCCAACCATCAGTCGGGTTATTTTCTTATTCACAAATCCGCATGAGAACTTCCTATCCTTGACTTGCCGCACCTCCCTCATCCCTCCTCTCCCGATTCCTCTCCCTCAGCTCCCCGGCATCTTTCTCCAGTTTCATGACCGTGAATGAGATCAGCCAGAGCTACGGTAATTCCAGATTAGCTATCACTGTCTCTCTCTCTATACCACCCCTCCCCTCCCGTCCACCAAAGAAAAATCACGTTATAGATAAGGTATTAAGAGACATGAGTTGAACGTACCTGATAAGCATCCTTGAACGGTCTCGCCCCATTGATTAAGATGGGAGAGCGGATATCATACTTGCAGTTCCCCCACACTTTCAGCTGGGTGTAGAAGCCTGGGTTCGGGTTCGCGACGTTGCGGTGGGATTTCACCAGCTGCTTGGCTTCGGAGCGGCGGAGGCCGTAGCGCTGCATTACTGCGGAGCCGTGTCAGTCACATTTGGTCTTCTTTGGTGCTTCTCTCTCCGCAGTTTGTCGTTTCGCCGTTTGGGTCCCGCCCCATTACTCAAATGAGATTGATGCAAGTCGAAAAGGAAAAGAAAGCAACAGGCGGAAGGGGGAACAAAGAGAAAACTACAAAGAGGGCCAACTCACCAAAAGCACAAACAACACTAACGCTCCGGCTAATACCCATGACGCAATGCACCAGCACCCGCTGGCCAGCCTGCAACCGGCCCTCGATGACGGCGCACAGCTCCTCGAAGCTCTCGAGCAGGTTCTCGTCGCGCTCGTCGCGCTTCTTCACGAAGTGGTGCTCGATGTCGAGCTCGCGGTAGCGCTGCTGGGTCTCGGCGGGGAGCTCCTTATCCATGATGGAGAGCACGAAGTTTATGTTGTTCGGGTTGTGGGTGGGGATGTTTTGGGCGGCGTAGGATCTGTGGTGGTGTGTTGGTCTTAGTTTTAGGGAAGGGTGATGGGTTGAAGGGTGAGAGGGGGGGTTATGGAGATGGATATAAATGTGATCATTGATATTGATATAAGTGTAATTATACAAGGTAGGTATAGATCTATGTCACAGGATCTGTGCTGCGGCCGTAGGTAAAAGCGAAGAGAAGGAAGTAACGCACCCGCCAAGAAACAGGTTCGGCAACACTTGGTCCATGGATGAGCGTGTAAGCCATCGCTGGAGGGATTTCTGCCACACGAGTTTCAGGCCCCGCCGAGCATCGGTTTCGAGAGTCGTCATGGCTGCTGGCTGGCTTGACGGTGGAAAGTTTGAGGTTTGAGGGTCGGAGTGGGGTGTGGCGAGAGGGACGGGGTGTGATTTAGCACGGAGGGTGTATCGGTATGATTAGTTGAGGCGATGAGCTCGGTATACCGCATTGTGTTCACTTCGGAATCTTTTGGTGATTCTATGACGCTTTGGATCTTGAATGCAGATTTTGTTTGTTGGGGGCGTGTTCGCTGCAGATGCAGGTTGGTATTTTGCCAAGGCGCTTCGTCGGTCCTGGAGACCGCTAGTGCTTTGCCCTTGCCAAGCATCGTAGTATTCCGTATACGCTGCAAATTGGCTGAGACCATTCTCCTGGCAATAACCCTATAATGACCTTCAGTCATTGATATCTGAAGTTCTTCACATTAGTTCAGATTTCCGAATTTATTCAGAAATTCTATCGATGATGCGTTCATAACGCACGTTCGCAACATCAACAATGACGAAAACTGAATACGAACATGATTAAAACGAAAAACAAAAATGTAAAATTTCTGAATAGATAAATCATTGATTGCATGTTGTTTTATAAAGTGCTAATTTTTAACATTTAATGTCATTGAAATGCGCATTAATTATTAAGTTTTTGACGATTTTTGATTGATTATTTAGTTTTACACATCTTTTTAGAAAAAATATTTGATATTTCGTTTTATTTTTGATGTTTTATTTTATTCTTCGATGCGATTTATGCGATTTTTGATTGATCGAATTCGTCGTTTTTTTTTTTTCGAATTTGATACAGAATGTTAAAATACAATTTTCGCAAATGTTTTTCGCGAATATTGCAATCAAAATTCAATTAATATAATTTGACGAAAGAAAAATTAATGCGTTTTTGTTAAAATTAATGTTTTAACATTCGCACACTTTTTGTGTTGTCATTTCATGTATGTTACAAAAAAAAACAAAATTCAAAACAATAAAACGATAATCATTCATGATTTTTTCAATACAGAAATAAATTTTAAATCAATCAATTTCACGAAGATTTTTTGTTTTTGAAATGATAAAATTTTGATAAAATCGTCGATCAAAATGTTCGTTGTAAAAATTCATTGAATGTTAATCATGTTTTTCTGTATTATTTGACGTAATCAATGACGATGTATATTCACATAATGTAATTTGATAATAAATTTCGTCGTTAACGTAATAAAAATTCGTATAATTTGACGATTATCGCATTCGAATGTGAATAAATTTTTTCATGTTCATATTTATTGATTCAAAAAAACGATTTTATCACATTTTGATGTTAATCGTCATTGATATGATCAATAATTCGATTTCGATAAAATTGATAATGATTGTTTTTTGCTTTGTGATTTTTTAATTCATGAAATCGTCGAAAAACATAAAACAATATTCATTTAAATTTTGACGAATGTTTAAATAATTTGCGAATAACGTGTTTGAAAAATTTAAAAAAATGATAATTTCATGATTTGTTTGATTTTTGTAAACAATAACGTAATATTTGATATGTGTCAAATATTTTAACGTTCGAATCGTTTGTTTCGCATAATGTTTAAATGAATTCGTAAAATATTCAAATAATAATGATGCAATAACAATTACATTTAATCGAAAAATTGTTGCAACGAAATTAATCGAATCGATTTTTTGTTGATACATGTGAATTTTTTGTGAAATAATATTATTTTCATTTTTTATCATCGAAATATAATTGATTATAAATGATTTTGATTTGTTTTTGTTCATATTGATATTGAATTTATTAATGAATTTATCGATATAATTGTTTTAACAAAACGACGTTATTTGTTGTTTTTATCGCGTGTAATGCGAATATTGAAAAATTATTCGATTTCGTTCATGTTTTTTATCTCGTATGTTTCGAAATTTTTTTTTCGAAAACGTCGATTTGTTTGAAATATTGAAAATAATACATGATAATTATATCGTTCACGAAAAAAAAATAAAATTATGTAATCGCATATGAATAAACATTCGATGTCGAACATTTGTTTCAAATTTAAATTGTTAAAAATGATCGACAAATGTCGATATCATAATATTGAAAATTGTTTCAATTCGTATAATGTTTTCAATAGAAAAAATAACACATTGTTTGTTTTTTTTCAATCGTTAAACGATTTGCAATAAATGAATTCGTCGATATCGTTATTTGCGAATGCATTGATTGCGTCATATTAACGAATATTCAAATCGAAAATTGTAATTATGATCATTAATGTTCGAAATATTTTAATAATTAATGTAATTGCATAAACGTTTTGTTCGATTTGTTGAAAATTTTTTCGAACACACAATTTAATTTTGTGTTTTATCAAATATTTTTCATTGTCGAATTTGTATTTGAATACTCATGTGATAAATATAAAAATTTTTTTGTTTGTTTGACATGATTTCATGATATTTTTTTTCAAATTTGTTTTGATTGTAATGTTTTGATTTTCACGTCAATAATTCGTAAAAAATCGACGATTTCAACATGTTTGAACATTTAATAATAAAATTTTAATTCGACGAAAAAATTGTCACGATGCGATTTCATTTTTATCGTTAATGAAATTATAAATATTTCGTAAAATGAACGCATTTTTTTTGCGAACGCGTTTTTCAAAACAATGTAATAATTGAAATTTCGAAACGAATTTGATTTGCGAATGCAAATAATTTTTTCAAATTGAATATTCGTTTCGTCAATCGTCGTTTTTGTTCAATGTTTCGATTTTTTTTTTTCAAAAATGATGCAAACAAGAATAATTTTTTCATTGTTTTTGCAACGACAAATGACGAAAAATTTTTTGTAACGACAAATAACGAAAAATCAAACGTATTCGAAACGTTTTCATTTTTTGACGAAAATGAAACAAATGAAAATAAATATTCTCGTTCAAAATCGTTTTCAATCATTTGTTTGTGAAATTTTTTTGCATCGCGATCGATAATAAATTTTGTAAATGTTAATTTTCATAAATTTTCGTCGTTGTTTGATTCGTTATTCATTATTTTCGTGAAATCGTTTTGCGATATATCAAGCGTATCGTTAATTAAAAAAAATTCGTTAACGAATTGAATTGAATTTATTTCGTTAAAACGATAACGTGAATTTTCGTTGAATATGACATCACGTGTACGAATAATTTTTCGTTGATTAAAAATTCAAATAAGAAAAATGTTGATGTTGTTATAATTTACAAAAAAGTCGATATGTGTTTTGATTTTCATTTTTTTCTTTTTCGAAATATTTTTATTCAAAAAATATATTTTTGTTTTATATTGAACGATGTGAACAAAATTAAACTTTTTGTCGATAATCATTTCGAACGATGTTTTTCATTCATGTTTTTGAAAAATGTACGATTCATAATGTAATTAACGATTTCGTTTATAAAACACAATTTATAAAAAAATATTCATTAAAATCGTTTAACGCGAATGATCGATCGAAAAAATTTCTGATCAATTTTGCGTTCGTATTGTTTAAAGTCGATAAATTCAATCAATATTTAATTCACGTTTTCAAAAAAATAATTTGTTATTTTTGATTCGATCAATCATCAAAATTGTTGCGTTCGTACAATTGTTGCACATTTTGTATCGCAATCAACAATCACATACGATTTTCATTTATTTAATCAAAATTGTAAAACGAAATGAACGCAATTCAATTTTGCAAAAACAACGAAAATCGATTCATTATCGCAATAATTTTGTGATTTGAAAAATTATGTTGTTGTCAAATTTGTGTTCGTTTTGCGATTTTTCGCAATGTTTGCAACGTTTTAATGCGATTTCGATTATAATTCAATGCGCATTCGATGAATTTTCGATATTATTAATTATTTGAATAAAATTCATTTTGAATTTCAAAACGAATTTTCGATTGTTTGTTTTATTCATTAAATATAAACGTTATTGCAATGCGAAATTCGTGAATTTGCAAAACAATGACGAAATGTCGAATTTGACAATTTTATCAAATTCAATTTTAATTTTGAAAACGTTTGAAAGAATTTTTTTAAAAAAAATTTCGAATTTGTTTGTTCACGATTGTTGAAAAGTACGATGACAAAAGATTGAAATATGAACACGAATAAAATCAAAACTTTTGATTGATCGATTAAACGAAACGTGTCAAAATCGATCACTATTAGAAACATTTGCGCAATCAAATTGTACTTACTTTTGTACGTAACTTCGATAATATTGCATGCAATGTAACGACAATCACTCACATTCGTTCAATAAGTTATGAGATTCGAATTAACATAAACTTTCTGTGACTGTCAACGTCAATCGTTCGATCACGAAATCACGAAAGTCAAACAATTGTGAAAAACTCATCGTTCGATCGCGTTAAAGCAATAAAAAGAATTTACACGACTCGATCGACAATTTCACGAGAAAACACACGACAGTAAAAAGAATTTACATTCGAATACATATTTACATATCACATTACGCATCATGAACGATTTCGAGTTCATTAAATTCAACGCGCGTCGAGTTTGCGATATTTTTATTCGTCAAAATTGCGAAAAATGATTCAAATTAATGAAGCAATGATTCATCGACGAAAAAATTTGAATGATCGTCGATTCAAATTATGTGTCGAAAATTGTTGCCGAATATTTTCGAAAATCAAAATGAAATGTCGATTTGAATTTTGATAAGAAAAAAATTGAAAAGAAATTCGACGCAAAAACACAATATCAATTTATCGAATGTATCGATGACGATGATCAAAAATTGATGACGAAACTGAAAACTGTCAGAGAGATTTGAAAAATTTTTGTCAACAAATACAAACAAAAATTTGTTACAATTGAACGACAATTGTTGCAAAAATTCATAAATTACAAGAAATTTCCAAACGTGATCATTGAGATCGTTTATATCGATATCATCAAAAAAAGTCGCAAAATTGCAAGCATGCAATCAGACATGACGAATTTGTTCAAATCAAAACGTCGTTTTCAAACACTTTTAACATTTTTGCCTTGTCGAATACGATGTCATTCGTGATGCAATCAACGCACAAAACAATCTCGATGTCGATAAATTTATTCAGAAATTGCAAAAAAAAAAAGACAAACTCATTGCGAGCAAGATCGTCGAATCGATATTGATGATCAAAACAATCGTCGTCAATTTTATCGCATATTTCAACGACGATTTTTCAATTTCGACGAAAATTTTCTCGCCGTCTCAAAATTAAAGCGAAAAAGACGAAATGTTTTTTTGCGATGATTCACATCGAATCGCAAAATGCGATTTTCTGAAAAATTAAAAAAATGAACGAAGAAACAAAAAATCAAAAAAATTTTTACGCAAAAAAAATAAAAAGCACAAAGCGTACAACGTCGTCGATTTCTTTTCGTTCAACAGCAATTCAAGTTTCGACATCGACATCGATTCAAACAATGAAAAACACATGAAAAAATCGTCGTTTATTCAAAAAATTGATCAGTAGATTTTTCAAATTCGTCTGAATTGCAAATATCGACGTTCGTCTCACATGATTGACGATTTTCGATTTTTTAGTGAGTTTTTCAAGTCGATTAAAAGACGCACGATTAAAATCGAAAAAAAAAAATTGTACTCAAATCAGTGTGATTCAATGACGATGCGCGTCAAAAACGATGAAAACACGTTGACGAAAATGTTTTATGTATTTGATTTCGACGTCAATTTTCTATTCGACAAACACTTTATCAAAAAGAATTTGATAAAAATTTCAATGACGATAATTTGTTCATGCGCAATAAGCAAAACGTTGAAATATTTCGAACATTCGTTCAAAAAATGTTTACATAATAAACAAAATCACATCAAAACTTAAAAAATACGCATTGTTAACGAGCAACACGATGTTTGCAATTGAATTTTTTAAAATCTTGTCTGTTTCATTTGCAATGTCAACAATCGTGAACTCGAACGAAATTTTGCCCGATGCAAATATTGATTTTCGAAATGATATCGAAATCGATTTTCAATCATCGAATGTTGGCTCAAGTATTTCAAATGTTGATTCAAGTATCAAGATGTTGACTAAAAATTGACTCAATGTTGATAAGTATTGATTCAAATGCCGATCAAAAGAGACGTGATTTATACGAGTTATGATATCGACGTTCTTGATCATATGAAATCTGCAAAACTTCGAAATTTGCACAAGAATCACAACTTTACGCAAGTCAATATTCATTGTTGAAAATCGCAACGATTCATGCAAAATATGTGCGATTACGAAAATGATTAATGCACATAATCGTCGTTTAGCCGAACGCAAAACTCACATATTGAAATTGATATTTATCGATATTTGTGAATTTTTATCCGCTTCAAGATTCGATTACGAATACTTTTTAGAAATCGTGAATAATCATTTTCGACGAACGTGAATTCTATCTTTTCGCAAACGAGTCGATGCATCAAAAACTTTCAACAAATGAAAGTTGAAAATGAAATTAGAAACTCAACGAAAATTACAGACAATACGTTGTGACAACGTCAAAAAACTGAAATTTATACTCGATTCTTTGATGCGAATTTATCGACATTGTTTCACAGTACATCGTTTCGTATAATTTCATTCAAAATGACGTAATAAAACGTGTCATAAAAACGATCGAAAATCAGATTCGAACAATGATTCAAAATGCAAAATTGTTTATAGAATTTTGATTTGAAACAAAAAACAAATGATATGTTCGCAATCGTATTAACACGAAATCAGTAATCGACGACAATTCAACAAGCTTTATTGAAATCTGAACAGATATTAAATCGTCGATAAATCACATACGCGTTTGAAAATGCAAATGTTATTCGTTCGTTGATATCAAATCATTGTTTGAAAAAAATAAAAAGAATAAATTCGTCAATACAAAGAAATCGAACGTGTTCATGAATTATGACGAAAACATCACGATTCAATACAAAATATGAATTTTCGATCGTCGTGATGTCATCAAGCATCACAAAATAATGTTTTTTGAACGTGAAAAATGAAAAAATGAATCGTTGAATTTGTTCACGATTACGATAAACGAATTATTTGAAAACGATTTGTCGAAAAATCACGCAAAATAACTTTTGCATTTGCAGTCGTTTCGATGACATCGACGTTTGCATCAGCATTTGTTGCATCAATTTTTGCGAAATCTTCGACTTTTACTGCGTCTATGATTTCGAAAACAAAAAAAATTCAATCAATGCACATAAAAAAAACGATGAATTTATCGATACATCAAATGAAAAAATGAAATCAACGAATTTATCGCGAAATCGACAATTCAAACGCGTGTAAACTAGCATTTTTCACGAAATTTTCACGCATGATGCAACAATTTCTTCACGTGACAATTTTTAAACGTAAACGAAATATCACGAACGAGAAAAAACGAAATGAACATCGCAACAAAATTGCACGCGTCATGATGATTTTTCTAGTCGAAAATTTTGATACATGCGAACACGATAAATGAATTTTATTTGCAACAACAAAAAAATAAATCGACAATTCGTTGAAAAGCTAATCATATCTGTGTTCGAAAACTATCAGAAAACTGTCAATAATTTCATTTGAAATAAATTCTGACTCGAGATTATTCAGACCGAATTGACGACGTTAATAATTAATGAAATTTGAAACGTCGTCATTTCATCGAAAAACGTCAATATCGTCATTAGTAAATGAATGTTCAAGGTCAAAATGCATATGAATGATACGTTGAACAAATTGAAAGTCAAATTCGTTGCAAAAATTTTTCGCAAATATATGAAATAAACTATACAGATATCTTTGTTTCAACTGTCAAATTCGATACTTTTCGTCTGTTTTTTGTCATCGTCGCGTTGAAAAATTTCGAATGTTATCAAATGAACGTCAACAATGCTTTCACGAAATCATTTTTAAAGAAGATAATTTACATGAAATCGTCATTCGGCGTGAATTTATTTCTCGAACAAGCACTTTTGATTCGTCGAAATCTTTATGAATTGAAGCAAGCGATTAGAAATTGACACGAGCGTTGCGTAAAAGAATTGCACAAATTGAATTTCGAACAGATTTCGATTGACTCTTGCATGTTTCGTCATAAAAACGAGAAATCATATTATTTTTTTACGTGAATGACATTTTTGTTGTCGTCAAATTCAACGAGCAAATCAATTGATTCAAAGATAAGTTCAAAAAAATATTCAAAGTCAAGAATTTGAGAAAAATGAAAAAAATTTTTGACATTAAAATCACTCGCGATCGTAAAAAACGAACTATTCGATTGAATCAAACTCATTATCTGAATGAAATATTGAATGAATTGCATATGAACATCGATAAACACGAACGCACGAAACTATTCATGAACGATTACGACTCACTCAGATCAATCAATCGAACGACGAGCGAATTGATTCAAAAACTATCAACACAAAATTGAAAAGTTTATGTATGTTGTCATACACATTCGTTCAAATATCGTTTTCGCATTAAAACGATTAAATCAATATTTCAATGATTTTGCGAAACATCACGACAAAGCAATTGAAAACTTTGCTTCGTTACATTCGATCGATCATCGACTTAAACTTTGTATACGATTTGAGATTGAACAACAATGAAAGTTTCAAAGTCAAAATTTATTCGAATTTTGATTACGCAATCGATAAATTGAACAAAAAGTCGATTTTCGAATACGTTTACATGTTCGTTGAAAAATCAATATCATGAATGAATCGTAAACAAAAATCGATCGTTATTTCAATCATTGAAATCGAATATATGATTTTATCGACATGCGTTAAAAAAAAATTATGAATAACACAATTTTTTCGAAATTTGAATTTCATCAAATATTTCGAAATCGAACTGAATCAAATAGCAATCACTCAAAACGATAAACATGAAGTTTGCTTATCAATGCAATTTTTGAGAAATAATCAAATCGCTAACTTGTTGATCAAAGACGCACATATTCACGAACGATCAAAACACATTGATGTGATTTATCATAATATCAGAAATTTGCATCAGAAGAATTTGATTCAATTGAATTACGTTTCAAGTGCAAACATGATAGTCGATGATTTGATTAAATCATTGTCAAAAAATAAATTCAAGAAATTCGTGAAACAGTCGAAATTGAAGAAATCGAAAATCAATTAAATTTTTCTCAATAATCAAAATTGCTTTTTTCATGTTAAAATGTTGATGATTCAATCGTACATATTTGACGAATCATGATCGAAAACAGAAACTCGTTGATCGTGTTCAAATTTGAATTGCATGATGATTCAAAATGATTTTTTTTGAAATCGTTCGAGTCTAGTTTTTTGATCAAAAAAAGTCAATGTTTTTCTCGTCAATAATCAAGAAAGTTCGAATTTGATTGAAATCACGTCATTTTTTTCATTTTAAAGCGATGATGACTCGATTGTACAAATTTGACAAATTATGATTGAAAACAGAAACTCGTTGATCGTGCTCAAACTCGAATTGCATGATGATTCAAAATGATTTTTTTCGAAATCGTTCGAACTCGATTTTTTGATCAAAGAAATTCAATGTTTTCTCCATCAATGAACGTAAAAATTGAAACTCAATGAAAGTTACGCCGTTGCACGAATTAGCACTGTTGAGAGTTTACAATCAATGCAAGAATCGAAATTCAGTGAGAATCGCATTCACGAATGCAATGAACATGATTGTCATCGAGTGAAAATGTTGAAAAGTACGATGACAAAAAATTGAAATATGAGCACGAATAAAATCAGAATTTCTGATTGATCGATTAAGCGAAACGTGTCAAGATCGATCACTATGTTTTGAATGCGTTCGAAAACGTACAAATTTATTTGTCGTTGTATTTGCAAATCGAAAATTTCGATTTGAATTTGAATAAACTTGAATCAAATTCAAATTTTGACACGTTAAAATTTCGATTTGAATTTGAATCAATCAAATTTCAAAAAAGATCAAAATGTCAAAATTTGATTTGAATTTGAATCAAATTTCAAATTTCGATGTCGAATTTGATTTGATTCGTCAAAAATTCTAATTTCATGACGTATTACATTATTTCGCGATATTTTGATACTAATTATAAATGCTTTTTTTCAAAATTTTCGAATTTTTTTTTTGCATTATTTCATATAAATCAAACGTGATAATCATAATATTATTTTGTATTCGAAATTATTATCAATTTTTTTCGACAATTTATTATTTTTTGAATTATATTATTTTTTGATTCAAGATTTTCATCGAACAATTGCAATTATCATATTTGCATTATTTTTGTGCATTATTTTGAAATTTGATTTCGTGTTATATACAATTAATGTTTCAAATTGCATTATCATTTTGCATTATTTTTATCATTTATTCAAATGTCAAATAAAATGTCGAATTTCGAATTGTTTTCGAATTTTTTTTCGTTTTCAATTCAAAATTTAAAAAACTCGTTCATCATGAACGACGATGACGATATGTCAATTGACAATTTTCAACAATCAATCATTTCAATTTTTGATAATCATCACAAATTTCAATCATCGATAATTTCAATTTTTGATAATCGTCAAAATCAAATAATCAAATTGACGAAAAAATTTCGAACAAAACATTTTGATTTTAGTTTTCATAACAATAAAAAATATGTATTTTGAAAAAAAAAAAATTCGAATGCTTTTTTAAAATGATGAAAACAAATCAATTTTGATGAAAATATTTTGAACAAAATTCAAACAAAATACAATAATTCACATTGATCGAACAAAAAAAATAAAATTGTTTCATGTTGACAAAAATTTGTTCAAATAACGAAAATGTTTGACGAAACATCAATGATTGTTTGTAAAACATGTCATAAAATTCAACAACATTCGTCAAACGCAAATGACGACATCAACGTCATGAACAAACATTTGAAAAACGCAAAACATCGTTTTAAAATTGAAAAAAAAATCGAACAATGTCGTTTGATTTTCAAAAAATAATCGAGTTTTTCGAAAATGTCAATGTAAATTTGTTGAATAATGCATATTGATAATGCATTTATTTATTTTTATTAAAAAAAAATCAAATTCGATTTTCGTGCAACATTCGACGAGAAATTTTTTGAAAAACATTTAATCAAAATTTTTATTGTTTGTGATTTTTTTTATCGAACGATCGAAAACGAACGTTTTCGAATATATTTGAAAATGAATCGATTCATTTTGAAATTATCATATCGCATCAAATTAAATCAGTTTGTAACGAAAAATTATGAAAAGATTCGTGATCAATTGAAAAACGAATTGAAAAATGCTGATCGAATTTTTATTTCGTTAAATGTTTGATTCAATCAACAAAAAATCGCTTATTTAAATGTGATGATATATTGAATGAATATTAATTTTCAATATCAAAAAAAATTTATCGATTTTGTTTCGTTAAATGTTTGTCATGACGAAAAAGAAATGTTAAATTTTTTGTTGTCAATACTAAAATTCTATGAAATAACAAAAAAATTAATGACGATCACGATTGATAATGCATTCAATAATCGCATTTTCAAACAATTATTGAATTTAACGATGATTGAAATGAACATTAATTGAAATGTGAATCAAAATTTCATGAATTGTTTAATTCATGTGTGCAATTTAGTCGCACAAAACTTTATCAATTCGATTGAAATCGAAATTATTAACGATAATGTTATTCAAAATTTGAAAAATGATCAAATCGATGACATCGAACAAAATACAAAAATGTCAAAAATCGTCAAAAAAATAAATCAATTTGATAATGCAAAAAAATAATGCATTTGTTAACAAAATAATCAAATTCGTGTTTTGACGATTGTTATCAATTTTTTTTCGCAACGAAAAATTCGTTTTGTGAAATTACAAAAAAAAACAAAAATTAAACGTTTTCGAAAATTGAAACAAAATGTCAAAATTCGTTGAAATTTTTGCTATTTTATGATACGACGTGTTTATCAATTTCGACGATTCGTTGATAAATGAATTCAAAAAAATCGCAACGATGTCAAAATTGTCAAAATTCGAATATTTGATGATGATTGAAATCAAATTTTATTTTTCGAAAACATGTTAAAAACATTTTACGAAATCACGTTGATTGTTTCACGAATCACGAACATTAATGTGCAAATTGAATTTAAAATTTTCAATTTTTTATACGATCATTTGAATTATTTCAATGAAACGATACGACAAAATCAATGTTTCGACAAATCATTAATTTTGATTGTTTGTGCGAAAATCATTCAAAAACTTTTCAAATATTATGCGAAAACAAAGAAAAATGATGAATTGATATACGATTTTGTTAATATTTTAAATTCAATCAACAAATTATCGATTTATGAAATTTGAAATGAAAATGACAATTTCGAGAAAATCACAGAAAAAAAAAAGCATGCGTATATTAATGACGTTCGTAAACGATTTTTGAATTACTATCGAAATCATTATGATGACAAAATATATGATAATTTTCAACGCGTTATTTTTCAATCGTTCGATAAAAAAATAATGCATCAAAATAATGCATTGAAATTCAATTTAACAAAACAATAAATTTTTTTTATTAATTCGATTTTGCGATCGAATCGAAAATCGAAACAATCACAAAACGAAATCGAACGTTATTTCTTTATATCAATCATGAAAAGAAATTTTAATTAACAATATTAAAACGATAATGTTTCGAACTTTTCTCGATTAATTCGAATGACGAAAAATATTTTGTTTTGTTTTATTTCATCGATAAAAATAAAACGAATTTTCAATTTGACACGTCGAATTTGTAAATATGATCGAACAATGTTGAATCAAAAAACGATTGAAAAAACGATAATGATCAAATATTATAATCGAACGATAAATGCAAAATTTAAAAATGTTGTTTCGAAAATTTGAAATTTAATAAAACGATGAAAAAACGAAAATAATGAAATTGCGATGAAAAATGCTTTTCGTCGTTCAATAAAAAAAATGTTTCGTTTTATGATTTCAAAATTTAATAATAAACGATTTGAAGTGAAATCTGCAATAATTATCGATAATGCAAACAAATAATGCATAAATTATTTGCATTCAATCAAAACATCGAAAATATTAATTAAATTGCGCATAATCGCATATAATTGCAAAATTTAATTTTCGAATCGTATAAACGTTGATTTTTTTTTTTTTTTTTTTTTTTCAATTTTCATTTTAGTATTTTAATTAATTTATTATTAATAATTTATTTGATAAATTATTTCGTAACGCAAACAAACATGAATTTTATAAAATTTGAAAATTTGTATTTTTCATTTTATTGTTTGAATATATTATTGATAATACAACAAAATTTGTTCGAAAATATTTTTCAACGACAAATTTATCAAAACATTTTCAAAATTCAAACATTTTCGAAATTGAAAATTTCAATTCGCGAAACGATGAAACATTCATGAAAAACGAAATTGATATCGATTTTTCGATTTTGAAAAAATGTTTAAAATTTGAACTGAATGACACGAATAAAAAGCAAAAAAAAAACAACAATAACATGCATCGAAATAAAATTTAATAATAATGCATTCGACAATTAAATATTAATAATTGATTTTTTAAATATAATGATTATCGAGTTTTCGAACGATATCAAAAACAAAAAAAATGAAAAAACGAATTCGCTTGTTGAAAATTTCGAAAAAATCATCGATAAAATGAATCGAAATAATGTTTGATAATAATGCATTTGACGATTAAAAATTGAAAAATGATTTTTTAAATATCGTGATCACGAAATTTCTGAATGATATCGAAAACAAAAAAAATGAAAAAATCAATTCGTTTGCTGAAAATTTCGAAAAAAATATTGATAATGTGCATCAAAAATCGCGAAAAATATCGAAACTTAACGATATTGTTGCGAACGAAAACATCGTCGCATTTTTAACGATTCAAAAACGAATTGATCAATTTCAAATCAATAATAATTCGCGAAAAAAAATCGTGAATAAACGAATTAAAAATTCACGAAATAAAAATCGTGAAAATGATGTTGAAAAAAAAGTTCGCGCAAAAAAAAAATTTGTGATTCAACAAAAAAATTTTCAAATCGATTTGATCGTTTTTGAAATTTCGCGTAAAATTGTTTCGAATAATGTTTCGAACAAAAAATCGAAATCAAAAAAAATAATGCATATTGATAATGCATTTGATTCGCATAAGTTGATTTTTATTGAATCAAAAGCAAAACGCGATTGAACGCTTTTAAAGAAATTCGAAAATATCAAAAATCGATTGATTTTATGATATCAAAACTGTCATTTCAACGAATGATTCGAGAAATTTTGTTTGAAATAATTGATCAAAATGTCGAAATGCGAATTCAAACAAATGTTTTGAAAACATTACAAAAAACAATCGAAATTTATGTCATTGATATATTCGAAAATAAATATTCTTTTTAATTGTTCGAATTTTGAAATCATAATTTTATTGATATTTATTAATTGTTAACAAATTAATTATTCATGCAAAACGAATAATTGCTCAAAACAAAAATATTAAATTAATTAAAAAATTATTGAACATGTTAATTCGTATATAGAAATTAATGTCATAAATTTTTCATTGAAAAATTCAATCAATTGAAATTTTCAAAACGAATATTGATATTAATTATATTCGAATTTTGAAAAAATTAAAATTTAATTGAAATACATTTTTAAAATTAGAAATTTGAAATTCAATATAAACGTTTTTTCAATTCAAATTCAAACATATATATGATACAAATATTTGTTTTTAAAAAATACAAATTTGAAATTAAAATATTAACATACAATAATTTAAACAATTAATAAAATGAAAATATAATCACAATAAAAACGTACGAAATAATATGAATTGACATTTCAATATTATATTATATATAAATTATTATAAAATTACAAAAATTGTCATTTTATTAATCATATGCGAATTGCGAAAATAAAATATAATAATATAATAATATAATTATAAATTTATAATTGTAATATAAATAATATATGTTTCAATAATTTAAATGATTTATACAAACATATATGATATATTTGAAATAACATATCAAATCGTAAAGTTTTGATTTATATACGAAATTAATCGAATAATATTTTATTATTTTTGTTTTTTTAAATCGATATTTTTTTTATTTTTCATTTTGATGTATTAAAATTATTTGTTTTCAACAATCGAAAATGAATTTCAATTTTATTAAAAAACAAATATTGTTATTATGAACATTTGTTTTGTTTTATTTATGATGATTTTTGATTTTTTGAAAAATTAAATATTCGAATAATTCGATATTTAATATTTTGTTGCACGCAATAATTTAATGCAAAAATTAAAATTCATATTTATATTGCGTTATTTGAAAAACATAAATAAAATTTTAACAATTCAAAAATTAAAATGAAAAATAATGATATAATGTATTGTTCAAAATTGACAAAAAATCATTTATCATATTATTATTATTTCATGAAATATTGTTATAAATCGAAATCAATTATAAACAACATGAAAATTGATGATATTTTGTTACGTCATATTTGACAAAAATTTTGTTTTCGTTTCATATGATTTTGATGATGATTCGACAACAAAATCGTCAAATACATACATAATTTGACATTTCGCGTTTTTTAAATGTTAATCGATTCAATTTTCATTTCATTCATAACAAATATCGATTTGAAAAACAAAATTCAAACGCGAATTTAAATTATGTAAATTAATTATTCAACAAAATTAACGTTGTGTTTAAATGATTGTGACGTTGTTGTTCACAAACATTTTCAAAATTTTTCGAACAAAATGAATATTTTTCATTTGAAAAATTATTCGTTTCGCATGAATCGTTTTTTGATGAATTATTTCATAAAAATTAATCATCAAAATAATGCGCAAAAATAATGCATTTGATTTATTTTCAAACATTTTTGTAACAAACGTTTCGATATTTTTTTGCAAAATTTCAAAAATCGATATTTGAATTTTGACATTTTTTTTTATGTTTTGCATCATTTTTTTCACAAATTTCGCGAACGATTTTTTTGCAATTAATAATTCAATGATTTTTTGAAAACGTTTAATTTCGCGCAATGCGATCATTTCGAATTTTGTTCGTTTGTGTTTTTATTGATGTGTTAATCAATATTCGATAACGCATGATTTGAATGCATTATCGATTTGTTCGTCATTTTTTTTTAATCAATGATTTCAAACGTTTTGCGATTGATTTTTTCGATTCGATTGCAAATTTGAATTTGAAAAAATTTGAACGCAAAAAAAAAAAACGCAAAAATTTGAACGCAAAAAAATTTGAACGCAAAAATTTGAACGCAAAAAATTTGAACGCAATAAAAATTTTGAACGCGAAAAATTTGAACGCGATAAAAATCAATTTTTTTGATTTTTTGATTGAATTTTGAATTTTTTTTATTTGATTGTTCATTTGTTTTTTTATTACGATTATTAATTTTTATTTTTTATTTTTTTATCGATTTGTTTTTTTTTCATGCGACGTTTTTCGATTTGTTAATTTGTGCATTATTTTGACGCATTATTCGATTTATTCAAAATTCGAATATCGTTATCGTTATTCGTTTTATTATCGTCAAAATTATTATCATCGAATTGATTTGCATTCAAATTTTCATTTTTATTTTTTTTTCGTAAATTTTTTTTTTGAAATTCGAAATTTTTTCGACAAAAATTTGTTTTCGACATTTTTTTGATTTTCAAATTTTTGAATCGTTTTTTTTAAATGCGAACTTTTTTGAAATTTTCGTATTTTTAACAATTGTTATAATTTGTTAATTTATGCATTATTTTTTATGCATTATTTGATTTATCAAAAAAAAAATTATTATTATTATTGATATTATTATTTTTTTTTGTTTTTGCATCAATGATTTTTCATTTTTCGTTTTTTTTTTTTCAAATTTCGTATCGATTGTCGTTTTAAATGTTTCGATTCATTTTTTTCAAATTTTTTTTAAAATTTGAAACGTTTTGCGATTGAATATTCGTTCATTGAAACGAAACAACGAAACAAACAAAAAATTTTTTTTTCGAACATAAATTTTTTTTGAAAATTGTTAATTTATTTATTCGTCGATTTGTTTTTTTCATTTTTTCGATTTATTTTCATGCATTATTATTTTTATTCGTGTTTTTTTCGAATTATCGTTTTATCATCATCGATTATTTGCATTTTCATTATTTTCAAATTTTTTTTTCATTATTTTTTTCGACATTTTTTTGATTTTCATTTTTGAATTTTCATTTGAATTTTTTGAAATTTTCGATTTTTAACATTTGATTTGATTATTTGAATCAAAAAAAAAATTAATTATTATTGATTTTATTGATTCAATTTTAAAACGTTTTTTTTCGATTTGAATTAAATTGAAATGAAACGATTGAATATTCGTTATAAACGAAACAAACAAATTTTTCGCGAACATAAATTTTGAAAATTGTTAATTTATTTTTTTCATGCATTATTTTTATTTTTTGATTTATTATTGTTATTTTCGTTATTTTCAATGTTTGTTTGAAAATCGATTTCGAAATATTTATTTGATGACATCGATTTTTTATAAAACATGAATTTTTTGCGATTTAAATTGAAATGTTTTAATTAATTTTAATCAACGCATTATTTTCAATTATTTTATTTATTTATTATTGTATTTCAATTAAAATTGTCGATTTCGTTTTATCGATTCAACAATTTGTTTTTTTTGCAAAAACGTTGCAAAAATATTGATGCGATCGTGTTGAATGTTTGATTAAATGTTTTGCATCGAAATATTGTTTTTGATTTCGACGTTTAAATTTTTCGATAAACGCAACAATCGCGTGTCGACAATTTTCGATCGATTTTTATAACATTTTCAATTTTTTTTTCGATATTGATAAATCATTTCGCATATTCGATTATTTTTTTGTAATATTCGTTATTTTTCGTTTCATCATTTACGTTGTGAATATTTTAAAATTGTATGCATTATCATATCGCATTATCGATGTTAATCAATTTTATTGCAAATAAATTTTCAAATTTGACGATTAAACATTATTTTGTATTTTCACGTTTGTTTTTTTTTTCGTTTTCAAATATGATTCAATTGTTTATCGCATGACGTTTGTTAATGATTTCAATCACAAATTTGTTTTCAATTTTGTCGATTATTTCGTATTGATTCATATTCGACGTACGTTTTGAACATTGTTCAATGATGATGCATTATTTTGTCGCATTATCGTGTTGATATTTACATTCAAAATGTTCGAATTCGCACAATTTACATTTGTTAAAATTTATTCGACGAATTCAAAAAATATCGTTAATCGCGAAAAAAAAAACATTGATCGAATATTCAAATCAAATTGTACAAAACACAAAATGTCGACAATGTCGTTGTGTTCAAATTCAAAAAAATTTGATGAAAATTGTTGTTTGATTTGAATTTGATGAAAAAAATCGCAAAATTTTGAAAAAAAATGATAAAAAAAATGTTCGATGCACGTATTGAAAACGACAATCATGATAATGCAATCGAATAATGCATATAAAAATTGCGATTTTTAATTAATTTTAAACGTGCTTTTTGAAAAATGAAATTTATCAACAAAATAAAAAAAAATTCGACGAACAAACACGACAAAACGATGCAAAAAAAAATGCAATCGAAATTATACGTCGAACAACAAATTTCGAATTTGCGCAACAATCGATAATTTTCAATGTCAAAATTTGTCAAAATTTGTTGATTTCATTAATGATTCATTTTAAATGCAAAACGATAACGACATTGAACGCGTGCAAAACGCAATAAAAAAATATTTGTATTCAATGATGAAATTGATTGCGCAACGCGTTTTTTATAACGATATAAAAATTCGCGCATTGAAAACGACGAATTTTGTTGACGCGATAAAAAAATGCGAAAAACAATTAATAATTTTGTTTTTTCGCACAATGCGAAAAATCGAAATATTAAAATCGATTTTTTCAATGCGATCAAAAAAAAAAAAATGCAAAAAACGACGACGATGACGAAAAAAAAAACAACGTGAAAAAATTCGATGACGAAAACGAATTCGAAAACAACGAAAATACGAACGATAAAAATTTCATAATGTTCGATTTTTAAATTGATTAAATAACGAAAATGCATTATCATCATGCATTATCATTTAATTTTCAATTCACGCATGACAAATATTGATATGAAAAACAATTCAAACACGAATTCAAATTATGTAAATTAATTATTCAACAAAAATAACATTGTGTTTAAATGATTGAAACATTGTTATTCACAAACATTTTCAAAATTTTTCGAACAAAATGAATATTTTTCATTTGAACAATCATTCGTTTCGCATGAATCGTTTTTGCATTAATTATTTCATAAAAATTAATCAACAAAATAATGCGCAAAAATAATGCATTTGATTTATTTTCAAACATTTTTGTGACAAACGTTTCGATATTTTTTTGCAAAATTTCAAAAATCGATGTTTGAATTTTGACATTTTTTTTTATGTTTTGCATCATTTTTTTCACAAATTTCGCGAACGATTTTTTTGCAATTAAAAATTCAATCGTTTTTTGAAAACGTTTGATTTCGCGCAATGCGATCATTTCGAATTTTGTTCGTTTGTGTTTTTATTGATGTGTTAATCAATATTCGATAACGTATGATTTGAATGCATTATCGATTTGTTCGCGATTTTTTTTTTAATCAATGAATTCAAACGTTTTGCGATTGATTTTTTGTTCGATTTATTGACAAATTTGAACGCGAAAAATTTCGACGCAAAAAATTTGAACGCAAAAAATTTGAACGCGAAAAATTTGAACGCGATCATGTTCATTTTTAATCGTTTTGTGATCGACGTTTTGTTTTTGTTCACATCAATGTTATCATTCATTTGTCGATTTGTTTTTTTCATGACGCGTGTTTCGATTTGTGAATTTGTGCATTATTTTGACGCATTATTCGATTTATTTGAAATTTGATCATCATTTTCGAATTCAATATGAATAATGACAATATCATGAATATCGAATTTGTAAGCAATTTTGATTTCATTTTCATCAAATATTTTTTCATTCGATTCATCGTTTTCGACATTTTTTCGATTTTCAAACATTTGAAATGTTGTTATTTCGAATTTTTTTGAAATGTTTTTATTTTCAACAATTGCGATGATTTGTTAATTTATGCATTATCGTCATGCATTATTCAATTTACAAAACGAAAAATCATTATGATTATTAATATCAACGATTTCATCATTTCGCGTTTTTTCAAATTTTTTATCATTAGCAAATTCAATAAACATTTCAACAACGATTTTCGATTTAAATTTTCGAACAACGTTCGCAAAAACGTTTCAATTGATCGACGAAATATTGATTGAAAACGAAACAAACAATGCAATTTTTTCAACAAAACGTTTTATCATTTGTTAATTTATGCATTATTTTTTTGCATTATCATTTTTATCAATGTTCACATTTTTCGTTGAAATATTATCAACAATATTTTTATCGTTTTCATTCATCGTCATAGCAATAGCAATTGTTGATTGAACGTTTTGAAAATTTTTAAATTTTGAATGAACGTCGAAATATTTTAAATTTCGTTAATTTATGCATTATTTTCATGCATTATTTTATTTATTTAATGTTGTTACAAATGAAAATTTAATAAAAATGTCATTGATTACAAAATTAAACATGCGATAAATCGATTGTTGTTTATCAATCAATAAATTCATTTTTTCGCGATACAAATTTGCATTATTTGCAAACGTTGCGAAAATATCGATGCGATCGTGTTGAATGTTTGATTAAATTTTTTGCATCGAAATATTGTTTTTAATTTCGACGTTTAAATTTTTTCGATAAACGCAACAATCGCGTGTCGACAATTTTCGATCGATTTTTTATAACATTTTCAATTTTTTTTTTTCGATATTGATAAATCATTTGTCAAATCTGATTATTTTCGTGTGTAATATTCGTTATTTTTCGTTTCAAAATTGAATGCATGATCATATCGCATTATCGATGTTAATCAATTTCATTGCACACAAATTCACAAATTTGACGAATAAACATTAATTTGAATTTTCAAATTTGATTCATTTTTCGTTTTCAAATATGATTCAATTGTTTATCGCAACACGTTTGTTGATGAATTCAATCACAAATTTGTTTTCAATTTTATCGATTAATTGATATTGATTTATATTCGACGTACGTTTTGAACATTGTTCAAAAATGATGCATTTTTTGTCGCATTATCGTGTTGATATTTACATTCAAAATGTTCGAATTTGCACAATTTACATTTGTTAAAATTTATTCGACGAATTCAAAAAATGTCGTTAATCGCGAAAAAAAAAAAATTGATCGAAAATTCAAATCAAATTTTACAAAACACAAAATGTCGACAATGTCGTTGTGTTCAAATTCAAAAAAAATTTGATAAAAATTATTGTTTGATTTGAATTTGATGAAAAAAATCGCAAAATTATGAAAAAAAATAATAAAAAAAAAAAATGTTCGATGTTCGTATTGAAAACGACAATCATGATAATGCAATCGAATAATGCATATAAAAATTGCGATTTTTAATTAATTTTTAACGTGTTTTTTGAAAAATGAATTTTATCGACAAAACAAAAAAAAATTCGACGAACAAACACGACAAAACGATATCAAAAAAAATGCAATCGAAATCATACGTCAAACAATTAATTTCGAATTTTCGCAACAATCAATAAATATTGAATATCAAAATTTGTTGATTTCATTAATGATTCATTTTAATTTCAAAACGATAAAAACATTGAACGAACGCAAAACGCAATAAAAAAATATTTGTATTCAATGACGAAATTGATCGCGCAACGCGTTTTTTATGATAATATGAAAATTCGCGCATTGAAAACGACGAATTTTGTTGACGCGATGAAAAAAATGCGAAAAACAATTAAAAATTTTGCATTTTCGCACAATGCGAAAAATCGAAATATTAAAATCGAATTTTTCAATGCGATCAAAAAAAAAAATGCAAAAAACGACGACGATGACGAAAAAAAAAACAACGTGAAAAATTTCGATGACGAAAACGAATTCGAAAATAACGAAAATACGAACGATGCAAATTTCATAATGTTCGATTTTTAATTTGATTAAATAACGAATATGCATTATCATGATGCATTATCATTTGTTTGTGAATAATGATCAATTTTTTTTTTTTTTCAAATTGCATTATCAAAATTCATTATTCATTATTCATGTTTAAAATTTTTTGTAATATTTTTTTTTTTTCAGTAAAATTTGTAAGAATAAAATTTATTTTTATTATTTTTTATCAATAATATTTCAAGTCAAATCAAATTTTTCAAATCAAATTTCAAATTCAAAAAAAAAGTTTGATTTGACGTCAAAACAAATTTCAAATCGAATATGTCGATTTGAATTTAAATTTGACATTAAAATTAAAAATTTGAATTTAACGTCAAAACAAATTTCAAACTTTTCATTTCAAATTTGATTCGATTTTTCGAATCTCGAAATTCATATCGACGATATCAAATGAATTTTTGATCGTTTTAAGAAAAATAAACTATATATTGTTTTTGAGAAATGCAAATGATTCGTTGAAAATAGATTTCTTGAATTCGTTATTTCATTCAAAGAAATACGAATTTGCAAAACAAGAAAATCGATATTATTCAACAATGATTTGTATTTCGCAACGTTTTCGACATCATGCAGTTTCTCGATATCGTTAACTTTTATCGACGATTCATTAAACATTTCAGTAAGATTGTTGAATTTCTGATCGTTATACTAAAAAAATCGCAAAAATTACGAAAGAATATTCGTAAACGTAAACGAAATCAAAGTCGAAATCGCAACAAATTTTCGAATATTCACATTTTTTTGATCAATGAGACGTTGAAAATTTTCAAACGATTTCGCAAAACATTTATCGAAATATCAATTTTACGTCATTTCGATTTCGAACGTGTTATTCGAGTCGAAATCGACGCATTCGACAAAATCATCGAAATTATTTTATGTCAACAAGACGACGAAAATCATTGACATTTTGTTGCGTATTTTTTACGCAAAATGATTTCGATCGAATGCAATTACGAAATTCATGACAAGAAATTGCTGACTATTGTGACTTCGTTCAAGCAATGAAAACACTATTTCGAAAACGCAAAAAAACAAATTTTTGTTTTTATTGATCATCGCAATTTGAAACAATTTATGATTACAATTAAATTGTCGTCACGTCAAATTCGATTTTCAAAATTGAATCGATATAATTTTTTAATCGATTATCGTTTCGATAACAAAAATTTTGTTGACGAATTTTCAAAACGACTTGATCACATGATAATTATTGAGAAAAACGTCGAAAACAATCGTCAGATTTTGAAACAATTGCAAAAGTCATTGATCGCAAACTCGAAACGTTTCGAAAAAATGCGAATAAATGCGATTAAAGTCAATTGAATAATTTTTTTTCGATGCATGTCATGAAACGATTCATGAATGCGATGCATAACATGAAACGTCGATCGCATTTAAATGATTCAAAAATATCGAATCAATCAACGTTGTTTCAGAAACATTTGATTCAAAAATTCAAAACGAAATCGAATTTCAATCAAATTGTTTCGAAAACATTCGATTCAAAAAAATTCAAAAATTCGAAACATTCGATTGAGCAAAAATCAAACGTGACATTCATAAAATGAAAAATTTTTATGTTAAAATCAACGATTGTATTTGAACGCGCAATGCATAAAATTCGAATACAGATTGTTTTACGAGAAAAAACGACATATAACGACGAATCAACATTTTCATTGTTGAATTTCGTTCGAAATTTGATCGATAAAAATCAATTCGTTTCTGAAATATGTCGAAAATTAATTACTTCGAAAACAAAAACAAATCATTGACAGCACAAAAATGAATTTTTGTATTACGACGATGTCGTTTACATTTCAAAAAATTTGCGTAAAAACGTTATTCGTACACATCACGATAATTCGCTCGTTGATTATTTCGACATCGAACGAACGTTGAAATTGATACGTCGAAAATATTATTGATCGAATCAAAATTTTATCGAAATTCTTGAAATGCGACAGCAAATCAAAAAACATTGTGAAACATGCGTCGTTTGCAAACGAAACAAAATTGCACGACACAAATCATACGACGAGTTCTTTTTTCTTTCGATTTTTGAATTTAAGTGAATTAATTTTTTCATGAATTTCGTGACAGAATTTTTTTCAAATAAAGCGTGAAATGAAACGATTTACGACTCGATTTTAATAATTGTGAATCGTTTAACGAAAATGATTCATTACATATCAATGACTAAAACGATTTTCGCAAAAAATCTAATCGAAATTTTATTTCGCGAAATCATTCGATTTCACGATTTTTTTTCGTCAATCGTTATCGACAGAAATTTCATTTTCACATTCAAATACAACGATGCGTTGTGTTACGTTTTGAAAATCAAACGTAAATTGTCAATCGTTTTTTATTTTCAAATCGATGAACAAATCGAACGAATGAACAACGTCATGAAGCAATTTTTTCGCGTTTTCGTCAATTTCGAGCAAAATGATTGAATAAAACTGTTGTTCATGATCGAGTTCGTTTACAACAATAGCAAACACGCATTCACAAACATTTTTTCGTTCGAAATTATGTTTGAATATTCGTCTCGTATGTTTTTCGAAAAAACATGAAACAAGAAAATTAAATTCAAATTCGCAAAGAAACACGCTGAACATTTAATTGAATTATTTCGAATATTGAAAAACAATTTACTCGTGACACAACAACAGCAAACGATGTACAAGAACGAACGCACAAAATCAATATCATACAACGTCGAAAATTACGTGAATCTGAACGATAAAAACATCAAAACTAAACGAAACAAAAAGTTGAAATGAAAATTCTTTGAGTCATTTTAGATTTTAAAAACTATAAAAAATCAAATTTATCGTTTAGATTTATTCAAACGTTGACGCATTCACGACGTTTTTCACGTCTTTTTTCTAAAAAAGTTCAATGTTAAGAAGAAGAAAAAACATACGTCACATTTTTTTGAATCTGAAAATATTGAACTCGACGAAAACATGAAAATGAAAATCACGAAGAAATTTTATGAAATCGAAATCATTAAAAACAGCAAAATTTTCAAAACAGATGAGATTTCAGACAAGTTTTACAGCGAATTCGATTTTTACTATCTGATAAAATGAAAAAATTATGAAAACGCGATTTGAAAGTTTGTATCGTTTGTTAAACATTTTCGAAGAACTTTACGACAATTTCACAACGAAAATTCAAAAAAATTTGATGTCAATAAAGAAACAAATCATCGAAAGTCACGAAAAAAATGAATTGAAATATTTATTGCATGTTAACACATTTTCGTTTTCAAAAACTTTGTGTGCTATTTATTGCTTAGAACTTACGACGCATGAAAAGTTGAATTGTGTCAAAAACATTTTCAAAAATTGTTGTTCGATTTGATCGAACGATAAATCGTTGAATAAAAAATGTGAAATGAAATCAAAAAGAATTTCGAAATCTGAATATCAATGCGATTGTAAGATACGAAATGTGACATCAAAAATGTATAGCAAAAACGATATTATGACTAGATTAATAACTGCAAAATTAATTGTTTTACAGATTTTTCATTATATAATCGTTTTGCATGTTCAATGATACGAATAAATCGAACAATATGTTTCAATTGCAAGTCACTCGATTTACTGCTTGTTGTGATACAAAAAAATGCAAACAGATTTTTTTTTGATTCGATGTTTGCTTTGCATGCGATCATATGATTATATCGAAATTCGATTCGCACTTTTTGTTGACATGAATTTTGAATGTTTTACATGCGTTTTCTTTTTAGCATCGAAGTTTTTTGAGATGATTTTCTTTCATATGTTTTGCATCGAGATTTTTGAATTTGTGTGTATGTATGTTTCATTTTGAAAACTTGAAAAATCGTTGTCATCGCGATTTTCGCATCGAATATGCTGATTTGAAAAATCATTGTGATCGTGATTTTCGCATCGAATTTCATTCTTCTCGCAATTCATAGTCAGTTTGCGTTAAAAATCTGAAAGAACATTTTCGTGAATGATTCAGAAAAAGCATGATTTGATGATTCGTCTGTCTTGCTGTTTTCAATATCGAAAATTCGATTTCGTACAATTTGCGATTCTGAATTTGATGATTGACAATTGACTGTTGACAGCGAAATCTGAATTCGAATTTTTATTTATTTTTTTTTTCTTTCTGTTCTCTATATTGAAATCGATGAGTTGCTTCGAAAAAAAAGAAATGATTAATCGCGAAAAACGCCGAATAGACGCGATCGCACTTGATATATCAAACTTCGAAAATTTTCTCGATTTTCTATTTTTATTTTTTCACGATACTTAACGCTCAATTAAATCGAACAACAGTTTCTGAAGATGTTTTTGACACGATTCAGTTCTTCATGCGTCGTAAATTCTTGACAGTAAACAACACAAAATGATGACATGAAATCGTGATACGAACATAATTGTTTTCGAATCAATTGTTTCGTCAAAGAAATTATATCTGCAAAGCGTTGAACGCGTCATGATATTGAATTGTTTTCGAATCAATTGTATCATCAAAAAATTGCATTCGTCGTGCGATTGATCATCAGATATTTTTTCGCTGTACGATTTGTTCGAGATTTGATCACTCGACATGATTGTTCGAGTCAATTGTTTCATCAAGAATTGCATTTACAAAACGCTGAACGCGTCACGATATCGATATGATTGTTCGAATCAATTGTATCGTCAGAAAATTTGCATTTGTCTGTCATCGACTTCGATACGTTTTTGTTGCATGATTTGTTCGTTTTGTCATTGTCGATGTTTTATAAGTTGATACGTGAGTTTTAGCGAAACTTTCTTTTTTTTTTTAGTTTGAGCTTTCTCGAGCAACGAGACGAAACGTCAACGCATAAACGTTTTGAATATATTTATGTGATGAATTCGTTTCTTGAATATCTTGAATGATTGAAAAATTTTCATTCTTGATGTTTTGTTGCGAGTTTGCAAACTTATTGACTTTATTGATTTTGAATTTCAAGTTATGCACGTTTAAAAGCATCGTGATTTTTCGTGCATTGATTTGCAAAATTGATTTATTTTTGAACATGTTTTGCAAACAAACTGTCGTCATGAAATTTAATAACATTTTATGAGATTTTTTGCGATCATCATATTGTGAATACACAGTTCATGCTTTACTCTCTGATAGTTTGCTACGAAATTCACATAAAGTTAATTCATTTTAGTTTCGTTGAATGAAAACGATAGTTTATCGTGTAACTTGTGACGAAATGCTTGCTAAAAATTTCTGATTCATGCTCGCATGTTTAGATTTTGTCAAAATGTTTTACAGTGACACTATATTTTGTAATTTCTGATCGTGTTTGCATGCTAAAAGTTTATGACGAGATGCTGTGCTTGTTTGCACGTGACGCATGTCTCGTAATATGTTTTTTATTATGATCGAGTGTTGACGAGATGTTTTGCTTGCTTGCAATTGATGCATGATTTTCGACTTGATTATTCGTATGTTTCAGTTCGGACGAAATGTCTTGACAATTGATCTGTATCTCGCTTTCGACTTGTTTCATTACACGAAAAGTATGAAATTTTGACGAGACGTCTTTACAAACGATTTATATATTTCGCAGTTTTTGATTTCGTAACATTTTTCGATTCTTGTTCACATGTTCAGATTTTGACGAGATGTCTTAACGTATGACGATATGTTTCGCAATTTATGATCGCTTTTTGCATGCTCGAATCGTGTTCGATGTCTGATGAATCATCTCGTTTGCTTGATTCGATTTACAATATTTTCGTATTGATTTCAAGATGCGTTTCACATCAAATGTTCGATCAGAAATTGTTTCGCATGAACGACGTTTTCTTTATAAGATTCGATCGAGACGTACAAACAGTCATCGTGTCATAATATTTTCTCTTCGTCATGTCAATGCGAGCGTGACATATCAAAAATAGTTAATTTCTGTTTCACTTGAATCGCGCACGAGATTTTGAGCAATGAACGATTCAAAACATTGAAAGTCGTCGACATATGTTTACATCAGATTCGTGAACATGTTTTTGCTCAGTCATCTCATTGATCAAACTCGAGAATTCACGCATTATCAATACTACTATATTCATCGACGATCACGTCTGATGCGCAATCGAAAATGAAAACGAAATCATTCGAACACGAAATACTTTCTCGTTGTCAGAAATTCGAATTCGCAATTCTTTTTGATTTGAAGTTCACTCGAACATGAAGTATTTGCTTTTCGTCTGATTTGAAGCTCATTCGAGCACGAGATACTTGTTTTTCGATTTTGACTTTTGCATTTTTGTTTGATCGCATCGAAATGACTTGAAAAATCACTATAGTCGTGATTTTCGCATTTGACAAACTCGAATTGATCGAGACGTTTGCAAAGATCGTCGCAATTGCGTCAAACTGACGAATGTTTTTGCAATTTCTTTCTCAATGATTTTTTCTAATCAAATCGTCTGAATCTGTTGAGATTTCGATGATATCATGATCACAAATTTTTGTGAACTTATTACATTGCAGAATTTATCTAACGAAAAATAAAATTTATTGTTTTGTTCTGAACGTTGATTTTCACACGAACGATTTAATCGAATCGAATTATTGCATGATAAATGCTTTCAAAAATGCGTTTCGTGTTTTGTTTTCTATGTGAAATTTTGCTGAATTCTTTTAGCATAAAATCAAGAAATCAAATTTACTGAAATTTTTTTGTGTTTATAATTTGTACAGCTTCGAGAATGACACGTTTCTTGAGATAATTCATTGCTCGTATAGCAATTCGTGTTGCTGCGTTTACGCATCAATCGAAAAAAACGACGAAGTTTCTTGCTTCTACGTCTGCACAATCTAAAAGAAGACGAATTTGTATTATGTTTCACGAAACGTATGACTTTTGTCTGAATACATCGTAACATATAAATCGAGACGTTTCGTCAAAAATCTATTTGAGCAAATTAGCGAGACAAAGAATAAAACGAAACTCAACAATTTATAGTTTGCTTTAACGTTCATTGCGTTTGTATTTTGTTTCATGCGAAATTCGTTGTGTGCTGAAGTTTGTTGCAAACTGTATGTCTCAATCATATGAAAGTTTGTAGATGCGAAATTTGCTGCGTGTGCAATCATACAATTTATGAATTGAAAGTCTTCGTTGAACGAATTTCTGATCAGATGATGAATTGATGTTTTTTAGAAAATGACAAAACTGAAAAATCTGATAAGATCGTTTTCGATGCTTGTACAGCATAATTCTTTATTCGACTTCAGCGATGAGAATAGAAAAAACGAGCGATCTGATGAAATCGTTGTCTAGATATTCAATCAAGTATATTCTCGATACTGTTAATCATCTTTCGATAAAAAATAAATAGAATTATGAGATGATTTTTTGTTTCGCTGCGAGTCTATTGCATGCTCGTGATTCATTGCGAATTCGTCAAACATATCGCATGCTCGTCAAATCTATTGCAAATCTGTTGAGCAAAATGTATGTTCGTTGCATGTTTTCGATTTTCGATAGAATTTGATCTATGCGAGCTCATTGTTCAAAATGCGTCTCATTCGAAATCGTTTTCTCGTCATGAAAGACTCGTACGAATATCACGAAAATTCTTTTTTTGCTGCGAAGAGCAAAACTGATTGATTTTTTCGACTCGATGTGCTTGATACAGCATTTGATGAAGAGATTTGTATTGAAGAATGTCAAGATCGAATTTGATCGATATATTCATTTTGATTTGATTGCATTCATGTGATTCACGAAATTCACTGATTCAAATCATTTTTAAAAACATTTTTTCGAGAAAGCGTCTGCGACTGTTTCTGTACAAAAGTTCTATTCGTACGAAGTAGACGTCTAAGATCTGAATCGATTGCTGCTTAAGATTACAGTCTTGTAATTAAGAATTTGAAATGAAATTGTTCGAATTCAACAAAGCATTATTTTTCGAATTGATTTTTAGTCATGCAAAGCTTTTTGCGACAGTTTTTGATGATATTGTCAGCAAAGTTCGTCACAAAAAACTCGTTGTTGCTATTTTTATTATTTATGAGCATTCAATATGCGAAGTCAATCGAATTGATCATGTCGTTCGTTTGCTATTCGTTTTTGAAATCAATTTTTGCAAATCAGCTTTTATTGAATCAATACGAAATTTTTGTCATCGTATCAAATGCTGATCAAGCTTGTCACATTCGCAACTTTGCTTGATTGAATGTTTGTTAATTTTATCGAACTGAAGTTTCTTATCGTTTCTTGATTTTGAATGACATTGTATTCATATGACTTCGCAATCGTCAAAGAAGATTCTGTTCAGATCGTCATTTGTCTTTATTGAAATCAGCATTCGTTTTGCTCTTAAAGATGTTTTTATTATTTTGATTCATGATGTTTCTTGTTGCGAATAAGACGATCGAAAGCGTTGCTCTGAAATTGTTCTTCATGATTTGAATATAGTGAATTCATTTTGAATAGAAATTTTCAGCAATTTGCGTTTATTTTTTCAATCGTCTTGACGTTCTTGATTTGTCGTTTTCGATATGAATAGTCGAAAGCTCGAAATGATTTGCGCTTGTCGCTGAAAACGTTAATTAGATCGAATGATTGAAACTATTTGTGCAGACTTCTTGTTGCATCGAAATAGCTTGCTTTTGAATTTCTGTTTTGAAGCTTTCAGTTTCTTCAAGCTCGAATTTGTTTTCTAAACTGAACAATACATGATAGCAAGACAGCACAAACAGTCATGAATGCGATACTTAACTGTATGATATAGATTTTTCGTTCTCGATCTGTTTCTCGTTCAGACTTCTGTAAAATCGCTTTTTCGTGCAAAATCGAACGTTGAGAACGTGATTTCACGTCTGATCATTGAGTTGCTAGTTATACACGAATGATGCTAATCGATAGATTATTGTAGTTATTAGAATGTAAAATACGAAGTGTGACATCAAAAATGTATAACAGAAAACGATATTATGACTAGACTAATAATTGCAGAACTAATTGTCTTGCAAACTTTTCATTATATAATCGTTTTGCATGTTCAATGATACGAATAAATCGAACAATGTGTTTCAATTGCAAATCACTCGATTTACTGCTTGTTGTGATACAAAGAAATGCAAACAGACTTTCTTTTGATTCGATGTTTGCTCTGCATGCGATCATATGATTATATCGAGATTCGATTCGCACTTTCTGCTGACATGAATTCTGAATGTCTTACAACGATCGCGATTAATGAACGTTTATCGCGTTACATATTTTCTCATGATATCGATGTTGATATTCGAAATAAAAAAATGAAAAAATGAAAAGATGTTCGAATTCAGAACTTTTTGTCAACAAGTCAGTTGTCAATCATCATATCGAAAATTGTGAATTGTACGAAATCAAACATTCGATCATGAAAGCAACAAACAATTGATTCATCAAACTATGTTTTTTCTGAAACATTCAAGAAAATGTTTTCTCAGATTTTTAACGCAAACTGACTATCGAATTCGAAACAAAATATTTCGAAATGCGAAAATCACGATCATAGTGATTTTTCAAATCGATGCAAGAACAAGACAAACAGAATACGTCAAAATTTCTGTTAACATGTTGATTTCAAGAAACTTCGATGCTAAGAAAAAGACGTATGTAAGAAATAAAAATTCAAAATTTCCGAAAATGCGATTCGCATTTCGTCAAGCAATTCGATTATCGAAATTCGAATGATTTCGAAAAAAATCAATCTCAATCATTTTACAACTCGATCAACGATAAATTCAACAAGCTCATACTTTCAGTCGAAGTCGATCGAATTCGTACGATTGAACAAATAAAATGTAAATAAAAAACAATTGCAAAACGTAATTTGTTCTGTAACGATTAATAAATCAATATATTACATTTCAAGTTATACATTTCTGATGTCAATAATTCATTAAACTATACTATTTTTAGTACGAGTTTTACAGAAACATATACAACTTTGATCGATACGATGATTTTCGATTTCATGTTCGTTTGATAAATTAATAAATGTCGATTTAAATGATTTTGACGTCGAAAAAAACGATTGCATTTTTCGCATTTTCAAATTTGATCGTTTTTATGAATCGAAAAATGTTTTGTTTTATTATGATTTTTATTGAAAATTGTTTCACACGTGTTACAAACGTAACGATTTTTTCGTTGAATTTGAATTGCGTGTTCAACGTTAAATTGTTTAATCGCAATTTTGATATCATAAATCGCGATAATGAAATTCGATTTCTCAATAATAATTATCGTAATTTAAATAAATATGATGTCAAAAACGTGAATTCATTCGAAAAATAAATCGTGAATAAAAAAACATTTTATCACAATCGAATATGAAAACGAAATAAATTATAAAATATCATTTTTGATTTATTTTCGTCGACAAACTGCACAGTATTAATTGTACGAAAAAATTTGATCATACAAAAAATTATTGAAAACAAAAACACGACGATAACGACAAAACGAAAAAACGTAAACAATTTGAAAAATAAATATCGATTCGAACAAATCGAAAAATACAAAATTGTCAAAAATATAAAATACGAAATGTGACATCAAAAATGTATAATCAAAAATAACATTGTTTTTAAATTAATAAATGCAAAATTATTCGTTTTGCAAATTTTCAATTATAAAATCGTTTCGCATGTTCATTAATACGAATTAATCAAATAACGTGTTTCAATTGCAAATCATTGAACTGATTGTTTATTGTGATACAAAGAAATGTAAACAACATTTTTTTTGATTTGATGTTTGTTTTGCATGCGATTTTGTTCAATTTTTGTTGATTTGAATTTTGAATGTTTTATATGTTACATTAATGTTCGAAAAATCACGTGATAAAAATTTGATTTAATTGATCGTTATGTTGAATATATTGATCACGAAAATTATTTTTGAAACGAAAAACGTTATACGAACATTAATGATCGAAAACGAAATTGATGACAATTTAAAACAAAAATCAAATGCGAATCACGATTGACAAAAATGATTTTTTTTCAATTCGAAAAAGATGTTAATTTTGACATTTATTTTGTTTAATCGAAAAAATCAATTCGAACGATACAACAAAAATCAAAAAAACAAAATCATTTATTATTTGTTTATTAACAAAAAATTAAACATTAAATCAAATCATTATTAAAATTGTTTTTTTTTCGTTGAATTTTCGCGTTGCAAAAACAATTATTTGAAATTTTTTGTTAATCGTTTTCATAATAACATTCATTGTTTTTCAAATAATTTTCTTTTCACGTTTGATTTTTTTTTGATGAAAATTTCGATTTTTATTTTATCGTCAAACGTTTTTGCTGTCGCATTTTCGATGTTCATTTCAACGAAAACTGAATAATCATCGTTTGAAATCATAATTTGAAAATCATCGTCGTTTTCAATTTCGATTTGAAACATATGCGAAATAAATGAAAATTGTTGAATTCGAATCGCGACGAATTCGATGAAAAAATCAAATGTGAAAAAAATTATTGAAAAAATTTTCAAAAAGAAATTTGCGTCGACGCAAAATTTGAAAAAACGAAACGTTCGAAAATGAACATTGTTTCGTTCACAAAATTGTTTAGAAAATCATTGAAAATTGTCGTCAACGAACGCGTCGACAAATTGATAAAATTTAAATTTGTAATTTCGTCGAAAATTAAATAACGAAACAATTGATTAAAATTCATACGAAAAAACGACGAAAAAAATAAAAAAAATGAACATCAATCATTTTCATCAAATACGACAATGTAAATGATTGTTATGTTCAATATTTTGTCGACAAATGAATTTTTGTTGTCGTTTAAATAAACGTTTTTATTGATATATTTTTTCGAATTATGATAATACATGAATGAAAACGTTTGTTGAACAATCGATTAATGAAATTTTCACGAATTTTGAATATAAAAACAATATTTGAATAACGTTTTTGTTTTTTTGATTATCACGAACAAAATCGTAAATTTTTCATTGATTTGCAAAGATTGACGTTTTATCGTTTTTAAATATTGCGAAACATAACATTCGCACACATTCGTTTATTTGAAATTTAATTAAAATATTGATTGCGAAATTTTGAATCAAAACAGTCGATTGAAAAATGAATTGAAAACATGAACAAAAATCAAAACGAAAAAACACGAACGAAATCATATTTGACATGAAAAATTCGTTTTGAACAACATGTCGTCGTTCAACAAATACGTGTTTTCGAAATCGATATTGAATTCATTGTTTTGTCAATAAAAAAAAAACACAATTTTTTGAATTTTTCATTTTTGAATGTAAACGATTTCGTTTTGACGAAAATCGTTAACAATTTGAATTTGATCGTCAATTTGATCGATGATGACGAAATACATCGTGTGAAATTTGAAAAAATTGAAATTACAAAAAAGAAAATTTATGCAACGAAAAAAAAAATGAAAAAATGTAAATTATGAAAAATAATTGAATGATAAAAAATGAAAAAAACGAAAAAAAAAAAAAAAAATTATATATTCAATATTGAAAATTGAATTTTTGAATTTCGAAAATTTTGTTCATTCGAGTTCGAAATGTTCATGTTTGATTCGAAAAATTGAATAATTCGAATTCGAAATATCAAAAAAATACGAAATGTTGAAAATTGAATTAATCGAATTCGAAATATGTAACAAAAATTATTAAAAAAAAACACGTTAAAAGAAAAAACATTAAAAAAAATTCTTATAAAAAATGTATGATATATGCATATGATAATTATATTGTATATTATAACATATCATGTCATGTTATGTCATGATATGAAAAATGTTAATTTTATCAAAAATTAAATGAAATTTGTTTCGACGAAACGTTCGATTTTTGCAATTTGAACGTGATTATGAAAATATTGAAATGCAAAATCGTGAAATTTTCATCGTATAATCAAAAAATCAATATCGTTCGAATTCATGCTGTTTGTCAAAAAACGATATTGTTGTTAATCATGACAATGCGAATTGTTAATCACAATTTCATAATTTCGAATCAAATTGAAATGAACGAAATCGATAAACATAACGAAAAAATCAATTTCATCATAATGCAAACAAATTTTTCACATCGAAAATAATTTTGACATTTATACATTTTTGTCATTGATTGCGTACAATATTCTAAACAATTGAAATAAAATATTGAAAATTTTAAAAAATAATCAATTCAACAATTCATGATATAAAAATCATTTTGTTTTTGTTATCAATTTTCGATGTTTTTAGTTGTAACTCGAAAATATCATGAAACAAACAATTTTATGACATTGATGACAAATTTTCAACACGACAATAAATTTTAATGTTTATACACAAATGTCGTTAATTGCGTACAATATTTTACGCAAATGAAATATGAAATTTGAAATTTTAAAAAAAACGAAATTTGAATTCAATGATGTTGAAATCATTTTGTTTTTGTTGTCAATCAACAATTGATGTTTCATGATCAACATTTCGTAAAATTATTGTTACGAATTCGAAAAAATTTTATTTCGCACGTGTTTCAATCAATAATCGTCGTTTTTGCAATTTTTTTTGCATTTTCAATTTTTGCATTGCATACATCAATTCGCACGATCGTACATTTTTTTACATCGTGACGATGAATTGTAATACGAAATTTTGAATTTCAAAAACGTATTTCTGACACGATTCAACGCGTTTTTGAATTTTCATCACGTCGTAAATTTCACATACGTTCAATTGTGATCGTGCGACGATGTTTTCAATGACGACGAAATAAATGACTTTTCACATCAATACATTCAGTTGATTTTTTTGATCATTAACAATTTTACGATTTATTGCGTTTTTTTTTTGTTACAATTCAAATCAAGAAATTTGTCGAAACATTTGTTCGATTTTTTTTTCGTTCGTCATTTTCATCTTTTTCGTTTTTTTTTTCTCGATTTTTTTTTTTTTTTTTTTTTTTTTCATTATTTGTTTCGTCAATATTATTACATCGTTTTTATTTTTTCGATCGACGTTTTCAACATTTTCTTTTTTTCGATTCGTATATCATTTTTTCACGATATTGTTTTGTCGATTTTTTGTGCAATCGTCAATCGTCGTTGTTTCGTTAACATTTCAATCATTTTTTTTTTGTTCGACGTTCAACATTAGTTTTCAACGATGTCAAAACAATCAAAAAAAAATGATGTTTATTGTTTGTTATATTTCACATGTTAACAATGATTTCAAATTATCAATTCAATTATTTGAAAATTTTTTCGTCGTTCAATTGCATTTTATACACACAAATTGATTGAAATCAATTTTTATTGATTGATTACATGATAATTCAATTAATTGTTGTCATCATCGCGATTCGAATTCGAAATTTCAAATAATTTTGAATGAAAAATGTTTATTTACAATTTTAATCGTTAAATCATTCAGTCAAATTCGTTTCATTAAAATATTGATTTTTTATTTGCATATATATACATTATGCGATATTCAAACATATTTACATTTTTTCAATCAAAATAACATTTCAATCAATTTTTCATTTTTTCGTTTTATTAATTTGCAATTTTGACATCTTTTACATTCAATAATTCGTTTTTTGTAACTATTTTGTATTCGTCAATTTGAATAATCAATTTTTCTGTTCGAAAACATCGTGATTATTTTCATTCATTCAACAATTCGATACATTGTAATTTTAATTCTTTCGCATTTCACGCTGTCTCGGGATAAACTTTATCCGCAAGCCGTGCTTTTCACGTTAAGAAATCATTGTTGTACTGGCTTAATATGCCAGAACCTCAATCAGAGCGATGAATTTGGGCGTTAGTGCACTGTGATTTGTCGTCAATGAGATCAGTGGACTTCGCACAGCAGAACAATCGAAACCCTTTCAAGTAAGCCACACCTCGATACTAGTACATCGAACGCCTCGGTCATTAGCCGACACCTACATATACCCTAGAAAAGCTGTTATGCCAGATTAATGAACCGCTATGCGTTATGATCCAGCAGCGTCCAGAGCATTCTCGATACAATCGCTAGCCCATATCACCTTATTCTTCTTCTCTTTTGTCAACAGCCTCAAACGGCTTCGCCCGCACCACCATCGCGACGCTCGCTGGCACCCTTGATCATCGTGGAGAGATCACCGACCGGGATTGCGAGTGGGAAGTCCACCGATGCGAGAAGAATAGCAAAGAAGATCCACCATCCTGCCAAGCACGTCACGAACGCAAACGCACCGCCCGCCTAAAGCCAAGAGTCAAAACCCGTATCCAAATCGAAGAGGCGATCATCATGACTTACCACCACAAGTCTTGACGCTGTGACCGAGGCGCTGAGGTTCATGTTGTTTTCGTAATACAAGGCCAAGTTGAAATAGGCCCCAGCAAGACAACTGAATGCAAAGACCAAGGTTAAGAAGATCAGGACGAAGACCATGTTGGTACGCAGCGAGCAGACTAGAAACATCAAGCACACCAGTCCTAAGAGAAGATGTGAGTGTGCTTTTCTGTGCTCTCTTTTGCCCATGTAGATGGTAGACGTACCCATGAATATCTGGAAGAAGGCGAAGCTAGAGTTGAAAGCTGGAGCCATCAGACCAGCCGGATTGCCAGGGTTTCCGTTCTGGGTCGCTGCCACCGTTGGATCTGTAACATAGGATCCGTAGGCATTGTACCATGGGACAAGTGTCGCACCGAAAGCACCCCAGAAAGAACCTTGATATCGCCATCAGCTTTGGTTCTTTTCTATCTTCATCTTGATGACTAAGATGTTCATTTCTAGATATGCTCACCGAAGGTACCGAAGACCACGAAAGGAAAGGTGTTTCCGACGATCCACTCGCCAACAGCTCCAAGGATCATCAGCATACAACCGAAGAAGAAAAACACCCCTTTAAAAGTCGTCAGCTCACGTCTACTCAATTTTGTTGATAGAAAGTCATGGGCTGACTCACCGGTAGATGCTGCCCCGTTGCCTCCAGCCCCACGCCAACCCATGAGGTCGCATGACAACGGAGTCAAGCTCAAGAGAAAGCCGATAAGAGCTCTAAGCCATGATCAGAGGCGCCCCTAGTGCCCTTGAGGGTCGAGCCACTTACAGCGGAGTTGGATTACCGAAAGTCTTGCGAAGATCGCCTTTGACGCGGTTCTCGGGCGAAAGGTACAGCTTCTCAAAAAGTTCCGGAGAGATTGAGATGCTCCCAGCGGTGCGGATACGCCTCAGGGCGTGATCAGGATGCTCATTGTCTCCCAAGTGCTCGCCGCCATTGTTGACATCGTACGGATTCAATCCTTGGCCAGTGCCGGTACCATTGGCGCCAGCGTGCCTGGAGAAATCCTTCTCGAGAGGCAAATCCTCGCTTGACTCGTGGTTGTTGGACATTTCGAGACGTTTAGTTCAGTCTGGCGATGGAAATATGTGTGAGGAAACGAGGATTGATGATTGAATGTAAGATTGAAGCGAGGTAAATAATGGATCGCGTCTAAACTGATGAACACGTGTACTAGGATGAAGCTTGGAGGCTAAAGATCACGCGTCTGGATATTGCCCGGGAGAATATTGTGAACAGTGAGAAATGAGAGTGGAACGAACCTCGACAGAGACAGAGAAAGAAATTGGCAGCGTTTCGTGGATGCGAGCTCGAATCTACTTGGGAGGGGGATTGGACCTCTACTAGTTAACTTGCACCAGCATTGACCTCCTCTCGTTCCCAGCTTCCTCTATGCCGAGTCGAGAGGAGGCCGCTGTAATATAGCTAGTATCACAAGCCACTGGCATTACTTAGTTGATGTGGGCTAGAACGCGGCCTTCAGGCTTTCTCTCCTCGAACTGCCCGGCGCAGCCTCCGCAGGCTGCGTCATGATAGCGAAGGGCTCCAACTGTATGGCGAGTACCTCTTACTCTACGACATACTGCACCAGGATGACCGCATCTGGCAGGCTTCAAGAGCGAGAGGAGTTGCGGATAGAAGATTCGGGTCAACGGAGATCATCGTCGGATGTTTAAATCCACCAACCATGTCTGCGCTCTTACCCCAGACGCAGTTGTAACGCCATGTGTTAGCTTGCGGGCCGTTTGTGGAAGGAAGAACATGCAAGATGCTGGTCTGGGGATCGACCCTGGGGTTTTGATTCGACGACGAGGAGTTTCCATGTCGTGATGTCGTGAAATGGGGTGCGGGGACGTTGGACAGTACGGCGCTACTCGTAACTTACACCCAGCCACGTCGCGTCTGCTGTCCAACTTTCAGACGATCCAAACAACAACAAGAGATGACACCGCTAATCCATGCGGAGCCAGCAACGTGGTAATAATCAACACACGTACCTTACGGACGTGCCTCCATGAGCTTTGATCCCCGCACCTTCCTAATCCATATGTAACCTGTTCACACATGATCGGACGAAGAACACCCGCTCCATCATCCCAGTGATCAAAAGGTGTAACTGTCCTACCTATCCGTCCTACCACTGCCCTGACTGGATCTTGTAGAGGACCCTGCGTAGGCATTTCTCCCGCCCACCTGCGAGACTCAATGCTGGAAGCAATATCCTTCTGTGTCGAAGCCTGGCAGTCAATGGTAGCTTCTTCTTGGTCTCTATTCACCGGTGGAAAATGCCCAGATTTACGACGGAATCAAGTCGCCGCATCTCTCCAGGAAGAGTATGTCTTAGATCACTCGCCGTGGAGCGCCAAACCGCGTTGTACAAATGGGAGGCCCACATCGAGAAATTAATAACGGTTTCAGAGTTCCCTCCATATGCATCTTATCATCTACATCCCGGAATCGAGAACCATGGTCTTGCGGCACTCATTATTGTCCAGCGCGAATTAATTGATGCTGTCACCGATACACGATACTTACTTGCCAGATTCGTATAACTTGGTTTGTGTCTTGATCTGTTTCAACCCTGATCTCTTGCGCGTCTGAGGTCAGGGTGAGATTAATCACGATCTTGTCCTTCTACCTGTCTTTTACCGCTGAGCGACGTGGGCATCTTCCTTGTAACCCGCTACCAAACACTTTCGCACCCTATCTGACGAGAGAACGATCAACTGGATAGGAGGAGAGACGGTGCTGCTAGAGCTGAGCGTACCCTATCATGCAAGCATCGATTGATTCGTGAAGTCTCACTCTTTCCTGAACTACCAAATCCTCAAGCTAATTAACTCCATCACCAAACCCAAGCTTTTTAGCTGCTCATAGCATCCGAACTACCCTCTTGTCCGATACATCGCCTTGGCTCCCTTGTTTTCAAATTTCACCTTCCCCCAGTCCCATGATTGATTGCACTGATTACAGTACATGCTATCGCAGCCACCATCTTTCTCGACGTAGAATGAGCATCCTTTTCCAGGACACTTCTTCGCTAAACTCTTCAACCTCTCCTCCGACGTCCTGGTCGATTGAGCATCTGGATGGCTGTCGTCATAGCTATCGCAGCTGTACCCTTCGTGCCAGGGGATGCGATGATTGAAGCACGAGCGGCTGCCGCACTCCTTGCACGTCACGATGGGGCTCTTGTATGACCAATGGATCTGGCCGGCGTCGCATGTTGACGAAAGACATGAGCGGTATCGAATGTGAGATTCGCGGGCTTTTTGAGCCGCAAGCTCCTCGAGTCTGTCACTCAGAGTAAGTATGCAGGGTAGGTGAGTGAGTGGACTACATTACCTCTCATACTCATCCATCCAGACCAAGTTGCTGATCTGCCGCTTGTTCAAACTCGCTTGACAGTCCAAGCATTGCACACCTTGCCACTTTCCATTTGCAGGAATCTGGGTCTCTACATGGCGCGCGATGCAAGATCGACAGACATTGCTCTCGTGACTACATCCGTCCATTTGTTCCGGAGTAGGAAACTGATTACTAGAGCCCACTCGTCAACAACAACAATCCATTTTCAAAACTTGACAGAGGAATCCACTTACTCTTTCTGGGGCTCCGCACAAATAAGACATTCCATCCCCTTCTTTGCAGTCCGGCTCGCGCCCTTTTTCTGATACCCAGGACCGCGATACACATTCTTCGCCTTCGACTTCCCAGTGCTCCGCGATTTCGTCACCCCAGCAGGTTCCGTCAAAGTCTTACCTCCACCACGGAGATCATAGCGGCTGCTGACCCCTCTCCGATTCGGTTCCTGAGCTCCAGGGGTGTCGACATCCAAAGCAGCAACCTCTTTTCCAACGCCACTCTGACGACCAGCCGCAGCCTGCGACTGAACCCGACGGAAGTCAAACTCGCGAGCTTTCACATTATCGGCAGATGAGCGAGTGAGGCGGGGACGGGGACTTGGACTTGGCGATCGGTCTTCTCGATTGCGGCGGGCACCCATGACTGTACCCTTGATTGGAATTTCGGAAGAGTCAAGAGTCTGGTTGATTACTGGCTTTAGATTATGGTTCGGTGAATAGTTTTTATAATCAGGCTGCGCAACTTTTCCGGAGGAGTGACGGAAAAGAAAAGGTGCCAAGGCGGTGGTTGCCTGACCCTGAGTCATGGCCCTGGCGCTAAGAGTGCGTAGCGAGGTGTGATTGGTGGAGTGTGATGACTGATGAGTGGCTGCCTTCGTTGACATTCATCAGGCAACGGCGCGTCAAACTTCGTTATTGTTGTCGCGACACAACGGCATCACCAATGTGATGTCGCCTCGAAGAATATCACGAAGGGTCACTCATGGTCGGAGCTCGGCTATCCTTACCACATGAGCTACAGCTGGATTTCCATACAAGGCACAGCAATGAGTACATCGAGCGTCTTGTTCTCTGAGCTAGACGCTAATATCTCCAAACCTACGCGTCGGGAGCACTGCGCTCAACAACCCCGTTTCTCAATCGTAACCTACTTCCACCGACATGGGCCTGGTGTTGGCTTACTTCTGGAACTTCACATTCTATATCCAATAAAGTAGAGAACATCACAAGACGGGCACTGACTGCACACACGAGCCCACACAGACGCAGTATCCCATGATCGGGCGTGATGTGATGCGATCCCTCAGAAATACATCTGAAATAAGGATCCACCTCCCGAGTGTCTGGAGACAAAGCGTATGACGACGAGCATGAAACGATATACTCGTGATTCCGTCCTCGATACTCGGATCATCGTAGGTCTGTCATTGATTTTTTTTAAAAAAAAAGAAGGGATGGTACCAGACTATGGGATATGATATGGATTGCCCTGATCCCAAGGTCTATTGTGCCTCTCAAGCATTTCTTGTCACTCCAGTACTCATTCATACACCTCGTAGCAAGACGCAGACCTGTTCTTTCGCACCAGATGATATGCCAAAGTCAGGGTGACCAACGATCTGACACGAAGCGTCCAGAGAAAAATACCCTACTTGGTGCCTTGTGTTGACATGCCAAAGGGCCAACATCAGATATCTGAACAGGTTGTGTTTCAAGATTTTGCTACATGTCAATAACTTGTGTCGAATGCTTCAGTGGTGCTTTTTTGGAGAGGCATGAAGTTCATCTGTAGGCCTCTTCTTAGATCTTCGAGCTTCTAGCTGGAGGCCTTTCATTTAATACTTCACAACAAGGTGTTCACCTCGAAGGGAGTACACGTGGCTGATATATAACTGTAGGATGTCGACCACAAAATCCCCAAGGACTTCGCCGGCCAAATTTCTGATTCGATCGATATGAGCAACTATACCATGGCCTAGTACATGGTGGTGCTAAATTGTCTGTTTTAGCACCAATCGATTTTCCTTATGTCAGTGACGATGTATGAGTGGTAAAATAGCATCACCCCAGACCATGGGATATCCCTAGGCGACAAGCGAAATCCTGCAAAGTATACTACTATCCTCCATCCAAGCGATCCTCGCGCCTCTGTAGCGAACGGCGACCCGCCCCTGCTATCCGCGAACACTGTTAACCCTCAACAATGTCTCGGACACTGTCGGTCCTCCAGTGATCTGCATCCTGCATAAAACCTCCGTGTCTGTGCCTTTCCACCGTGGAGAGCTCACATGGGTTTCATTTTATTCTCCGTGGTAATCGCACTGTGCACGAACCTGATACTCGCCTACCCGCCGTCGTGCAGCGAGATCTACGGCCAGCCCACCGCGGCCGATTGCGCCAATCTCCTCGCTCCGTACCTGGGGACAGGGGCGGAAAGGGGAGTGAGCCACTTCTTTGGGATCCCGGGGCTGGATCGACCAAGTGCGGGGGTGTCGCGGCCGCAGTACGCTCAGAAGGTCGATATTCCCAAGTTTTGGAGTTCGCGTAGGTGTTTGAACCATTCCTCCTCTCCTCTTTCTCTTTCTCTTCTTCTTCTTTTTTTCTTTTTCTGTTTTTCCATTCCTTTTCTCGGTAAAGCAAAGAGCAGGAGGAATTATAGAGATGCATGCTAAAGCCTCCCTTGGTAGAAGCTTCACCCGGATGCAGAGTAGCTCTCCTCCCAGTCGAAAGCCTGTCCTTTGAGATGTCATGGGACACTGGCCGCTACCTGCCCATTGCGCAAGTCGGACAACAGATCAACCACTACTGCGTCGAAGCGATGGGGCTCCCAGTCGCTGGGCGTGGGGGCGTCGAACGCGTTGGTAAGTCTTGTCGCCCCTTCCCCCTCCCCTTTTCCCTCTCCCTGCTTTCTTTCCCAAATATTATGGCCCAATTAAGACCCCAACAAAGGCGACAACGAAAACCTGCGCCTGATCCTTTACGCGCCCCGCTCACAGTTCGAAAACGAAATCACCGCCGACTACAAAGACAGCCTGCCCATTTCGATCCACGAAGAAGACGACCCCACAAACCATCAACCTGACAAGTCCTTCTCGAGCAAGAAGCGTCGAGGCGGCGGTACGGATCTCGCCACCGGCATGGGAACTCCATCCCGCACCCGCAGTCTAGGCGGGGGCTGGTACCTCGATTTCGACTCCCTCACCTCCGTCGAGCCATCCCTGACCGCCCCTGTTACTGAGCTGCAGAGTATGTATGACTCCATAGTGCAGATCGCGGCGGGGCAGCTGGGAAAGCTGGGGACAGCTGCGCTTGCGAGGCGGAGGATTGGATTCAGCTACGGGGCTTATAGGCTGCGATTGGAGTCCCAGGAGCCGATTGCGTGGACGTGGGTTGTGAATTTCGCGGAGGCGATGAGGGAGGTGGTTGCGAGTCGGGGTGCGGCGCTGTTTAGGGGGAAGGCGTATAGTTATTATTGGGAGGTCGCGGCGGTGGGTGCTGCGCTGACGGTGGGATGATGGGTACCGGGAGTGTATAGAGGATCTTGTTGCTCTCGTCTCCTCTCCAGAGAGGTTTCAGTAGGACGAATTCAGGGTTTGGTGGACTTAGCGTTGCCGTCACAATGCGTCTGTGTCCGATGACGGACGTTTGATAGGCGAGACCGGTGGTGCTTCTTGTCGATCATGAATTCAAAGCTTTCAAGGAGAAAGAACGTCGGTCGCATTATGGACGAGTTCATCAGTACCAAAATGGGGACTCATTGGCCTTCCAGTCCCCCAACCGACCGAGCGCTCTCCTACCCTCTACCTTCCCATTCAAAAGCGACACTGAAATTCCTACCGTATGAGGGGGCACGCAGATTTTCCCTCTTCCTAGTCTTTCGTTGTCTCTTGAATCTGGGAAGCTGGCTGGGTTCGCTGTTGGGGGAAGGAGAGGAGTAGGTAGAGATACTAGATCTATACTTGATGTTAGATGTCATAGCTTCCATATTTCGGGTCGTACAACAAATCACCGTCTTCTGCGATGCAGAGCCCGTGTAACTGGATATCTTTGCATGCATGCAGCACATATCGGGAACCTTAAAATCATGCATGCACGGCAACCCAAGTTCTCGATAATCCTCAACCTCGAAGTGGCTGCCACGTCAACCAGCCGGTCGTTCTGCAGACGGGGGCTTCCGAGAAATTCAAGCCATCCAACCGCACGAACCCGCTCTCATTTTAAGTAACGACGCGTGCAGGCCACTGCTATCGTTCTTGGCAGCTAAGGATTTCACAGTTCCGACCATCCGAGTGAGCATGACTTTCCGCACCTGAATGGAAAATGATCCGATTGAGACGCAGCATGATCCAAAGGTTAGGATTCTCTTTACTGCGCCCTCCACGCTACTCCAGAAAGCCAAATAAGTTGAACTAACTTGGTTCGACTCCCGTATATTCACGCCCCGTGAAGCTGTAGGTTTATCCGTGGGTTCGGATCCAACTTTTGCTTTTTAGGCGGGGTAGATGAATCGCAGCTACCAGCCAATTAGGAGATGCAACGACGCAGTGTTGACTATGGTGTGAGCACCTTGAGTGAATATCAGACGCCCAAGATCGGTGAATCGTGGTGCTCTCCATTGGCGCCATTCTGCCATTTGCCAGGCAAATATCCGGGCATGTCATCGACGATGGACCCCGCAGCTTCTATATGTTCGTGCTATACGAAGAACCTCCAAGAAGAAAGTGGGGAAGCAGACAGAATTATGCGGGGGAAACGGGGGAAACGAGAACGAAAAAAGCCGAGATAGCATGCTAATCAAACAAATAAAGATGATGCTGCTCTCGATTGTCCTACCTTACGCCCTCGTGTTTGCACCCTTATTGAGAACTCTCTTCGATTCTTGAAAAGTCCCATATCTTCGTCTCTATTGCATCTCAGTCATGGCTACCGCTACTCCCTACCCCAACGTGCACCAGATCGAAGAAATATTCCATGACCGCGACAACCCTACGGTCTTCAACAAGTTTCTCGCCGAACCGCTCGACGCGGTCGTTGTGGGTCAAGAATTCAACTTGGGCGGCCACTACAAAACAATAGAGGCGTTCCACGAAGCAATCTACGGCCGCATCACGAGGTCTCTGGATCTCGACACCATGCGCTTGTCGGTGGTCCGTGTAATTGGGGGAGGAAACTCGCCATGGGCGGCTGTGGAGACGTTGTGCACGGCGACAGGAAAGAACGGTGAGTGATTCGTACTGCTTGGTGCGCCTTAGGAGGATTTAATATCTCCCGTGGTTTCACTGCTTCGAGTTCAACCAAGAGTGGTGGTTGTGACACTGTGTGATCTTTGAGACTCGTTATCGAGACTGATTGGTACGAACGTTAGGTAAGCCGTATCATCACGAGTGGGTGGACCTCGTACGGTTCAATTCGGAAGGAAAGATTGTGCAGATCAAGGAATTCTGTGATACTTCGCATAACCATAACCATGTTGAGGCAAATGAAAGGAAGGGGAGCGAGGACAAGTAATTATCCGCGCTTGCGATGGTAATTAGGTCAGCTGCGAAATGTGAAAGTTACCGCTAGCAAGGAGAAGGAGAAGACGACAACTTGCGGTGGGAGAGAATCGATAATGTATGGAGTCTGCCAATATTAATGCTCGAAATAAATTCTTAACGGAGTTAAGTAGCCACTCAAGTCCGCGAATCCATGCCGTAACCCTAAGTCCAAGTTCTGCTCTTACATTGCTCGGTACCTACAGGCTACAGGGGTTGATCAGGGTTGCACGTATATCTTGGCAGCGAGCGCTTCCCGACGCGACTGATTATTTGTACCGCGTCGTGGAAATCCTCCCAATCTCATTTTCTGGCCCTCGCATTGCATCAACATGCCATCTGCAACAACGTCACGTCGACGACGGCGCGAAGAGCAATCGGACGATGAGCAGGATTCACCGCGTATTGCAACGCCCTCAAGCTCGGGGTCAAGCAGCAAGAGAGCCCGGCTCAACCTCAACGGAGATGCCGCTTCTACTTCACAACCCTCTTCTGGCGATCACGCTCATTATGGAAACGGCATATCTCAATCTTCACAAAGCGAGTCTCTGCGTGCAAAATCATCACGGCGGAAGCATCAGCCCGGTTCCATTGTTGGAGTCAAGCTTACCAATTTCGTCACTTACACCGCGGCCGAGTTTCGCCCGGGTCCAAGCCTCAACATGATCATTGGACCTAATGGGACTGGTAAAAGTACTCTGGTGTGCGCTATCTGTCTCGGGCTCGGTTGGGGCGCTCAGGTAAGCTGCATCTCAATCCAACAGACGGGAGTCTAATACCATCCAGCACCTGGGTCGAGCCAAAGAACTCGGGGAATTCGTCAAACATGGATGTCAGGAAGCAACTATCGAAATCGAGCTGGCTGGCGATGTACAATATCCACGAGTGGTAATACGCTGTCGGATTACCCGCGAAGGAAATAAGACATCGTTTCATTTCAACGGTAGTCCATCCAGCAAAAAGGAGATCCTGAAGGTAGCTCGGCACTTCTCCATCCAGATCGACAATCTGTGTCAATTTCTCCCTCAAGACAAAGTGGTGGAGTTTGCGGCAATGACGCCCATAGAGCTACTGCGGTCTACACAGCGAGCAGTGGCGCCACAGCAGATGCTGGATATGCATGACCAGTTGAAGGAGCTGAGAAGAGAGCAGAAAATGGTCGAAGCAGAGAATACGTCCAACCAGGATACCCTCTCAAGCCTCGAGAACCGTCAACGAATGCAGCAAGCCGATGTGGACCGGATGCGGGAGCGCAACGAAATTCAAGAACGTATAAGATTCCTCGAAAAGTCAAGACCAATCTGGCATTACCGAGATGCTCGGAATGAGCTTAACGCGGCAAAGGAGAAGAACAAGACGGCCGAAGCGGAATTGAAAGCTCTAAAAGATGAGGTAGAACCAGCGCTTCGAGCGGTAAATGCAAAGCAGGCATATCAAGCACGGATCGAGCAGGTAGTCAAGGAACGGAAGCAAGCTGCCACCAAGGCGGAAAAGGATGCGGATGCGCTAGACAGAAAGATGAAGGATCTCCACGAGCGTACCGTAGAGCTCGACAATGAGAGAAATGCTGAAAGTAACGGAGGTCGACAGAGCCGACAAGAGGTGGCGAGATTGGAGGGAAATATAGCGAGGCTGAAGAAACAGATTGACGAGCCACCACCCGACTTGGACATCTCCTCCTACAATGAGAAGATTGTAGGTAATCCGTACTCTACTTTCCACAGAAGCTAATTGCCCCAGCGTGAGTGTAGCCGAACAATCGACGAATACAGTGGGCAGGGTAGAGACATCCAGCGAAAGCAGACTGATTTGACGAGAAGAGGACGCGAAAGGAACGACCAAGTCCAACAAGCCCAACGCGATCTCCAGAACCTCGAGTCACAGGCAGGACAACAAAGCAGAAAACTGGCCAACCTGTCCAGGGATACACACAAAGCCTGGAGCTGGATCCAACAAAATCAAGACAGATTCGAGAAGCCCATATTTGGTCCTCCAATGGTCGAATGTTCTATCAAGAGTCCTCAATGGGTCAACCAGATAGAAGCTATCTTTCAGAAGAACAATTTTCTAACCTTTACAGTGCAAACCAAGCGTGACTACGAGCTGTTTGGACAAATTCTACACAAAGAGATGAAACTCAGTGAAATCAACGCTCGGATTGTTCCTTATGGGCTAACTGAGTTCCGTCCACCTGTACCAGACCACGAACTTCAGCAATATGGTCTTGATTCTTGGGCACTTGATCATATCAGTGGGCCAGAACCCGTCTTGGCTATGCTTTGCGGTGAATTGAAGGTCCACGCAACGGCTGTAGCAGAAAGGGATACGACACCGCAGCAGTATGAAATGATTAACAACAGCCCTATCGATAGCTGGGTGACCAGTAAGTCAGGGTACAAAATCATTCGAAGGAGAGAGTACGGGCCTGGCGCAACAACATCCCAAGTTCGAGGCATCAGGAATGCTACGGTCTGGACGGATCAGCCGGTCGATGTTGGTGCTACGCGAGACTTGCAAGACAACATCCAGGGATGGAAGGAAGAGATAGCTGCCTTGGAACAGCAGAACAGGGAGATGCAGGTCCAACTTACTGCCATTCGAGAACGGATCAGTGACACCAAGAAGCAACAGGTGAAATGAATTTAATCTTCGTCTTATGCATGGCTAACGTCTTGTAGGGCGACATGTCAAAGGAAAAGGGCGAGAAGCAAAAGATACTTGGCGAGATAAAGGCTTTGCCTACAAGACTTGGTATGTGATCAAGCTTGTCATACTCTCTCATACTGACTATCCGAAGCCCAACAAGAAGAAAAGTGGGAAGCAGCGCGAAAATCCCTAGACGGCATACGAGACAGAGTGAACGCCATAGACGAAAAGTATGACGCTATCACCCTACAGCGGGGACAAGTAGCACTCGATTACTTCGTCAGTCCCCTTCCGCTTTGGGCCCCTTGATACCGTAGCTGACGTCCCCCAGGCCGCTGTCGAAACCCTCCGTACAGCCCATTCTGACCTCCACACCGCCGCCCTCATGAACATTGAAGCAACCTCCGACATCTCCACTCTCATCGCCCGCAACAGCTCCGTAAAAACGCTCCTCGAAGCCAAACGTACCGAGGTGGCCAATTACTCTCGCGTCGCAGCCGCCCTAAAAACCAAAGCCCACGAAGCCCTCGGATTTGTAAAAGAACTTGTCGCCGAATCAGATGTCGATCCCGCTTACAAGGCCTTCATGGAGACCCTCCCTGCTGGCGCCACAGGCCAGGAGATGGAAGACGAGATCTCGGCTGAAAAAGCGCGGTTGGAGCTTACGCATGAGGGTAATGGAGGAGTGATCAAGGAGTATGAGCAGCGGCAGAAGAGGGTTGATGCTCTCAAAGCAACACTGGAAGAGGGTAGAGCGGCGTTCGAGGAAAGTGCCGAGAAGATTAAGACTCTCAGGGAGAGGTGGGAGCCTGAACTTGACAAATTGATTGAGAAGATCAGTCGGAGCTTTGGATATAACATGGGGCAAATCAACTGTGCTGGAGAGGTCGGGGTGTTCAAGGATGAGGACGATTTCGATGCGTGGGCGATTCAGATCATGGTCAAGTTCCGGTATGTTTCCTTTTCTCCTCTTCCCTGTCCTCCTTTCCTTCTACCTACCTCTATCTCCATCCCGTTCTTCCTCCACCCATCGATTGACAATTATCAGGGAAAACGAACCCCTCACCCAACTGGACTCCCACCGCCAATCAGGTGGCGAACGCGCCGTCAGCACAATTTTCTACCTCATGTCTCTCCAATCCCTAACCCGCTCCCCCTTCCGCGTTGTCGACGAGATAAATCAGGGCATGGATCCGCGCAACGAGCGACTCGTACACAAACGCATGGTCGACATCGCGTGCGGGAATCATTCCTCGGCCAACACCGAGGTCGATGGCGATAATGTAAATGAAGACGAGGGTGAGGCTGATACAGGAGGGGGCTCACAGTATTTCCTGATTACACCGAAACTGCTTAATGGCCTGGAATATGCACGCGGGATGCGGGTGCTGTGCATTGCCAGTGGGGAGAAGATGCCGACAGAGAAGAGCGGTATTGATTTTGGGCGCTGTGTGGATATTGCGAGGGGCTTGAGAGGGCTGGGTGGTGGGCCGATGGGTGGAGCTAATGGGGTCGCTGCCGTTGGCTGAGTGGGCGAGAGGAGTCGCGTGATTGGGTTGGCTTTTGTATCACCTTACGGCAAAGGAGGAATGAGGAGGGGGAGGTCAGTTCTCTGCTAGCTGTACTCACGGAGGGTTTTTTGCTCGCTGAGAATGTAGATAAGATCTACAACACGCAATTAATCCGTTTCGGATCTTACATGGATACTTCCTTTAAAGTTTCCTTGCAGCAATGGTCCACGACTGATGCTCAACTGTCCTTTCGCGACCATGGCTAGTCAACCATGGCTAGTCAACCATGGCTAGTCAAGGCGGCGGTGACATTGGCCGAGGCCGTGGACGTGGACGTGGCCAGCAACGAGGTGGAGCTCAGTCAAGGTCAACAGGATCAAAATTCTATAATTAAATCGCAGGTAGAGAAGACGTCAAGATCCTACAGTAAGGCGGCGAAGAGAGGAGGTGGGAGACTGCAAAGACCTAGACTCTGATCCCGTCGGCGCTCATTGATGTGTCGTTCGACGTGGGAGCATCGAAGAGCGAAGGCGACTATTCCATGGAGTGAGGTAAGGAAGAAATTGAGCCGGTGGGGCTCCTAGTCGATGAGATCACATTGAATTGCTAAGGATCCACAAACCTCAAATCCAAACAAAATCCCAGCAGGGTTCTTCCGTCAACCAAAGCGCTGATGATATTACGACTAAAATACAGAGAGAGATTGGGGAGGTACTCGGGAGTAGTTCCCGTTCAGATCCCTCGACATTAAATGCCCACTCAACAGATCGAATTATATGTATGTGTCGTTTGACACAAGTTCTACCTTACTTGTGTTCTTTTTCATCACCGCCAAGGTCTCGGCTGGCTGTGGTCACCACAACACAGGGGAGGAGCAACGCCTAGTAAGCTCCGGTTCTGCCTCTGGGAAGCTCACATTCCCCTCGCTCTTAGCTCTAAAACCCACTCTGTCGTAGTGATGGCTGGTGTTCCTGAACGCGTGGCTGCTCTTGGCCCAACGATTGAGAAGCTTATGAGCATTGGAGGTACCGCAGGCCTGTCCTTGGGTATTCTGCAACATGGCAAGCCGATCTACCATGCCAACTATGGGTTCCGCAATGTGCAGGAAAAACTACCGATGACGGAAGACACGATTGTTCCTGGGTGCTCATTGGCGAAGGCAATGACTGCAGCAAGTATCGCTCTGCTCGTCGAAGAGAATAAACTCACCTGGGACACTCGACTCAAGGACATACTCCCAGAGTTTGGGATCAAAGATGACATATTACGCAATCACACAACCGTTGAAGATCTACTCTGTCACCGTACTGGCATGTCATGGGGCGATAATTACTATATTAGCAGTGAGAACAATGTCATCATACCTGGCAAGGCTGGGATGAAGTACCTTAATAGCCAAGAGCCCATATCGCCATTCCGGGGACAATTCCGATATAACAATCTTCACTATGAGCTAGCTGGCTACGTTATCGAGAAGATCAGTGGGGAAAAGTACTCAGACTTCGTCACTTCACGGCTCACTCAGCCAATTGGTATGCCACGTACTTCTTTCAAGTCTCCACAAGCAGGCACCGACAACGTTGCAACATGTTACAACGTGCTAGACGACGGCACTCCGACAGCCATTCCCTGCGTGAAGGCTGGTGACGATGGATTCGGTGCTTCGAGTGGTGGTATTCGCTCTTGCGTCACAGACCTCCTTCGACTCTATGGCGTCTTCCTCGCATCTGCCAACGATCAGTTCGCCAATGAACGAACGTCGACCAAAGATTCCCCTTTGAAGCAGGTAAATTATCTCATGTCCGCCAAGATGCCCATGAGTCAGCCGACCCGCTCAGAAACATCGTATGCGTTCGGCTGGGCTCGAACTCAACTTCCTGGAAGAATGGGCGCCATAGGATGTAATCCTGGCCTTATGCCAAGCGGTATGCCCATTGTTGGGAAGGGCGCTCCATCGCAGCTAGTGATATATCACCAGGGAAGTCTACCTGGTGCTTTGGCTGCAGTAGTACTGCTCCCCGACACGGAGAGTGCGATCGTAGTCTTGACGAACACTTTGAGCCTTAACGACACTCCAGACTGGGTCTCTCAGCTTGTTCTCGAAGAGATGCTTGAAGTGCCTGACAAGAATGATTACGTGGCAGCTGCTACGACCAGTGTCGCACAAAATGCCAAATGGTATTCAGATACGCGCGAGGAGCTCTCCAAAAGCCGCAAGACCAATACCTCCCCAAAGAAGCTAGAGGAATATATTGGGACTTACTGGGACGCTATCCATGTCGTGAAGATTGAAGTATCTTTGGAGGAGGGGAACCTGCATTGGGCCTTGCAGGGACTACCTTCAGAGAAATTCAGCCTTGAGCATTACGAGAATGACACTTTTACCTGGCTGCAACCTCGCAACGAGCTTGCAAAGCGTGGTCGCTGGGTCGATCAAGGGGCGGATTTTTGGAAACTGCGATTCGAGGCGAACAGTGACGGTGAGATTGAGAAGGTCTTCTGGGTTCATGACGTCGGCGTGCCGGCCGTTGAGTACAGGAAGATCGTGAAGGTTGCCTTATGAGAAGAGGAGAGCCGGAAGTTTGGCACGCCATGGCGGTGACGCAAGATCTGATCTTCAATCCAGTTCCGGTGGCTTAGGAGTATTACTCCCGCTGCTACAAGCTCTGCTACAAGTATTTATATTGATCATGTGGGCTCCCATGCTTGTATCGGCAAATGAGGGTCAAGATTCAGAGCTTGTCGGTGAGTCACAACCTGGGAGGTTTCAGTGAGAGTTGCCTAGGACATGTATTGTGGGCAGGGGAGGGGAGCGGGGACATATTCTGCTTTCAACTCCGCGATTAGATGATCATAATAGCGAAGAAGTGTAGCCAATCAAAGCACATTCCAGGCTTAAAATGCTGCTGAAGGCCACTCCTCCAACGGTCGCACCGCCGGTGTGGCACTCGTTTCTAAGTGAGCCTCTACTCTAAACTAGGTCCCGTTCATCATCCTCGGCCCAGCCTCCGGGCGCCTAAAACGAATTCCAGCCACTATCGGTGTTTGGGTTATAAACAGGATTTGAAGATCAACGAGATAAACTTTCACGAGATGGTAAGAGCGGTCGCGGACACCATAGCCGATAAGGGTCCTGACCATGGTGAAATAACCAAGGCTCGCAATAGTGCACTGAACTATTAGTGCTATTAGTGCACTATCGGTGTAAACCGATAGTTAATGATTTGATGCAGAGCATGATGATTAATAATTGATGTGACTAATGCTGCGTACTTCCTTCATTGCTATGTACAAAATTCTTGATGTTTTGAGCATGATCGGTCTGTAAACAATGATTTTGCAAAGCAAAATGACTCTGCAAAATCGATTTCGTTGAACAAAATGATTCAACAAAACAGTTTTCAAAATTTAATTACTTTTTTTGTTTTTGCGACTGAGTTACGAAACGAAAAAACAAAAATCTTCAAAAAAAATGAAAACGTCGAAAAAAATCAAAAACAAAAAATGAATGAACGAAACAAAAAAAAAACGAAAAATAAAAAATGAAATAAATGAAACATTGATTTTTTATTTAATTAAAAAATCAATTTTTTCAAATTTTTTTCATTTCGTCATTTTTGCATTAACATTCATGTTTAGTTTGAACGAATTAATGTTGCGTATTTTTTTCATTGTTATGTACAAAATTTTTGATGTTTTGAACATGATCGATTTGTAAACAATGATTTTGCAAAACAAAATGATTTTGCAAAATCGATTTCGTGTAACAAAATGATTCAACAAAACAATTTTCAAAATTTAATTATTTTTTCACAATTTCAAGACACGTCGAAAAACGACGTCGTCGTCAAAAAAACGAAAAAAAAAACAATTCAATCGTTTTGATGATGTCGCGATGCATAAAAAATATATTTTTTGTTATTTTCGATATACAACAAAAACGTTTCGAATTTTTATTTTTTTAAAAATTTGATCAAATCGTCAAAAACATTCGCATTGCGAATTTCAATTGCAACGTTTCGACGAAAAAAATGATTTGAATAATGATTTTCGAATTTCAAATTCGTAATCGCGTTTTGTAATACGATGATGACGTAATTTGCATTGAAAAATTTTGACTGATCGATTTGAAATAAAAAAAAAAACGTTGAAACAAAAAAACGTTCGAAAAAATTGCGTAATGAAATCAACGCACAAACGACATCGTCAATGATCGCAATGAATATCGAAATTTTTTTGCGAAATGAATCGATTTTCGAAACAAAAAACGTCAAAATGAAATGATCGTCGAAAAAAATCATCGAAAAACGAATAACGTTTCATTTGTTAAATTCGAAAATACGATCAACATTTGATCAAATAAATTCATCAATACGCAAAAAATTTGCAAAAATCAAACAGAATGCGACGTGCAACGTTGCATTTCGTTTGATGCGAATATCGAAAAATTGCAAAATATTTAACAGAATATCACGAATAATAATTTTTTTTTCACGTTTTTCGTTTTTTTCATACATACGTTTGATTTTATCGATTTCGCGTTGCAACAAAAGCTCGTTGAAAATGTTGAAATCGAAATATTTTCGATTCACGCAAACAAAACGTAATGTCGTTATATAAATTTTGATAATTTTCGATTTGAATTGTCGTATGCTCAACGAATTCATTCAATCGTCGATAACGAAAATGAAAAAAAAAAATGTTTGAATGTCATCAAATGCGCAAAATTTCACGTATGATTTGATTGCGAAATTGTATGTTTTGCGAATGTTCGAAATCAAATCTCATCACAAAAAACGTGTTGTCATTTTGTTCAACGAGATTTGAACGTATCAATATTTTGAAACATCGTCGCTGAATGCAAAATTTAATTCGAAAATTGATCATGACGAGTTTGCAATTGTGAATACTCTGTGACGAGCGTACTATGTGTTTGGATCCTGGTAGGTGTTTGGACCCTTATCTTATCACACCGGGATCCTGGCCCGGATCCCGGCTATGACCAAACCACCTACATATGACCTGCCAGGCCCCCATAGTTAGTTCTGCAGTCTAGAATCCTGTTGTTTACCCATATCATTGCATGGCACCTTACATTATTCTAGACTCTTACCAAACCCATCGGGGTATGTCTTCGTACATGCCTCAACCATAGCCTGAAGGCAGGCAGTTGGACCGAGCACTGCGGACTCCATTTCGCAGCAGAGCTTCGTCGACCAGGACCAGATATCTGGGCCACCAACGAATCTCGATTCCTCCCTCCTACACGCCTACTCAGACCAATACAACAACCTACCTATCGCTCGTTTGTGATACGCGAGATTAAATAAGCATTCACACCCCCCTCACCTTCAGAAAGTGGATTCCGAAACCTCATACCAGACCTCAGAACCGTCACGATAACTCAGCACTCGAACCACCTACCTGCTTCGAGAACCTTTCGAAATCCTTACCTATTTCCTAGCAAATCGGCCGTCTTCTCCAACCTTTGCGATACGAACGATGCATTGTCCAGAAGTTCAGAAGCGAGCAGACCCCGAGATCGCGAAAGCCGAAATCCTGAAAGCCAAACAACGGCTGCAAGTTCTACGTCAACGACGAGCTCAAAGAGAGGCTATCGAAGCTGCAAGACCTATACCAACACCCCGTGATATCGGTATATTCGATCCAACACTCATATGTGATATCCAGGAGTTCGATCTATATAGTCAAGTAACAGGCTTTCTGCAACACCTTGAGCGCCAGCAAAGTCAACACCAATATCGGAAGTCAGATGTGCTCGCTCTGTTACCCAAATGCCTTCGAGGACCAGCTTTCGTATGGTTCAATAGTCAGTCAAGTTTCACCACCATACAGGACTTCGGCCGCGGCCTAGCATGTGCATTTCCTACTACCTCGCTTGAACCCGCACCGAAAACACCAAATCAGTCATCTACTACACCTGCTTCACATCCTCCGCCTCAGTATCACTCGTGCGTCGAATGCTCCGCCCAATTCTCCTCATTAAGTCGACTTCTGGAGCATACCAAGCAAGAGAACGCTTGCTCCAGGGCCGTCTGCAAGCATTGCGAGCAAGGCTTCAACTCCAAGAACAAGCTTCACGAGCATATCCGCGAGCAGCATACTCAGAAATCGAATACCAACTCGAATCTCCGATCCCCTACACCAGAATCTATGTACAAAACCAAGGAGAAGCCAGCAGTTTGCCCGCCTGCTCCGCTTGCTCCACCGACCCCCCCTGCAACACCAAAGCCGATATCCTACCCTGCATCGATATCACCAAAGTGTTCGCATCTCCCTATTGCGACACCCAATATTACACCAAAGCAAGCGGAGATAGCAGCGATGCTAGCCACACGAGGTTTTACACCAAAGCGCGCCGAAATTGCAGCATTCAATTGCCCGCTTGCTCCACCGACCTCCCCTGCAACATCAAAGCCGATATCATGGCCTGCATCGATATCTGAACCAGTATCACCGAAGTGTTCGAGTCTCCCGATTGCGACACATAGAACCACACCAGAATCGATGGAGAAACTACCAGCTTCACTTACACCTTCGGCTTCACCTCCTCGAACACCTGTACTAAAACACCAGAAACCTTATCTCACTATCGATGACCTGATCCGCATGTTTCGTGGGAAGCCTAGGCCATTTGGCCTACATTCGCACCAAAAGCGCCGTCCTTCTCCACGAAGCCCTGGCACTCTCTATCAGTCTCGCATCACCGCCTACTTCCTGCCTGCAGCCAATCAGAAGGCACCGATTAGTCAGGGTCTGAAAAGCTCGAATCCGAAGAGTTTTCAGCAGCCTACGCCTGCGGAAACGATCCGTCCTGCTCTGCCAGAGAAATCGGCCATTTCACCATACAAAAAGTCAGGCATCTCCTACACCTCGCTGCAGTCAAGGTCCTCATTCCTGCAGTCAAGGTTCTCATTCGCATGGTCTCGGTCTACGTCTCCGCCTGCGTCTCCGTCTACATCTCCGCCATCCTTTCGATCTCGGACCCCAGATCACGTTTGTTGCATCTGCTTCGGTCATTTCAGCTTTCGCAATGGCCTGTTCAACTACCCACGTTCTAGCCAACGATACCCCTCGAATCGCCGGCCGATGAGAGGAGGGAGAGATGGTTAGTCGCTTCGGAGCGAAGCTGGGAGAGAACGGGGGGTAATGTGACGAGCGTACTATGTGTTTGGATCCTGGTAGATGTTTGGATCCTTATCTTATCACATCGGGATCCTGGCCCGGATCCCGGCTATGACCAAATCATCTACATATGATCTGTCAGGCCCTCATAGTTAGTTCTGCAGTCTAGAATCCTGTTGTTTATCCATATCATTGCATGACACCTTACATACTCGTCAACGATTTTATCGTGTTCATCACGTGAAAATAAATCAATCAAATAATTGAATTTCGAATTTAATCATTTCATTTCGACGATGATATCGTGAAAAACAAACAACATGACGACGTTTCGAAACGACGTCATTGTTAAATCGTGTATCGTGTTTTTGATAAATTCAAAACAAACGATTTAATTATCGCAATGAATAATGATTTTGTTGTTTTCGAAATGAAATAATTATTAACGCAAAATTTTCAACACAATTCGCATTTTTTTGATTTGAATATCGAACGTGCGATTACGATAACGAATTGAATATCGTAAATTGAATTTTTCGAAAAATTTGTTTTGACGATTTCGAAATCAAAAATTTTTTATGTTTCAATTGTCTGAAACATTTGTTCAAATGTGATTCGAAAATCGATACGAAATCGTTCGCAAAATCTTCACGTCGTTTCATTGAAATAAAAACGTTTGTCATCATTGCAAATTCAAACGTATTATTTCGATGATTTTGCAAAATCTGTTGACGTTTCGAATTCGATTTCGAACGATATAAAGTGAAATGAAAAAAAAACGTTTCGAAACGACGATTTTCGTGCAAAAAAACAAAAAATTCACGAAAAAATCGATTTCGCGATACGTGAAAAACTTTTTGATGAAAATTTCGTTGACAAATTTTACTGTTTTCGTCAACTTTGTTGAAAAAAATTTGATTTTTATAGTTTCGTTGTCGAGTTCGATGTCAAGAAATTCGAATTTTGTGTCAGATTTTTTTTTTTTCGTTTGTTTCGAAATCGAAATTTTGACAAACATGTTGTCATATTTTCTTGAATGATTTCGAATTCGTGAAAAACTTCATGATGATCAAAAAGTCGTTCAAATAATGAAAAATTATGCAAAATTCGCAAATTTCGATCAAGATTCAATGCAACGTCTTAACAAATAAATCGAATAAAAAGAAGACAATACGTAAATCGAACGATAAAAACAATTTCATATAATACATTTTCATTCATTCGAAATCGAATAATCAACGATTCAAAAAAATCATCGAAACGTGTCTGAATGTATTGACAAAATTTTTTTTGAACATAACAACATCACGTTTTTGAAATATGAATATCGCAATGATTTCATCGAACGTTACGTATTTCAAAATTTTTGCATTTTCAATAATGTTTTCATTGATTGAATCGTTTTTCGAATACGAAAAATCGTGAATACGTTTTTATTCGTCGTCGTGCTTGAATATCAAATCTAAAAATAAACAAATGTAATGTGAAAAGAAAAAAAAAACATTTTTGACATTCGTTGAACAACTCGCTGTTTGTTGAAATCGACAATGAATATATTTGAAATTTCGTTGATCGAACGATGATTAATAAAAACGAAAAATTTTTTATTTTCGATATATTCGACGTTCGCGTTTCGCTTAATGATGTCGAAGCAATTTCGAAACAAAATGTTGATCGAAATGTTTTAACAAATAAAATTTTCATGTTTTGATTTTCAATGACATTTTGATTTCGAAATCGAAAAAATTGTCGAAAACGACGTCATATAAAAGTTTTTCGACGATCATTCGATTGACGTCGACATGATCATTTTGAAAAATAAAAAAAAAAGAAAAAAAGAAAAAGTCAAAAGAAAACGCATCGATCAATCATTTGACGATTTTGATATCGAAATATTCGAATTTGTTATGATTTGATTGTTGACATTTGATGCAAATATATTTTCCTTTGCAAAATTCAAATTCGCAACGATTGTTGTTATTGAACGCGTGACAAATTTCGTTATTGATTGTCAAACGATCGAATTTCTTTTTGATCGTGCGTGAAATGAAAAACGATTGCGAATTCGTCGATTTTTGATTAAATTCGATAATGACGATATTTTTAAACATTCATTCGATAATATTGTGTTTGATAATTCAATTGATTGCGATATTTTGATCAATGCGTATGATTCGAATTAAATTTTTTCATGTCAAATCAGAATCGATGATCACGTTTTGTAAAAATATGTTTTCAAAATGCGAACACGATATTGATTCATGACGTAAATCAATTCGTATCGCATGTTCGAATGAGCGAAATCGAACACGATGTTGCAATACATTTTCAATGACGTCAACAAAAATGAAAAATTTTTGAAAATTTTTGCACGAAAATCGACAAAAACATTGAACGCTAATCAAAAAAAAAAAAATTTCGAAAAATTTTTGAATTTCAACGTGTCGTTGTACACGTTTTTGAGCAGACGCAACGACACGTTGAAATATTTTCTTTCAATTTTCGAATATTCGAAATTGTTGTTCAACAAGAAATTCGTGCGAGTTTTCGTCGTGAACGCAAAGATGAAAACTCAAAAATTCGATGAATCAAAATATGAATTGATCAAATCGTGCGTAAAAAACACGTTTTGAAAATAAAAATTTTGAAAATCGAACGCAAAAAACACGACGAGCAAAAAAATAAAAAAATGTGAAAAAAAAAACAACATACGTTGAATAACGAAATTGATGTTCAATTGTTTTTTCATTTTTTTGATTTTCAATTGACGACGAAAATCAACATAATATTTTTTCAAATTTTGAATTTTTGTCGTTTTCGAACGTGATCGTCGAATTTGAAATTGATCGAATACGTCGTTATCGTTTACGTCGATAAATTCGAAATCGTCGTGAACGTCGAAATCGTCGAGATTTTCGATTTGATTTTCGAAATGTTCAAACGAAAAAAAAATCTTGCGACGAAAATTGACGACGTCGAGAAAAAGTTTATTTTTCATGAAAAATTGCGAATTGATTTCGAATCGTGAAATCGAAAATTCACAAATTTCGTTTTGTGACATTCGAAATTACGCATACATTGATTTCGAACATATTATGAATTATCAAAAATTATGATGAAATGTTCGCAAAATCATGATGTATTTTTTGATTAATGACAAAATTGACGTATTGTGTTTTTCGTTTGATTTGAAAATCGCGTTCATTTTGTCTTGTTTACGTTTTATGTTTAATTCAAGTATTTTGTTGTTGCAAATTTTTTGAATTCATTTGTTGTATTCATTTGTCATTGTTGTTTCGAAATCACGAATCATTCGAAATATTCGTGAAATTCAACATTGTTCACGTGATCATGACATCAAAATCAATTCGATTTTTCACATTATAATTATATACAACAATATGAATTGTCGTCGACATTGAATAAATCAAATAACATCGTATATCATAAACGTATAATCAACATTAATTCGTTTGAATCGATTGACGATTGTTTTCTAATTATTTCAAACATTTTCATTTTTTTTCATGTAATTCGACATTATTTTTTTTTTTTTTCACGAACGTGTTAATTAATTCATCAGAATCTTTGTGAAAATTGATTACGATTTACATTCAATTTTTCAATCGTTGTTTTCGCACGTCATTGATGTTTTGTCAAATATTTTTTAAATTGTCGAAAATTTTTTTGATTTCGAATGCATTTGTTTTGATTATTATTATCATCAGTTTTGTATCATATCATCGACGAATTTTTCAAACAAAACGATTTTCGAAAATCAACGTAATTCGCGCAAATGAACAACGCGAAAAATTGATCGTTCATTGTGATATCGAACGTCTTTTCGTTTTCATACATCGTTTTATTCGACATTTGCAATTTATCGTTCGACATTTTCGTCTGTGTTGAAAATTAATCAAGATTTGAATATTTACGTTTTCGACAAATTTATCACGTTTTTTATCGTTTTTTTCACAGCAACATCGTCATCGATCGTTTCGACATTTGATTTAAATGTTGTCGTTTGTGTGTCGTTTTTTTTATCAATCGACGAAAAAAAACAAAAAAACGATGAAATTAAAAAAATTGTTTTTTTCGATTCAATCGAAACAAAATCGTTGATGACATTATTGTTCAATTTCAAATTTGAAATAAACGAAATGCGATTTTGAAATGACACAAATTTTCGAATCGAATCACGAAACAATTGACTCGACATCGATCGAATTGAATTTTTGAAATGAAATTTTGTGATTTGTCTGAATTGATTCAAAATTGTCAAAAATTTCAAAATGTATTTATGTTTGTTCGATATTGCTGTCGACGTATCATTTTCATTATTTTTCAATTTGATTCGATTGTGTATCGTTTTGCGAAAATAAATCGTCAATTCGTTTTGCATTTTTGATTTCAGTTTTTTTCATATCATCATGTATCGATCAAAATTGTTTATTTCGTGATTAACAGAATTTTTCAAAAATGATGTAATCGTATTTTTCTGTTTGATGTTTTCAAATGACATTTTATTTCGAATATTCTCAGACGAGTATTCGAATATTGCACAGTGAATCATGATGAAAATGAAACACATTAATCTTGAACGAAAAAAAATGAATAGATTTTTGTTGATTGATTGATTTGTCAAATCTTTATTCGATTTACGATAATATATATCGAATATCGCGTGAACAATAATATTCGTAACAAAAAACGATGATTAAAATCTCAAAATAACGTCAAATTTTGACAATGAAAATATGTGTTTTCACGACAAAATTTTGTCAATTTCAATTTTTGAAAACGTGTTCGTGAAAAAATTCAATTGTCAATTCGTGTGAATTTTTCACAATATTGAAATCATAATGAATCAAAACAAAATTTTTGATTTTTGTTATGATATGAAATTTGTGCGATTCAATATTGTCGTAAAATTTGTTGTTCGTTAATAATTGTATTTCGTAACGAAAATTTAAATCGAATTTAACGAATTTCAAATTCGATTGAAATCGCGTCAATTTTCACGACACGATTTTTGTGTCATTTTATTTTTTTCGAGCAATGAATTCAGATTCGATTTATAAATTCGTTAAAAACGTTCGAGTTATGTTTTGATCAAAATGTTATTCAAATCGATGCATTGTTCGACATCATCATAATCACTAAATAATTCAATGTTTTGATTAACATCGCGCGATGAATTGAAATCGATTTGTGTTTCGTTCAAACACGACGATTTAGATTGTTTCAAAAATATTGTTTTTTATTATGATTTTCGAATTCGTCGACAAATTCGTTGACGTCGAAATTCGCGCGAACATGTTCATTGATATGTGAAAATCGAAATCGTTTTTCGAAAATTGCAAAAATATCACGTGTTGCGTTCACGAACATTTGTTTTTTTTTCTGATTTCGCGATGAAAATGATATTTGAATGATGCTATCATTTTCATTCTGTATAGCGATATTAGTTTGATATTCGTAACATTGTCAATTAATTTATTCATTACGCGTTTGATTTTGCGAAACGATATCAAATTTTCGTCGATTTCGTGAATTTGATATCGCGTGTTTTGTGCGATTTCTAATGATCGTTTGCGACGAAAAATAAAAAAATAACGTTTTGATTCGTGATTAAATGTTTGTGTATCGCGAAACTGAAAAAAAAAATTCACGTTTTGATTGTTTTCGTCGACGCGTGTGTTCATCTCGTTTGAAATTCTTTGATTCTGTGCGTAATATCAATAATTATCAATATTGTTTTCTGTCAAATCAATAAAATACAACGTATCAGTTGAAATGAACGCGTCAAAATTTTAAGTTGAAACGACGTTTTTCGCTTTTTTGCAATGAAATTATTAAAAAACATAATTGTGTTTGATCAAACACGACGAAAAAATATGTAAAATATATCGTAAAATATGTCGCGTGATGTGTGATTTCGATAATTTTTTATTGAATAATTTAAAACAAAAAATGATAAACTGTTCGTGTATGATAGAAAAAATAAAAAAAAAAAAAAAACGAATTCATTTTTTTTAAAACGAGACGATAAACAAATGTTCAAATTTCGCGTTTTTAATGACAATATCACGATCAGAAATTTTTCGTTAATCGTCAAAAATCGTTAAAATCGATTGCATCGATTAAATTATTTTAACGCGCAAATAAAAATTTCTGTTTTTTAATCGTTATAACGTGTTTTTCACGCGTTGTTATGATTTTGATTGTTGTGAATTCTGTTTTGAATAACATGTCGTTTTTTTTTTTTTTACATTTGATTCATTTTTTTAATGACATTCGTTGTAATCAAAATATCGTATCAAGATTGTCATTCGTCATGATAAATGATAAACGTGACGTCAAATTGATTCATTTTAACGAAATCGCAAATTTCAAATTACAACGATTTTTCTTTTTTCATTATTTTTCGTATCATTTTTGTACATCATCGTTTCGATCGAAATGATCATTTTAATGTCAACGAAATTCAAAATCTGTGTCAACAATTCAAAAAATTAAAAAGATTGAAACGACGAATGCAAATATTGAAAACGCGTGTCGAAAATTTCAATGTTGTGAAATCGAAATATCGATCGATGAAAAAATTGCAAAAACGTGTCGAAACGATGAAAAATCGTCTCGAGAAAATGAAACACTATTTTCAAACACTGAATGAAATAATGACGATTTTGCAAAAACTGATCATTTTTTTGATTGAAAATACACAAATTGTCGAAAATTATGCGAAATATGTTGTGCGTCGAATCGATTTGTTTGATAACAATGTGTAATTTTACGAAATGAATTGAATATTGACATCAACATTTTTGACGCATTGATTTGAATTGTTTTGATTCAAATTGAATTTGTATCAATAATTTTAACATATAAATTCGAATCGAATTGATTTAAATTTGACTTGATCATTGATCGCAATTCAATTCGATTTTCGATTGTAATTAAATTTTCAATCAGAAATCGTTTTGCGTTTTTTTCGATTGTTCGTCGTCACGATGTTTCGCGTCATTCTTTTTCTGTCACAATTAACGTTGACAAATTCTTTGAAAATTTTCTTTTGAATTCGACGACTCATGAAAATTTCTTTTTTCAAAAAAATTTTTGTTCGACATTGAATATTCAATGACGATCGTTTTTGCATTTGTTTTTGTTTCGAAAAATCTTTTGATGAATTTTGTGCAAATTACAATGTGATTAATAATGATTTCAAATGTCATTCAAAGTTTGCATCGTATTTTCGCTAAATAAATCAATCGTAAAAAAAATGCGAATCAGATTCAAACAATACATTTCAAACAAAACGATTTTTCAAAATCGAATCGAGTTACATCATTGTTTTTTACTGTTTTTCAGTTTGTAGTAAATAGTCTCTGTGACGAAATCGAATTTCAAATTTTTTTTCAGCATTTTCATAAATAATTCAAACTTCAAATCGTTCATCGTTATGTTAACAAATGATATGTCGATGTTAATCAATTTTCGCATTTTGCATTTCATGTTTATAATTTTCTTTCGACGTTTACAATTAATAATGACTTGATCGAATTGAAAAAAAAATTCTTGTGATTTCAAAACTGAAAAAAAATCATCACGTTTTTTTTTTTTTTTGTTGTTGTTACATTTTTGTGCTCAATAAACAAAACACGTTTCAATTCATGTTTTAAAAACGTCACGAAAAACATTTTCGAATCGTTCGATAAATCGATCGAAAATCGATTGCAATTTTGTTTTAACGATAACGTTGTTTATTTTGTCGTCAACAAATATATAAATTGCAATCTCGATATTTAATACAACATTGATTTTTTTGTACATCGTTTCGTTTATATTCAAGTTTCGTTGAATGCGTTCATTCGATCAATAGTCGACGATTATTTTTTGTCAAATTTTTTCGCGAAACATGATGATGACAATCATGAAAAATTTAATAAACAATGAATTAATTTGATTTTGTCGAAACAATCGACATTTTATCAAACAAATAAATTTCAATCGATGATCACGTCAAAAATATGTTACGTTTTTGTTCAGAAACACATCGTTTCGAAAATTGAAAAAAATAACGCGAATTTGAATGATAAATCTTTTCGAACGCGTGATGACAAAAAATCGTCGTTGAATGTTTATCGAAACGTGTTTTTCGTTAATGTTGTTTATTGATAATTTTTTCATTTCAAAAACAATCGTTCAATTTATATTTTTCACGTTCATCGATTTTCAAATAAGCGATTTTATTGATAAAATCGTCATTTCATCAATTTCGCATTTTCTTTTTCGATTTCTTTTCATGTTTTCGCATTTGACGCGATTTTATTTTCGTTTTTTATACGATTTTTGACATCGAGTTAAATGTTCTTGATTTCAATATTTTGAAAATTTAGCGATTTTTGATTCATTGATGCGAACAAATGTTCATTATCGTTTTTTTTTTCAATTATTACGTCATGAAAGCTGAAACGCATTATAACAACAAAAAATAAATGTATCAATTGAATTTAGTTGTCGTGATTGTTGTCTTTTTCAAAACTTCAAATTTTGTGACGAAAAAAAGAAAAAAAGAAATTGTACGATGAGAAATGAATTTCAAAATGATTTTTTTATTGTTTTCGAATCTTTTTGAATTGTATTTGCTTTTTGATGATTCGCATGAATAAATGAAACAAATTTCAAAACATGAAACATGTCGATCGATTTCATCGATTTATATTTAACAATGTTGAATTTCTTATTTTCAATTTATTTTTCTATTCACACAAGCAATATCACGATTCAATTCGACGAAAACTTTCAATTATTTCAGCGATGTCGTATGTTTCGTTTTTGTTTATTCATTTATTCATATTGTCAACATCATACGTCAACTTTTTCGTCGAATTTCGAAATGAATGTGACGACAAGTTCGACAAACACGCGTTGTCGTCACAATAAATTTTATTTTCAGAACAATGACGAATACGATTTTGTTGAATTTTTTTTTTATTTTTTTTTCACATTGTTGTATTTCATTTTTCGAAATAAAATTCAATTCATGTTTCGATCGTGACGTTGTTCGATCTTTTTCAACGTAAATAATTTCATTGACGTCATTATTTTTCATCAATCGTTTAATTTTTTTTGCAACAATTTTTTAGAATTTCACATTTGTTACGATTTACGCAATTTTTGATTTCGAAATAAACGTCTATATTTCAATATCTTGAAATTTTAACGATTTTCGATCAATTGATGCGAACAAATGTTTTTCAACATGTACATCGTCATTATCGTGAACGCAATCTTTTTTTATTGAATATTTTCTCGTTTGTTCGTCAATCAAATCATTCGTTTCGAAATTATTCGAATCATGAAAAACGCAACGATTCGAAATGAAATTGATCATATTTATACGATCGTTGCGATTTTGAATATCATTTATTTTTTTCATGTCAATCATTCATACGATTTTTTCATGCTTGAACATGCGTTTATCGTTGTTTTATTCGTTGTTTCGTTTTTTTCGATTCATTTTTTCGAAATTTATTTTGATTTCGAATGTGACACGAAAATGATCATTGAAACGATGAAAAATGTGATTCGTTTTCGAAACACTTTTGTCGAATTGATTTTAATGAATGTCGTGACGTTCATGTTAAACATAATTTTCGTTCGTGTCGTCAAATTTTCGTTGTCGTCAGAAATTAAAATTTTCATAATCGAAACGATTTGCAATTCGCAAAATTGTCGACAAATTATTCGCTCGCGTTTCATCGAATTTTTATTTTTATTTGACGTGATTATCGCACAACGAATGTTAATCAATGTTTTTTTCAAAAATCAAACGCATATTTTGCAAACATGAATGAATTTCGTCGTTTCAAACGACAAATTTATGATAAATGTTTTTCATTTTTTTCGCATTTTCGAAATCGAATGATTATGTTCAATTTCGATTTTTCGTCGTCAAAATTTGAAAAATTTGAATTTGTTCGAAATCGACGTTCACGAATTTCAATTTGCAAAAAAAAAATATAAAAAAAAAACGCGCGAACACGTTCGACGATTGATTCAAACGATCGATTTTTTCATTGAAAACGATATGTCGTTTCAAAAATTTTCAATAAAAAAATTTTTACGAACAAACGAAAATGAATGAAATCGTGAATGACTGCGCGAAATTTTTTGTATTTCAGCAAAAAAAATTTGTTTTTGATCGAACGCAATTTTTTTTTACAGAATTACGTGTCGAAAACGAAAACTCATTACATAAACGAAAATTATGTGCATCAGTTTGATTTGATCGCGATGATTGTAATTTTTTTCAAAAATTCAAATTTTGTAACAATGAAAAAACAATGAGAAAAATTTGATTTGAAAATTTGAATGAAAAATGCTTTTTTTATTTCTTATTGAATTTTTTTGTATGTATTTTTTTCTTTGCAATTTTAATAATTCGCATAGATAATTTTCAAAACATGAAACATGTTGATAAATTTCATTGATTCGTATTCGACAATGTTTTGTTTTTTATTTTCAATTTATTTTTTTATTCACATAAATAACATTACGATTCAGTTCGACGACAATTTTCAACTATTTCAACAATATTGTATATTTCGATTTTGATTGTTCATTTATTCATATCATTCACATCAAAAAGACAACTTTTTCGTTGAATTTCGCAATGAATATAACGACAAATTCGACAAACACGCGTTGTCGTCGCAATGAATTTCATTTTCATGACAATGACACGTATGAATTCGTCGATTTTTTTTTTTCATTTGTTCATTTCAATTTCTTTATTTATCTTTTCACATACAGCATAATTTTTTTTCTGAATTCAAAAACTTTCAAATAAACGATTTTATTGATAATGTAACATTTCATCAATTTTTGATTTTTTTTTACAATATTGTTTTTGAAACACAATTATTTCGATTTAATTTTTGTTGTTATTTTTTTCAATTATTATTTTTATTTCAGACTTTTCAACATCGAAATAAATATTTTTAGTTTCAATATTTCGAAATTTTGAAAATGTTCGATTAATCGATGAAAACAAATGTTTATCAACGACGATATTAACGACGACATTATAAATATCATCAAAATAATTTTCGCAAATTGATTATTTTTAAATTTGCAATCGTCGACGTTTTCGTTTCGATAATTGTCATAAAAATGAAACACGCAATGATTCGCAATGATAAAAAACACATTTATACGATCGTCGAATTTTTGAATGTCGTTTATGTTTAACATGTCAATAAATTTTACGACATTTTCATGTTTGATCATGTATTTATTGTCGATTTATTCGCTGTTTCGTTGTTTTTCATTCATTTCGTCGAAATGTATTTTGACATCGAATGTGACACAGAAAACATCGTTGAAATCGTGAAAAATGTGATTCAATTTCGAGACATTTTTGTCGAGTTGATTTTAATGAATGCAATGCGAATTATGTTGAACATAATTTTCGATCGTTTCGTTAAATTTACGTTGTCGTTTGAAATCAAAATCATTTTGATTGAAATTTTTTGTAATTCGCAAAATTGTCGAGAACAAATTCGTTTTCAATTGTTCAATTTTTTTTTTGTTCGATTTGATGATCGTTCAACGAATTTTATTAATCGTTTCGTCTAAAAAACAATCGCATACGTTACGAACGTGAATGAATTTGATCGCGTCGAACGACAAATTGATAATGAACATTTGTCATTTTTGTCGCGTTTTCGAAATCGAATGAATTTGCTCAAAAGCAATTTTGATTTTTTTTGATTTGTTTTTTATGAATTCATTCGAACGCGAAATTCACGATTTTCAAATAACAAAAAAAACATTGTAAAATGTCGCGCGAAAACATGTCAATCGTTTAATCAAAACGATTGAATTACAAATTGAAAACGACATATCAATTCAACGAATTGCGATAAAAAACGAAATGACGAATAAACACGATTGAATGCAATCGTGAATGATTGTTCGAAATTTTTTATATTTAATCAAAAAATTTTTGTTTTTGAACGAACGCGTTTTTTTTTTTTCAAAATTACGTGATCGAAATCAAAACATATTACGAAAACGAAAATTTTTTGTATCAACACGATATGATCGCAATGATTGTGATTTTTTTCAAAAAATTCAATTTCGAAACGATGAAAAAAAATTTGATGTGAAAAATGAATTTCGAAATGAATTATTATTTTTCAAATTTTTTTGTTTGTATTTATTTTTTTCACATGTTTATTATTTTGCATAAATAATTGAAACGAATTTCAATACATGAAACATGTCGATCGATTTCATTGATTCGAATTTGACAAAATTTTGATTTCGCAATTTATTCATTTATTCATACAAACATTATCACGAAATCAGCAAAACGACAATTTTCGATTTTTTCGATTATTTTTCATTTTTTGTTTTTTGTCAATTTAATCATTCGTATCGTCAACATCACAAATCAATTCGTTCGTCAAATTTCGATATCGAAATGACGAACAAATTCAAAAACAAATGTTGTCGTTTCGAATTGTGATGTGTTTGAATGAATTCGAATCGATTAATTTTTTCAAATTGATTTCGAAAATTTGCAATTCGACAATTAACGCAATCGCGTGAAAATCAACAACAATATTTATCGTGATTCGCATGATCATTTGTCGATTCATTCACGCAATAAACATTGAATAAATGATTCAATGAAAATTATTGTTTGCATTGATATAACAGAAAATATCAAATCGAACACACACGCAAATTCGTTTATATATTTTATTCGAATTGTCAATGTCATTGCTGATTCGAACACGCGTGTTTTCAGAAATTCGTGTATTATTGTTTGTTTGATATTTGATCGTTCGATTTCGATTTTTTTTGTATTGTTTTTTGCGAAACGACGCAAAAATCTAATAATCGAAAAATTTTGTTGTGTACGATAATCATCAACAAAACATCACGATATTTTCGACAAAAACACAGATACGACTGAAAAAAATGAATGATTGACGATGTAACAATTGTATTTTTGTCGCGTCGAAATCTAAATTATGATTAAAACACGTCAAATTTTGTCGTGAAATTTATGACGCGATCGCGACGATTCAATCACGCAAAAAAATGTTGAAATTTACAAAAAAATCAATTGTATTCGCATCGATGTTAAAACAACTTTAAAAATTGACGCGAAAACAAATTTCGAAAAATATAAATGAAAATCAGATTTCGACAAACGTCAACAATGTATCGAAATTGTATGAAAATGATCATGAAACGAAAAATCGTTGAAACAAAACAATAACATACGAACAAATCATTGACAAAAAAGTTGAAATATCGTATGTCAATATCGACATAACTCAAAAATTCAGAAATTTTAATGAACATTACGTCGTCATTTATCATTTTTTTCAAATCGAAATCGATTTCGTTTTCGCAAAATATTTATTCAATATTCGTGTAACGAAAAAAGTTGTGAATAATTTTTTTGACAATTTCAAATTAAAATTTTTGTGACAACATATATTTTTCAAAAATGACGAAAAGTGATTGAATAAATTTGAACGAATGAAAATTGAAATTTTCGACGACGAATGATTCGAAAAAAAATTGAAAACGATTGTTAACGCACGTGATGTTGCGATTAACAAATACAAATTTTATTATAAAAACATCATTAAAATGATCAAATTTCTCATGAAATTCAAGAAATTCGTGAACAATTTAACATATGTTTCAGAACGACGATATATTACACACAATCTTAATGAGTTCGATGTCACAAACGATAATAAAAAAATCTGAACGAAAATGCATATCGACGATTGATGATGACGAATTCAAAAACAATTGAATGAAAAATCGATCGTGATATTTATTTGTTTATGAATCGACGAAACGACATTGACGACGATTTGCGAAAAACAAAAATTATAATCAATATATATAAACATTGACAACTTGAATAAAATCATTCGAAAACAGCGAGAACGTTTCAACGTGTTGTTTTTGAACTTGATATCAATATTCAAAAAAACAAACAATTCGAAAGATTTTGTGAAAAACGAATTTTATCACGAATCAATGAAAATCATGTTGAAACGTAAATTTTTCGTATTCGAAACGTTCGATGTATTTTCGCTAATAACATTTCATAATTTTGAAAAAATATGTCAAAAATGAATTGAAAATATTATGTGTTAACGACAAATTGCGATAATGTCATTCGATATTAATTGACATTTTCGTCGATTATTTCGAACAAATATTGATCATTGATGTAAAAAATGAACAACATTGTTTTATTTGTTATGTTTCAAAATCAGAATTTGAAAATTTACAAAAATTTTGAAACATTCGAATTCACGAAAAAATCAAACGACAAATCAAAAAACAACGCATCGAGCGATGAAATAAAAAAAATAAAAAAAAACACGAATACGTCAAATCAGTTCGAAATTTTGCATAAAAACATCATCTATTCAATGTACATGAAAAAATGTTTTTTGATTTGTTACATCAAATGTTAAAAAACATCGCGAACATCTATTTCAATGAATGAATGAAAAAAGCAATGATTGCAAATTGCACGACGAAAAACGAAATTTTTGTGCAATTGAACAAAACATATCGTCGCGTTTCGTTTTATACAAAATTGAATGAATTTAAACATTTCACAAAAATGAATAAATGACAAAAATTACAACATAAACAAATATTGCGTCAAATGTTATCGACGATGACGTCGTTTTTCAAAAAAACGAAATCAAAAATATTGTTTTGTATCAAAATTATGATCAATTTTTATCAAATAACGAAATCGTATTCGCACACAAAAAAAACGCTGCGACAAATAAATTATTATTTAAAATTTTTTGACACGATCAAAAATGTTTTGCGATTATATCATGCAAATAATCAATTCAATCAATTCAAAATGCACAATTTCGTGCATTATATTCATTTCATCAAAAAATTCGAAATTTTAATTTTTTTAAACATCGACATTGACGAACAAAATCACATAAATCATTTGAAAAAAAATTTTCAACGTATCAATAAACGACGAAATTTCGAAACGCAAATATTTGAACATGATATTCGAAAATTGAACGTATTCGCAATAAAAAATATGAAACGATATATCAAAAATTGACAACAAAACGAAAACGAAATTGATAAAACGTTAAAAATCAATCGAATCACAAAAACGAAAAACATTGAAAATTTGAAATGATCGCGTTCAAAAATTGAATTGCAACATTTACGACGTCAAAAATGTAATTTCAAAAAATTGATGTTGAACGTCAATAACAACGAAAAAAATCGACGTGTTTGATATGTTGCAAATATTAATCGTGTTCATAAAACAAAAAAAAACGAAAAAAAAAATGATCGATTCGATCGAAAATGTTTTCACGAAAATGATTCGAAAATTTAATTATACATTGAAAAACAATGTTGATTGAATGATTCAATGTTTTGTACAAATGCATGAAAATTTGAAAATGTGAAACAAATTGAAAAAAAATTTCAAAAATATGCATCATTTTATCGAAAAAATATTTCGATGTATTTTCGATTGACAAAAAATAAACGAACGTTGATGCGATTTTGTATGAATTCAAAAACACGAATCAAACAATTTTATGCGAAACGACGAATTTTATTTATTGAATGAAAAAATGATAAATCGTTTAAATTTGATTTTGATTATTAAAAATTCGCGAAATTTTCGAAACAATTTTGAATCGACGAAATACATTGAAACGTTGATTTTATTGTTACGAATACGTAATAAAATTCAAATTAATTCAATTCACGATATAATGAAAATAAAAAAAATAACATCAAACGATTGAAATTAATCGACGATTTTTAAAAATCGACGATTTTACGTTTTGTCATCATTAATTCGAAATGTTCATGTAATTTCGAGAACAAAAAACATCGACGACATTGATTATATCAACAATATGATCGATTGAAATCAATTTCAGAAATTGTACGATAGAAATTACATGAATAACGACATGAAATTCGCGAAACAATATAAAACGACAACAAAAAAAAATCAATCAATGACATCGATTTTGAAAAAAACGAAAATGTCGTAAAAAAAACGATTGTATCGACAGATAAAAAAAAAAAACGAAATTGTTTAAATTACTAAATAAATGACATTTTGTTTCTGTATAAATTTGATGTTAAAAAAAATATTTTTATTTGTAAATTTTTCATATCGAAAAACGAATAAATAATCGAGTTTCGCGAACATGCGTTGAGAATATTCGATAATTTCGAATCGATTTTGAGCGTTCGAATATCAAACAAAACAAATTTTGATTCGCAAATCGATGCGTCGAAAAAACTTTTTTTCGACGAAATTTTTGAAAAAGCAAACGTTTCGAAATAAAACGAAAACGTGTATTTTTGTTAATTCGAATACGATTTTCTATTTCGAATGTGATTCGTTTGCGAACAATTTGTTTGAATTTGAATGCATCGTTGTCATTGTTTTTCTTGACGACAACGACATTGTTTTTGTTTAAAACGAAATTGAATTTGATGTTCATATTGCGACGACGAAAAAACAATAAAATCGAATTTTAATTAAGTCGAACGAAATATTACATCAAAAAGTGTGCGAAAATCGAAAAATTGAAATATGTTACATCAAAAATTAATGTAAGAATTTTTACAATTGACTTTTGCAAATATTTGCAAAAGAAAAAACGAAAAATGAAAAATGAAATAAATGAAACATTGATTTTCTATTTAATTAAAAAATCAACTTTTTCAAGTTTTTTTCATTTCGTCATTTTTGCATTAACATTCATGTTTAATTTGAACGAATTTTCGATGTTTGCACTATTAATGTAAATCGTAAAAATATTTTTTCAATTTTAAACATATATTCAGAATTGTGAATTGTTAAAAATATCAAATCTGAATGATAAATAACGAAAAAATTATTAACGCGAACAAAATATCATTTTTGTATAATGATGTTGCAATAAATTATTATTTATTGACGTATTTTACATGTTGTCAAAAACAATAAATTTGTATTGAAAAACGATTCGCATATTCGAACGTAAAAAAATTTTCAATCGACAAACAATTGTAACACATTTCAAGTGTTACATTATTTGCATTATATTTTTATATTCAAACAACGTCATTAATACATCTCAATATGAACATTAATTCAGATTTCGAATTATTTGTTGTTTTCACAAACTCTACAATCGATCAAAAAACTCTTTGAATTAGACTGATGATCAAATCGATCTCAAAATCTCGCAAATTCACTGTTCTCATGAACACGATTTCAAATATTTCAATTGCGTTGAAAACGCGTCATTTTTCGCAACGACGATCTGTAATGCCGTCAAATCCTTTTAGGTTTGCAAAACGACAACGTATCAAAATCAATTTGATCTCGAAAGTCTTTCAACCGTTTTCAAACGTCAATTCTCACGAAAACGACGAAAACGAGCAATTGCTTGATGATTTGAACATGTTATTTTCGTTCGTATTTTCTCGTTCGAATTTCACATCGTCAGAATTTTTTCGAGCTTCGTCTGTTGTTTTTGCGGCCCGTTCGAAATCGTCAAACATTTACGAAAACATGAATATTGTGCTTGAGTTTGAAAAAAAATAATTTAAATGCAAATATTGCACGACATTTTACAAAACGAATGAAAAAATCAAAATATCACGAAATCATTTGCGAATCAAGCATAAAGTCGATTTGATCGATCGCAATGTCGCGCGCATTGCAATTTACGATGACAAAATTCAAATCGTTTTTGCTCGAATTTCTGAAAAAAAACGATTGAAAAAAAAACGCTATACGATGAAATACATAATTAACAATCTTGACAAAGCGCAACTTATGTATTTGTATTTTCGTTGAATTATTTCGATCAATGTGCTTTTGAATCAAATATGTTTTATTTGTTCGTTTAATCGTACAAACTGATATATTAACAAATCGAAAATTTTGACTTCAGAATTTTTTTACATTACATCAGTAAATTCGCCAACGAAATGTTTTTTTTTTCTGTCAATATCATCAAAGCTCGAGTTCATTCGTTTTATTAAGAAAAACAAAAACGCGTGCGTCAATTATTTAATTCGACAACGTTTGATATACATATTATTTGCGATATCTGAACGTCAAACAACAAATTCGCGTTTCTTGATGTTGTGACTCATTTCGTTGACGAAAAAGAAAATTTTCATACATTGCTATTGATTTTTAGAAAGATTATCGACGTGCATAATGAAAAAAATATGATTTCAATTATTTGAACGATGCTTGAAAAATACGAAATTCGAAATAATTTGAATTATTTCGTTATGAATAATGTCGAAAATAACGATACGATGTTGATCGTCATATCGAACAAATTGCGAACGATTTATGATATTCATTACGATTCAATTCAACATCGTTTTCGATGCATGAAACACATTATCAATTTTTCTGTCAAAATTTTTTTATTCGATGATCATTCTGACAACGAAAAAATACAAAATGCTTTCGAAAATCTCAATGAAAAAAAGTTGATTAAATACAAAAAATTCGAATCACAAAACAAATTGCATAATATCACGATTTACGTCATACGCATTTCTCAACGCATTCAACGATTCAAAGCATTAAGCAAAAAAATCATGTCTAAACGAAATCATCAAATCAAATGAAATTTCTGATATATAATGATTGATTGAACGATTGCGAAAAAGAAAATTAAAACAATCATTCAATTTTTACAAATCGAAAAAGTCGATTTGATCAAAAATTATCTGAATTCAATTGACTGACGAACGTTAAATGATATACGAAATTTCTTGAAATCGTTTTACGAGTGTATTTTATTCATCGAAAATCGAAAAATTACGATCAATCGATCGTTTTCTGTTATGAACTTTTTATTGAATCAATACGTTGTCGAAATCACGAAATTCGTCGACAACGATTTCATGAAAACATTCATTGATATCGACTGAAAAAGTTTCAAAAATATTGAAATAAAATCATCGATTTGATTTTCGTTTATATCGTCGTCATCGTATTGAATTCAATTCAAAAATGAACTTATTTCGATCAACATTGAACGATGAGTTGAATAAAAAAAATCAAAAAAAAAATGCAAAAATTGTGACAAATTTACAATATCACGTCTGTTGAATTATCAAGAATTACAATTTTCGAAAATCAAAACGAATTCAAATTCATGTTTTGAATGATCAAGAATCGTGAAATGATATCAACAAACGAATTGAAACAATATTTCAACGAATCAATCATACAAAATCGCGTTGATCTTGTTGCATGATAAAAAAATCAACGAATAAAATTATCGATTCTTACACGTATGATTATGAGCGTGTTTTCGATATCAATTATGTTTTTCGAATTTAAACGTGTATTTTCGTTTATCAAACATACAATTACGTCAAAACGAATTTCAATAAATTTCGAAACAATTGAATGAATAAAATGCTGTAAATATTGATTAAAAATCGAAATTTACATCAATACAAAGCTCATCGCTCTACTCAAGCTGTTAGACGAAATGAAAATCGAAAACGTAATATAATGAACGAAAACATCAAAAAAACGATCGACGAGATATAATTGAAATGAAAATATCAAAATTTGTCATTTCATTAATAATGTCAACAATTGATGTGATTTCGATCGATTTTCGCATCGTGTAAAATTTTTTTTAGTAATTAATGTGATGCAAAGTCGATTTTGCACGATTTGCATCATTGCGAATCTTGAAAATAATCAATGAAATATTGAAAAAAATGAATGAAATAATATCATAAATGCATCGCATTTTCAAAGAAAAAACGATTTTTTCAAAAAATATCACGTTTGATGACGTCGAAATATTTTTTACATGCAAATTCGAAAATCATTATTTTTGATGAATTTGTTTTGTTTGCATGCATAATTTTGCATGACGCGAAAAATTTCATGAATATTGAATTTTGAATTACATCAATAACATGATGATTCGACAAACTCAAAATTCGCGAATGATTAAAATGATTGATTGATTGTTTAAAAATGATGAAAATTTATCGATCAATGCGTTTGATATGATTTTTGATTTTTCTTGTGTCGATTTTCAAAATGATAAAAAATTCAATTCATCGAATTTTTGAAAAAACACGTTTTATCGATTATGAATCACGATCAAAAAAATAATTCGAATGATATCAATGATATTAAATTTCAACAAATTTGCACGAATCAATTTATACGCGTTGATGAAAAACAACGAATCGTTTGTCGAAATTCATATATATTTTTACAAACGACAAACGAATCAACAAATAATAAAAAATGATAATTTCGAATTCTGTAAATGCATATTTAATGACTTGTTCATTTCGTTCGTAATGTTTCACAATTTATCAAATGACATCGAGAACGTGATATAATCGAACGAAAACATCAAAAAAACGATCGACGAGATATAATTGAAATAAAAACATCAAAATTTGTCATTTCATTAATAATGTCAACAATTGATGTGATTTCGATCGATTTTCGCATCGTGTAAAATTTTTTTTAGTAATTGATGTGATGCAAAGTCGATTTTGCACGATTTGTATTATTGCGAATCTTGAAAATAATCAATGAAATATTGAAAAAAATGAATGAAATAATATCATAAATGCATCGCATTTTCAAAAAAGAAACGATTTTTTCAAAAAATATCACGTTTGATGACGTCGAAATATCTTTTACATGCAAATTCGAAAAATCATTATTTTTTGATAAATTTGTTTTGTTTGTATGCATAATTTTGCATGACGCGAAAAATTTCATGAATATTGAATTTTGAATTACATCAATAACATGATGATTCGACAAGTTTAAAATTCGCGAATGATTAAAATGATTGATTGATTGTTTGAAAATGATGAAAATTTATCGATCAATGCGTTTGATATGATTTTTGATTTTTTTTGTGTCGATTTTCAAAATGATAAAAAATTCAATTTATCGAATTTTTGAAAAAACACGTTTTATCGATTATGAATCACGATCAAAAAAATAGCTCGAATGATGTCAATGATATTAAATCTCAACAAACTTGTACGAATCAATTTATACGCGCTGATGAAAAACAACGAATCGCTTGTCGAAATTCATATATACTCTTACAAGCGACAGGCGAATCGACAAGTAATAAAAAGTGATGATTTCGGATTCTGTAGGTGCATATTTGGTGATTTGTTCATTTCGTTCGTAATGTCTCACAATCTATCAGGTGGCATCGGGAGCAAGCAATGGTCCTGTATCGTCATCATCGCTCACTTACTCTATTTCTGCACACTTATCAACATTGGCGAATGTGTGATTCCGTTTCCGATCAATCCATTGATTTCGATCAATCCTGCACCAGATCCCACTGACATGCCAACGGAACAAGACCTACTGGTTTTCAATGCTACGAGGAATATTACGTGCCTTGGTTCTCACACGGACATAGGATGGAATCTGGATTTTACAGGGAGACGGAACCTGGCAAGGCCAATCTACGATGGGCGATCAATGCAAGAACTCTGTGCACATCCGACCTACGGCGGAAAAGCCAGCTTCCCCAATTTTGACGGATACTGCCATGAGGGCGATGTTTTCTTCGCGGGATTAGGCAAAGATGTAGGATTATTACGGTCCATCCTCGAGTGTCGCAATCGATGCTTTTGCAACCATGGTCTTCAGGATCCCCATCAACAGCCAAACTCGGTCGCAGAGACACGGAAGACAGTTGTGCGTACAGTAGGCACCCACGCCAATCTGGTTATAGCTTTAGACCGGAGACAGAGGGTGCGAAGCGGACGGCCGTACCTATCTACACACGTATATGGTATAACAGGACCGTTAGACTTATTATACAAAGGCACGGACATAGGCATCACACCAGGCAACGGCATTCGGTGCCAGGGACCGTTACCTGATTTCCCCCTACCGGATGGATTCGACCGAAATGACTTTGCCGATAATCAAGAACTCTGTGCTACTCAATTAGCAGGTGGCAATCCAGCTGCGAACGCTGGTGCTTTTTGTTGGCGCTTAAGTCCTTCCTCCAGCGATATCGAGCGACTCATTTCTTTCGCCGATGACCAGACGCCTCGGCTATCATGGACATGGGGTGGACAGAACGGCGGTGCTTTCTTATTCTCGGCAGCTATTCGCTTTCATTGCTGGAAAACTTGTCTTTGCGAGAACAGAACCAAGCTGAAAAACTATGTAGACCCTCAAGTGCGGATTTGGGAGTTTCTGATCGCCAAATTCCCCGACTTGCACATTTCCAAAGGAAACCAATGGCCTTTGGGATCTTCGACTGACTCGAAAGGAAAGACAAGGACGAGCTCCAGAGGAGCGAATAATCCGTCGAACCAGTGTGCTGCCACGCCAGATAAGCCTGCAACATGTACGGCTCCATGGCCATTGGAGGTTCTGGGGCCACTGCCAAAAGCACTAGAGACTCTTGACCTTGGTTCCGCCAACCCACCTCCTATCGAAAATTGGGATCAGGGTAAAAAATGCGGCAACATCTGCTCTAACTACAACGACTGCGGAGCCGACTGCCTTTGTAGGTTTCCAACCAGCTTGGAGGGACGGACTTATGGATGGGATCTGATCGGCCACGTGCCTCGTTGCATGGATATCACCTCTGTTTTGGGTTGAGTCTCGGAATTTGGGGAAATCATTGCGGTCTTGGTCGTCAAGTAGAGTGCCCTTCAGCCTCAACACTGCACCTGATCGGGTTGGCAACGACCGTTTCGCCCATCAATTAGCCTTGAAAGACCAATGCTTGTCCGTATTCGTATGACCGAATCATTGTATGGTGAGCTTGGGAGACATCATCATAGAACATAACTTTGCCTGGGCTTCTCCAATGACAACTTAGTGCTGCTCGACGCCCGAGCAGGTTGACAGTCCTAGTAGCGATGTATTACCGCTGCTCAACGCCCGAGTAGGTCGCCAATCCCAATAGCCGATGTATATGTATGTATATATACACATAGGATTTACCACACTGACACCCCCATCCACTATCCTGACACCCAATCTCGCTCGATTCGGTAAAGAGTACCCTCATCAGCCGAGCGATTTCCGGGGAAGGAGCCCCATTCTCCACCAAGGATGGCGCCAAAATCCTAGTATCATCGAACTTTCTTCAATTCGCAAAGGCATAGTGTACTCGAAAGTACCATTCATTTTTCATGATTCGATGTCGTGTAGTTAGATCTACCGATAATCGTACGCCTTTTCTGTGCCATGGTTTCGGACATTTCAATCAACGAAGCCGTTCTCTGTTCAGGTATCGAATGGTCGATTGTCGTCGGTCCAGGGAGTCAGTGTGAAGATAGAGGTGGCTTGGAGGCAGAGGGGCCAGGGTAGGGGTGTCAGAATAGGAGAACAGGATGTCAGTTTAGTAGTCGCCTACATATAATTGCGGACAGAGCATCTATTCCAGTGCGCTAGTCACCTCAATCCGCCGATCGTGGGCACAGGCCTGACTCTCACTTCAATGAAACTCGCAGGACACTTGCCATTGACCTGAGAGGAACTAATCACCAAGAAAGACTCAGCAATGTGGGCCTCTACCGCAGTTCTGCCTTTTAAACCCAACGATTAGATAAGGTAGTCACAAGGAGTTACGGGCTTAATACGGAGCAGCTTGATATCTGATCTCCGCATGTGGACATGCTGGTTTGTTCGTCTTCCACGCCTTGCGAATTGAGAACCGTAACGCGAGCAAGGAAGATGCTTTGCGAGACCAGCCAGTGCAATACACCCGCTCGACCACAGTCTCTGAAGCAAATTGTCCGCCTCTTCAATTTGTCTAACTGCTCGGTACGCTTCCTCCAACGCTTCCAGCTACATAAAAGGAAACTGCCCGGATCGTTGAAGATATACATTTGTCAAACTGAAACCGTAGATTCGTGTAGTGGCCAAAATTGACGCTACCCTTCTGCCTTTGTTGTCGCATTTTCAAGTAAAGCAACAATTTCCTGACGGAGACTTATCCATCCCTGACACTTCTCAATTCGTTTTATTTTGAACATCTGCTGTTCGATGTGATTTAATTTCCTACCCCGGGTTTTAGTATCAGATTCGCTCTTTTGAGTACTTTGGTATTCCAAACGAAGGTAACGAGCACGTTCTGCATTGTCAGCCAGGTTTGCAAGATTTACTCCGAATAAGTCTTCCTCCTCTAGGTTTTGCTGAATTCGAGCGGACAGAGACTTGGTTTTCTCCATTTGCTCTCTCGCCAAGTCAAGAGCAGAGTGGCTGTCATTGTCAACGGCATGCGGATCGATATTCACGACTTTTAATAGGCGATTGACGTGCAAGACATCAACCGGTAAGATCGAGTCTGGGCCAAGAGGCGGGTCTCGATCTGGACATGCTGCCATCATGAGCGCTGAGCGGCCATTCTCTATGTCTTTCGCGTTGACATTTAACCCTCTGTCTTCGTTGTCCAAGAGCAGTTCCACCCTGTCACCGACTTGCGGGACATTTTTCTGTGCGATTGCCAGCATGAGAGCTGTATGCCCTTTCTTGTCTTGAAGGTCCAATTTGGCGCCTGCATCAATCAGCGATGTGACTGGTTCCAGGTCCATTGGATTGTAGATGATAGCGTGCATTAGGGCTGTACGCTTCAGGTCATCCTGAACATCAAGTATGGTTTCAGGGTAACTGAGTAGCCTTTGCATAGTAGCCACGCTATACGAAGATTTGAAAGCCCAGGTGGCAATCATGAGTGCTGTTATGCCATCCTCTGTGGGTTTTGTGACCTTGAGATTGCCGTGGCGATCGAGAATTTCGATTGACCTTGCATCTAAATCCAGAGCAGCCAAATGAATAGGTCCAAGATGAAACCCTCGGTGTGTTGGCTCCTCCAAAGCCCTTTCATAGCGTTCATGATAGCGTTCCAGGTGTTTTGGCCCAATCTTTGAGATTGGCATCCATCCAGTGTCACTCAACCAGTACTGGTCGTTGACCTCCAGGTCTTTCCTAGCGATGAGGTATTCAAGGCTTTCGTAGCCAAAACCGCAAATTGCATAGACTAGTGGCGTATAGCCTTGCAAGTCACGGGCGTTAAGATCTACCTGCGGTTGCTGGGCCAGAATCTTCACCGTCTCAGCACTTCTATAGTACACTGCAACATGGAGCGGTGTACATCCGGAAGGCAAGTCAACAGTGTATGAGGCGATTCCGGAGTCCACTAGATCTACTTCCAAACGATCTTCCACTCCTGCCAGCTGAGCATTGGGCTCAGCGTCCTTTTTGATCAGCCATTCGCACATTCGTGCCCAATTGTTGCCAGCGCACCAGTGCAGAGGAGTTGCTACCGTTGTCCATTTCGGTTGTGATAGGTGATCCATGAATTCCCGTGCCATCTTGGGCATTTCGCGTGGCTCGTTCAAGATATCTTCCGCGTATTGACCCCAGTCCAAAGCCTGAAAGAGAAAACCATGCGTGACCTCGGGAAAATCTTCTCGAGATTAGTCTTTCAATAAAAAGAGAGATTGGAAGCATTGAAGCGCACCTGACTTTACTGCCTCCAAGTCGCTCTCGCTGATTCTAAGCACCTTGTCGTCGTGTTCGACGTCGCGCGACGACGTAAGACGCAACATTTGAAGCTCGTTTAGGTCTGTCGTAGACATTTGGAGGAACTTAATCGAGGTCTCAATGATGAGATCGATTGATAGCGGTAAGCTGGGGTTCGTCTGGATAAAGTCTCGGACCGTATTATGAGCAAATACCAGTGTATCATCCGTTCCAGGGACGTGTTGTTCAATCACAAGCCCCTCAGACGCACTCACAATGCTAGAAACCTGGTCACCCCACAGCCATTGCAGTACATTATCCAAAGTCCTCTCGCGTTTCTCACCAACGGGTAACGCAACGCTGAAATGATGTTTTCGTACAGGAGTCTTGCTGTAGAAGACCCAACTCAGCAGAGCAAGCCTCGATTCTTACTGGGAGACTCGAGGGTATTGATAAGCTTTACAGTCTTCTTGTAGTAGTGCGGAATGCTATCTTGAAGATCTCGCAACTCCGACTCAGCAGCGTCGATGGGAAATTTCCCGAGCACGGCTTGAGCCTGCAAACTCGCCAGTTTGAATCTACGCAAAGTTATTGATCGAAGCCTTCGGAAAGATTTCGTCTCCTTACACTCGTGATTTCTCCAAGATACCTGCGAGAAGTCTTGCTTCAAGACTTGGATCCTTCTGAAGAAGCGTTTGCGCTCTGTTGTATACTTCAGAATGCTCATCATATGCGAGCCAGCGGATCATTTCTTTCAGGTTCCTCCTCGCTTGCACGCGCTTCCAAGTGAGCGATACGTGACCGCTTTTGAACAGCCGGGAGTGTATCACCACTTAGAGGCGGTGATGTCTGACGTCCGATCTTTTCGGCCCGAGCGAACCGCTCTTCAACAGCTGTGTGCACATCATCGGCCGGCCGTGATGAAATCAAGATCTTGATTTTCGTGGACTCAATGGATTGGTTCACTAAATGGGACACAAGTGTTTTCCGTTTGTCAAGATCTGCCGAATACTCATCCAGTGCATCCACGATTAGGAAAACAGTGTCGAAATTGTCCACCGTGCTCTTCAGCACTTTTTTCAAAGTTTCTCGATCTACGGTATCCTTGCGATACTTCTCAGTCACACTCTCACACGCCATCTCGCTTGATTGTAACAATTGTCGACACAGAACACGGTCGACATCGTCTAAGTTTTGGTTTCTTCGTAGTTCGTATTGGTTGTAAAAATAGGCTACGCCAACGATTTGCCGGGCGTGGAGATCTTTCATGTGATCCACAATTTTGGATCTAAAGGCAATCAGCAAAAATTAGCAACGAGGTTCTGAATGTACCGACATCATATAAGTTTTCCCTGTTCCACCTAAATGAATGCCTGTCAGCATTGATTAACACCGAGCCGAGGTGGAATGAACTGACCTATGCCAGTAAACCAGAGAAATGACGCGTCGCCAGAGACCCATCGTTCGAAGTCTCTTCTCTCCTCAGTTCCCTCCTCGAACAACCAATTTGCTGTGTTCTTCAATCTCTCGTCACGATATTGGTTTTGGAACTTCTCATGGCGATTGAAGACCTCAGATTTGCACAAATTCTCTTCCAGAAAGTGTTTCTGGTCTTTCTGCCACTGCTCGCGCTTACTACTAGAATAAAGGTCTAACGGGATAGAGTTTAACAAGTCCGAACGATTTGTCAAAAGAGCTCTCCTCGCACCCGCAGTCCGATCGTTTCCAAGACCAGCGATGAAGATTCTCGCAAAGAAATCATGATCCAACCACAAGATGGCCTCTCGGATAAAGTCTACCAATGCGACTTGCAGCTGTGTGGCCCTAACCTGCACCTCGATCGAGATCATACTGAGTGGGGTTTTACTCAAGACCGAAAGATCATTTTGATCTGACCACAGATTGTCAAGAGTCGTTACGACTTGTCCGGTCTCTTCGTGTGCTTTCATAACAAGCTTGGACAATCAGTTTGGCAAAATCGAAAAGGCAGCCGTAGGTGTAGCTTACATCAAAGACAGTACCCAACCCGTTGGCGGTAATTTTGACAGGCGCGAAGCCAGCGTTCTCCGCGACTGTTCCAGTGAGGCCAAGGACAACTTTTATTGCAGGATACGCGCTAGCGATGGCATGACCAACTCGAGTAGACCGCTTTTGTACTTGCTGTTCTCTGGAGTCCTGGACAGAGTTGGTCACTGCGGCGAAATCGGGAATCTCTAAAGCCTGTGCCTGCCCACTTGCATGGTATGCTTGCACATCTGGGGTGAACTTCGGGTCGTTGCGCTTTATCAACACTCCTGCAAGTTTCTCAACTGACTCTTGATACTTGTCTCGAGCTTTAACAAGTTCGGCATCGGGGATTTTGGCTGTTGAACTCCAGAACTTGTCCAGTGGGAAGCGATTAAGTTCCTCATTCTGTTTCTCAGCCTCTGTAGTAGTGTCTGGTGACGATTTATCACCCTCATCTTTCGGCATATCAGGCTGTGTCGTTGGCGCAGCACGATGGTCTGTCGGTGGTTTAGGCGAAGGCGTTCTTGCACTGCCTCGCTGACTGCCGTCTACCTTCTCCTTTTGGACATATGTTTGCGTATATAGCGCATGGGACGCATGCTAATGCGGCGTACCTTCTTCATTGCTATGTACAAAAATCTTGGTCTTTTGGGCAAGGCCGGCCTTTGGCCGCCTGCTGAGCTCATCATGGCTCAGTAAAGCAGCTTCAAAGCCTAGCTATTCCTCCTGTCTTTGCGACTGGTTTATGAGCGAAAAACAAAAACCTTCAAAAAATTTAAAGCAAAGCCTTTTGAAGAGGTGAAAAACGTCGAAGAAGACAAAAGCAAATGAGCGAAACAGAAAGAAGAGATGAATAAGGAGGACAAAACAGTTGAGGCATTGTTATTGACGTTCTTTTTACCTAAGTGGTCTACCTCGTTTCGTCGTCTCTGCATTGGCACCGAGGTCTAGCTTGCTCGAAAAACTTGGCAAGAATGCCATCGTCGATTGGGAAGTCGCCAAGGTCCAGCAATGCCTCAGCCTCGCCCACACGTACAGATAACAGATAGATACGAGATCTCAACCATGTCGAGGTTTTACGTTAATCGTGGTCTTGAATCTTGAAATAGTAAGTAATTGTGCCTCACCACAAACACATCTCACTAGCACTCAAAGCGGACATATGATTTATCAGGACCTCGCATCCCTTCCTTTGTCATGACCTGTCACGTTTTGATAGCTTCAGCGGCCATGTGCCCTGTACGGTTACTACGACTCGTGCTTTTCCGCATGAGTCGTGCACACCTGAAGTCCCTGATGTTGATGTTCAGCAGCAGGAAGCCTTGAGTTCATACCTGAAAAGTTTAAAAGGTCTGGTTATCTTTGGGTAGAGAGTACTTTAACGATTTGCGAACCAGGACGAACCCATGGCCCGTGCCGCTAGAACCAATCTGCGACCGGTAACAATTACCGGTGCCGGGTAATTGCGGCTCCCAGTGCAGCGCTATCACTGCTGTCCGGCGGTAAGAGTCTTGTGCTGTTGTTATTGGTTCCAGCAGATGTAAGCCATGCATCGAGTACAAAGCCACAATGCCAACACAGTGGCGAGATAAGAAGCTCCGAACCATTCGGTTGTAGTGATTGGTGCGGCGAGGCTTGCGAATCTCATACACCCCGCACGGCAGCCCGATCTTCACGCGATAACGGGATGCGCTAGACTGTGAAGAGCTAAGATCAATACTTGTACCGTGGCAGGGATGCTCGGAGTACTCAGTGTGGGAATCTCAGCCTTGCATCAACTGACAATTTTTGTAAAATTCTCTTCCAGTTCCTTTTACAGACTTGAACTATCGACATGAATCGAACACGAGAGATCTGATAGCTAAGCATGGTGAGCTATTATTCACTGAAGCTGCGTTCAAGAGTCTGATATTACGGAAAAGCACAGATTATCTCGACGGCACAGGTCTCAGGGTTCTGGAAGCGATGGTGACAAGAGCTCTCAGATAACATCTTCAGAAGCTATAGCTTCTGAGCGGAAGCGCTCTGCTGGGTCCGACTTCATATTCGACACACGGAGTCTCCCACCCATTAATCAGAAACCTCTACTCTTCTCCGATCATGGAAATCAGACACCTCTACTCTCCCCCGATCATGGATCAAATTCTTCCCTCCGCTAAAGTACTGCATAAAGCTCTAGGATTCAGAATTAGCATTGGTATCTTCGTGATCGATCGGAACGGCATCGGCCCGCGAGCGGAATCTATTCAACTCAGATTTTCTTAAGTCAGTCGAGTCACAATAGCAATATCGTCACACCGGCTAATGCTATGCCCAATTGCATGTACGGCATTCATGTGGAACTCTTTCTATCCAGTGAAGTCCCTAGAATAGCCTACATGGCAACTGTGCCAAAAATAAAATTGTAAATAGGGGGCTTGACGGTTCCATGCAGAAATTTCCAATCTCCGGCCTAAGCTTGATCCTTCCACGCCATCAGCGGCACAAGATGCGGCTGCTTCAATCCTTTGCCAATCCAAACATCTACCTCTGCCTGCCATATCAGACAGGGATATGTGGTCTGCAAACAGGAAAGTAGACGATATCATCCCCGTCGAATGCGACGCTTGCCTTTTTTATACATCACAATGTTTAGTTCCGTGCCTTTACTAGTCTTACTTGGAACCCCAGATCATGGACCTCAAAGTAGCCGACATGCCTGTTTCAACCTTGCTCGAGGTCCACCCTCAAATGAATCTTACCATCAGAGTGGTCTCCAAGAGACCCTGTTGTAACATCCGTCTTCACAGATTGGGCGGAATAGAGCCCAAATTTATGTGACTCGTTGTCACTTAGCATCAGCTCTCGGTCTCCAAGAATCCGGTATTGTCTTTTCGCATAATTTGTCACCTTTTCAATTCCGCCATCCTCTTGCGAGCCCTTACTCAAACTGGGGGAATGTTGCTACGGAACTTGCTCGCGTAGGAGGTGGTTTTAGACAGTAATCTTGTCGCGTGAGGTAGAGCATGTCGAAAAAGCACTGATGTGGCTGGCATGCAGGTAATGCAAATTCCCACCGAAAGCTCGACAATACTATAAGCGGTAAGTGTCCTTTGCTCCATCAGATATGCTGTAGCTGTTGTCCACCTACATTAATATTTGGCTATAGACAACAGTGTGTGTCAAGTCTGCGTCTCGATAGAGTGTCCTGTAATACAGGCTTAAGGAGGAACAGAGGATGGCTCTGTCCAGCATGAATGTCAGCGTTCGATCTGTTGACGCTTGAAGCCATGGTCTTCTCTCACCCAATTCCCGCCATAAAGCACATCGACAGGCCGAATTTCTTTTGCCGAGAAAGCTGCAATTGCAACACCCCGCAAATCGGTAAAATAATAATGTAAATGTCCGACACCAGGGCCCATGCTGCTAGTGGTAGTGAAAGCTTTTTGCCAATTCCGTCGTTCGGTTCCGTGTAAGCCTGAAACCAAGTACGTCCTGGCCGTGGGGCGGCTCCCACCAGACTGGCGACGATGAAAGCAACGTAGACGATGGCAAAAGTAACTGCGCCCCCAATGATACCAATTCTCAGCCAGTGGAAAGGCTTGAAGATGTTCCAGTAGATAATAAAGAAGGTAATTTTGACGAAGAGGTACGCAACGTTACACATCCAGTCACTCAAGAAGGCCAGCTGAAAGAAAGGTGTGAGACGCGTTCATCTATCCGCGAGAGAGAGAGCCAGTTACCTTGAAGAAAGCATCACTCAGAGTAATGATGAGCGGGACATTCCAATAGTGTCGACCGAAACCTTCGTTTACAACCTCTTGAAAAGGTTCAGTTTGAAAACGAAAGAGCATTGTCCTTGTGAGACTAACGCAGTAAGAATACTATCCAGTAGGCCAAAGTCCCTAACTTCACCGAGATTAATTGGGATTGGGCAGCTTGCAGGGTGTGATTGTGGAACCTACCAAACCAATCGCACACGTCACTGTTGGTATGTCAGCAGTGATTCTCTCGACAGTATCAATGTGAGTCCTACCATCATCCCAAGATCTCCTGTTATATTCCTTCATCTTAGTACAAGCTCGGATAGCTACGAAGAAGAAAGCTAAGCCCATAAACACAGATGTTACAGCAATGCTAGTTGTCTCCAATGGATTCTGCCCGTTGAAGTCGACCGTTGCACCTGGCGGAGGTGCTACACTCGGCATTTTGCTCAATTGAGCCGGATCTAGCTTCGCGAGCTGATCGGCCATTTTGAGAGGGAAAGGTAAGTCAATGATCTCAATTCAATCTCACAAGTTTATAGCTGCTTAGAAAGGAGAAAAACTCGAAGCTAGGACGTCTATTAGAGGCTCGCGTGAAAAAGAATAAAATGGGAGTATGTGGTGAGAAAGGATGGTATTGATAAGAAAGATTACTATTGAGGTTCATCAAAAGCCTAGCGATCGACAAACTGGGGGCTGAAATGGTTTTCTCTGATGCAACCCTGCGGCGAATAGAGCCACCGTTCAACGCGTTCATGTCAGTAAGTTGCAAGGATCAAAAGTAGCAACACACTGCTGTGTCACGCCCATGCTACGACACCGGAGTGAAATTCTTGTGATGCTGTAAAACAAAGGGCGCCAATCAGCGGGACCGGCTGTTGATGCAGCTCGACTTTATTCGACGATCACAGCCAGAATCCCGCCATCTCTGTGCAACATTCCGATAATCATGTCCTAGACGGTAACATCCATGGTATGATGGCGAAGTGCATGCAATCCCTTGCCGTTTATGCAGCCTCGGGGCTGAAAAGAGTTTCAGTCATTCGCCCCCTTGCACAAAACACGATGGTCTGCAGACTCTTAATGCTGGGGGCGGCTAGACTTGACACACGCCATCGAGACGGTGCGCATCACCTGCTTACGAGGAGGTGTGCACCATCCGATTTTACTGACCCTAACGATGCGTATCGTCTGATATGTATTCAGATGCGGTCACGAATGCACCGAAAACATGCACCTTCCCAATGCACCCGATGCGTCAACTCCGACCGCTACTACTGGCTGGAACACCACATTCTTATCAAGGTAAGATCCGAGTGGCGCGCACTAACCAGCATCATGCGACGTCCATGCCTCCACACCCATTCGGCTTCCTACATGGAATTTAGAAAAAGACGTGTGCTTGGGTAAGAGGCTTCTCGCAGGAACCCTGCTTACATGGTCTGATGTTCCACGTGCATTTCTGAAGCCCACCAGAACGGCGTAAGCAGCTGTGCTGCGGAGGCTCGCACCAAATGAGTTGGCATCAGAGGTTTCGCAGCCCTGTTTATAATTTTTCACGGTCTGCGTTACAATTGCGAACTTGCCTTAAATGGACCAGCTCCTGTGTCTCGCTCAGGAATTTGGTCCAATGATGTGAAAGATGGTTAGGGTTAGAATCGATTACCTTCCTGATTCGGAAGGAAAAGACATAAACAGACCTGTTTATCTCTCTTTCCCGATCGGGTCATTTCCTTCTTAAAGAGGAAGTTACCCAGCTATAAACCAGCTATAAACAGGGCTGCGAAACCTTTCCCTATTGTGCTTACCTTGACAGTCAGCACCTCCATCTATCTATTGCCAGACGAATTCCCATTCTACGCCAGACTTGTAACTCATACGTTTTCTGAAACCTAAAGTTCAAGCCACTCGAGTCTTAATGATCTCCTTCGCGCAATGGGCGCAGCGGAATTGGCGCTCGTTCAATCCCGTAGAATTAGCAAAGAGCTCGGATGCTCTCCGCCTGGGCCTCTTAGGAGCTTCGAAAATCGCGTGTGTTCCCCGCTTGTGCTGCGAGAGACATCACCTGCCCGTATGCTCAGCGGCTGACTACTTGTTTCCAGACCTTTTGCTGTCATTCTTCCTGCCAAGTCGCACCCGGAAGTGATCGTTGCTGCGGTAGCTGCTCGAGACCCGGAACGTGCCCGGAGTTATGCTAAGCTGCACGGCATCCCAAACGTCCACGTCTCTTACCAGGCGCTCCTGGACGACCCGGCAATCGACGTGGTCTATGTCGCTCTTCCTACCTCTCTACATTATGAATGGGCCATGAAAGCTCTCAAGGCTGGCAAACATGTCTTGCTCGAAAAGCCGTCAACATCCAACGCCGAGGAAGCACGTAGTCTTTTTCGAAATCCGCTTGTAGCTGACATTGGAGACGCCACTCTGCAAGCGAGGGCCTCGTTGGTGGTTTTAGACGCCGTCCATGTCCGATTCCATCCTGCGTGGCAAAAATTTCTGTCCTTGATAGACTCGTCAACCATTGTAGAAGCAACATCTACACACCATCTTCCCAAAGGTGCCTTACCTAATGATGATATCCGCTTCCAATACGCGCTATCCGGTGGTTGCTTGATGGACTTTGGCTCCTACAACGTACAGACATTACGGCAGGCCTTTGGTACCGAACCCATCGAATGCGTGGAAGCGAGTGTCCGACGTATGCCAGCCGGATTAGACCAAAACATTGATCAGGCGTTCAGTGCCACTTGGAAGTTCCCAAACGGGGGTCTCGGAAGCATTGTTTCGGATTTGGCTGCAACAGGAGGATACTCTGTGCCTTGGCTCACCAAGGATCTGCCAGCAGCCAAAGTTCCCATGTGCTCAGTCAAGCATTTGGAGAAGATTATCCAGCGCCCGGATCTTCAAGATATGGAGGAAGCTGTTACGAGGACTGTAATTATCTGGAACCTTACCTTCGCATCGATATGGCATCGCATCGATGTGGTAGAAGATCATGTTCTTCGACAAACAACAGATGGCCGCATTCAAAAGAAGTGGACCAACATGACTTACTTTAAGCAGTACAATCACGTTGATAGTCATGGAGATGATACTTGGACCACTCATAGATACCAGCTGGAGCAATTTGTGAACAGGGTACGGGGGAGAAGAGGTTCAGGGGTATGGATCGACGGCGAGGATTCGATCCGACAAATGGAGATGATTGATCAAGCTTACGAAAAAGCCGGCATGCCCCTTAGACCGTCGTCCTCCTACGAGGGCTCAGAAAGATTATAGGGAAAGCGTTGTTAACGCCAGAGAGCTAGGTACCATAGAGACGCTGAACTCGTTGTGTATTCAATGAGCGCCAAAGGTCAGAAAATGCTTCTGCACGACAGGATGGAAATTCCTTCCCTGATGCTTAATTTGATTATACATGACTCCAGAGAACAAACCCTTATTTCCTTTCACAAATCCATGCGCTGCAGTGTCATCAATTTGGAATTCACAAGCCGATGGAGTAATTCCTTCTGGTAGCAAACAGCCAAAAACATCCTATTGCATACGTTGCGTAGAACCATTCACACAGACCAGTACGCCTACTTTATGGATTCTTTCCAAAAGCGTTGCGCTTCTTCATTAGCACCCTGGTACCCTCATATGGCATCTGGAATGTTTCCCAAAACCATTTGACTCTTTTTCCGCCGGCCTCCAAACGGAAATCGTAGTCTTGAATTAGTTTCACGAGAACCATCTTGATTATGAGCGAAGCATGCCAACGCCCCGGACTACCAAAAGTCAGCTCGCCTAGTCTTCTACTATAGAAGACATTCGGAAGGTCTTCCAGCGATGGGCAGTCATTATGATATTGATGTTCTTCGGCGGAACCATAAATAAAGGAAGTTCTTCGAACTTACCAGACTTTAGATCCCAAACCCCAAATCGGAAAGGCTTCAGATGCGTCTGTAAAGGTGGTTCCGCGCATGGGATTCTCGGGAAAGCTTGGCCTTCGGCTTTGGGAATTCCTTACAAAGCGATGGCCATCGAAATCTTCCGGATTTGGGTATCGAGACTTATCGTGCATGAACTCCCAAGCAGGTACGCATACGATCTGACCAACCGGAACCCGACAGCCTGTGCTTCGGAAGACGAATGGCTGCACAGCTTTACGGCGGATGGCCACTAGAGAGAAGCATATTGTTAATTTGATTATGCCCAACAGCATGATTATCCAAGCTGTACTCACCCTTGTCCAATGGATTGAGCCGTACTGATTCTTTGATGAAGCTATCGAGTATCGGCAGCTGACAGATGGTATTGTGATCCAAATGACCTTTAAGGCCTTCAATCTCGTCTCGAATAAGCTCGACATATTCTGGGCGATTGCAAAGTTCCAAGAGAACAAAATGGAGATTCTTTTTGCAACTTCAGCTTCTCTTCGAAGTACGCGTGAGGTTATACGTACAATCCAAGGCTGGTGAGAGGCAGCGAACCATATACCAAGCAATCCTTGAATAACCGCAAGCGGCGTCCAAAAATTGGAGTCTTTCGAGCCTTCCAACATATTATAAAAAAGTGTGACCTTTTCCCGTCTCAGCCACTTACACGTTGAGTTAGAAATGACCTACCGATTTCAAAGGCTCTTCTTCCCGCCAAGCGTCTCGTTCAGGATCCGCAGCTTGGTCTAAACGAGAGACTAGAACATCAAGAGCGCGACCTCCTTTGGTGATCAATTTGTATGTGAACCTGCCAAGATTTACGATGGAGCTCAAATCTTTTGGATTCGAGAGCGTACCTTCTCAAGAAAGCTGGCACGATTTGGAAAGCTCCCATACACGAAACTGTATCGTTATAATACTGAGACATCGCCCAGGAAAATTCCTTTTCACCAGCTGCGGCATTGTTAGTTATAATACCAGACATCTATTTGAGTCTTCCCATGGAATGCACCGTGCTGTTCAATTTGTAGGATGATTTTTTTCCAAATGAAAATGCGAGTTGGGGGTTTGGCCTACACAGGGTATTTCCGAATATATACACGCCAAGCAGACCAGTAGCGCATTGCCGCATCAAAGGGGCAATCGGAATGGAAGCCCACACCGAGGAAAGGTCAGCTAATACGTATTTGCAGGGCAGACTGACAATTCTCACCGTCTGAGCTAGTATGAGCCTCGAGGTTTTGAGCAATGGTCTGGTTCAGTCCTGCCTGGAGATAGGGAAAGAGAGACTCGATCTGCGGTAAACCTTTTGCTCTGATTGCACGCGTAGCTAGTCGGTGACGAAGGTTTATATGATCACTTGGCTCCCAATCGAAGGTTTTGTGGCTAATGGTAAGTTGGAACCCGAATATCTGGCTCCAGATCAATAGGAGTAATTTGATCTACCTACGAGGGATTTGCATACGTCCCCATAAGCGGCGGCTTGAGAAAGCTGCGGTGCCTCACAGAGCTCTTGTATTGCTTCTGTTGAGCGTATTACGAGGGCTGTCTTTCGCCCAAAGGGTTGATAGTATGTTCCCGATTGCTTTAATGGGTCAGCGTCGTCATTGCGAAAATTTATTGAAAGATTGAACCCACAAAGTCCCAAAAAACCTTCTTGACAGTGGATACGAGAGCCTTTACTCTTTGAGCCGAAGATGCAATCCAGATCGAGGGCTTCTTTTCACAGTGATATTGGATTAGCTACACCGTACGTTAGACTTCATTATCTACTCTCGTGCAAGGGATAACAGTCTGCAATCCGCCAACTGCAGATGTACAAAGATGACTCTCAAATACCGTAGCTCTGAGTAGCAGACAGATCAAAAGTACACCTCCAACTATCCTGAGGTTCGTGTCGTAGTCCAGAATCCCAGTCATGTTGTAGAGGGCTCGATCATCGAGGTGTTGCAGGAAATCCATCATAGACATGGTGCTATTCATGTGTTTCGATGAAGTGGACTTGCCTGTTGACGTTGCGGCAATCTAAATCCAGAGAGCGGTCAAACACACGTGCGCGATCCGGTATTCAGATCAGCAGGAGCCCACGCCGTAGAAGGTGACACAAAATGTTCTTGAAAATTGTTGAGAACAACTTTACGCCAATGAACGTCCAGTCTTGGCACGCCTACTTATGCACGAGTTCTCGTCGCGCATTCAATCTTATCTGTCACCGGATTTAATGGGCGGTTATGACGCTCTCGGCTCGAAATCCTTTGCATAGTCAGACTCATCTTACATGCATGAGCTGAACCTACGAGGTACGTGCGATGCGGCGTCAATTCCACATGATGTTCGGTGCTTGCAGCTTTTTGGTGTGACACGACATGGCCCAAACAACCAATCGACCTCCCTTAAAACAGGTGTGGCTCGACATGGAGAACATCGGCCCTATATTAACTTGGAAAATGAGAGTACGGAGTTACGACTAAACGTGAACGGAGGCGTCGTAGCCGCACACGGGCATACGAATAGTGGGCTCCGAGGTTTTGCACTTAGAGCAAGGCGTCCAGGCAACCCGGCGGAGCTCGATGTAATCCTCCGCTCGCAGATCAATCTGCGCTGTTGCCCAATTTACCATGAGCTAGCTGAGCAAGCAGCCAGCCGAGCAACCGTTCGTGGGCTGATCTATCCTCTGCTCCAGGCATTCAGGGAAGCTGCATAATATCATCACGTTTCATTCATGCCATCAACACACATTGCCCATACGAAGCCTCCATTGTCACTCAATACTTATTAACCCTTTTGTGAGCTCTGAGCGTTTGGTTGAGAGTGAGTTAATCCTCTCATTGCCTTGGCCGCCGTCTTCATAATCAACCTGATTAGCCCGGCGATCTTCGCACCATAGCAACCGAGACGAAAGGCATGGGAGCCCTGATCTTTTGCGTTTCTGGGCTTTTGCCCATTTTGTTTGCCTGGAGAATCTGGAAATTCCATATCAGGCCGGCTTTGCATCCCCAAGATCCAAAGGAGCTTCCTTATTGGATACCTTGTAAGCCTCGGAGAATAATATCCGATGGCGAAAGATTAGTTCTAACAGAGCAACACAGGGCTAGGTTCGTCTCGTTCTCTTATTGTGAACTTGTTCTTTCGAGACACCGAGCTCAGAATCGCGCAGGTCACCTGTTCAGATTCACGAGGAATTCTTTCAGTCTTCTTCAGGAAGGACGGTAGGTGTTTGCTTCGTATGAGCAGCCATCGTGGTTTAATGCTGACTGATACTATGGGGAATATTTTGGAAACACTGGTGAACCATTTACAATTACCATCGCTGGACAAAGCCTATACGTCATCACCTCTGCTAAAGATATCGAGGAATTGTATAGAAACAAATCAACGCTCTCATGGGAGCTTTTCGTTCAGGAGCTTTATCGTTGGATTGGGTTTTCAAACAAAGCAGTCAGAAAGCTTTGGCAGCCCCCAACGGAGACAGCAAAAAAGATTGACCCGGTCCGTATCCTTTCGCCCAATGAGATGGTTGCAGAGTATCAACGCCGCCAACTGCGCCCTGGCAAGCATCTCGATATTCTTGCCAAATCCATGATTAATCACGTCAATTGCTTACTCCAATGGCAAAGCCTGGCCGTTGGCCAGACCAGTATTTGCCCTTCCTCAGATCAGTGGCTTACTCTGTCGCTGATTGATTGGACCACGCACACTTTTATCCGCAGCACGACTGAAACCTATTGGGGGAAGAAGATATTGGAGATTAATCCTGACCTCCTGCAGACATATACCATTTGGGAAAGAACAAGTTGGAAATACGTCTTTCAAATCCCCCGCTTGTTCAGTCAAGACATGTACAGCGCGCGAGACAAATTAGTCAATACTTTCGCTACCTACTTCAGGCTCCCTCAAGCAGAGAGGACGAACGCTGCCTGGTTCGTTTCAATTGCAGAAGCAGAAATGAGGGACATTGGCTTGGACGAGCGCGATCTTGGAAGGGCACATATGTTGCAGCACTGGGCGTAAGTAACTCCTTTCTGTCTCAACGCTCATGCTTCGCCTTCCATCTATACAACCAGAGATATCTCCTCTCACTTGCTTAACCAAGCTAATATATCTTCTTAGCATTAATGGAAACATGCACAAGGTAACCTTCTGGATCATGGCCCACCTACTCCATAGGCCCGCACTTCTCGAAACCATCAAAGAAGAAACAGCGCCAGGTGTTGTGGATGATGCACCAAACATCCCGTATCTTCTCGAGAGTTGTCCCCGACTAGAGGCTGTTTACCACGAGGTACTTCGCTTGCAGATGTCCAATTCCCTCATGCGCCATGTAACAGTACCGACGAGTATTGGCGGTAAAATCCTCCAAGAAAACCGCAACGTCTTGATGCCCTATCGGCTATTGCACTATGATAAGGAGGTGTGGGGCGCCAACGCTTCTAGCTTTGATCCCGATCGTTTCCTCCTTAGGAAAGAGCTAGCACGGGACCCGAATTATCGACCTTTTGGCGGCGGACAACATATGTGCCCGGGGCGTTTCGTGGCGAAGCAAGCAATCTTTGCTTTTGTTGCTCTGACTTTCTCCAGGTTTGAAATGTGCCTTCAATGCGACGAGAAAGCAGGTTCGCAAGAACTTGATGACGAGTGGGCCTGTAATCGTCGCTTTCCACGCGCAGAAGACCTCAAGCCTGGACTTGCGACGTTGGGGCCGAGAGAGGGCGATGATGTATTGGTGCGCTGTAGCCCAAGAATCAGAGTCTAATTGTAGGGTTTCGGCAGATTTACGCTGCAAGCATGCTCAAAGTAATGGTTGGGCATGTCTTAATAGTTATGAAGTTCTGTTGCTTGAGCCCATTGGATCACGCGCGTTCTTATGGCGTTTGGTCTGACACTTTGATCCCATTTCGAGAATAGGAGTTGAGGTAGCTAGATAGTCACCGTCCATTTCACTCAAGTATAAGGTGAATTAGAATCTCGTAGCTCTCGAGCACCAGGATTGTCCAAGTCTGTAGCTGAGGTGATCAGTCATACGGAGTACTGGGGCGCACACCGTCTCAGTTGAGTCAATTCAGTGTTCTTGTGGCGTGGCTGACGGAAAAGCGGGTTGGCGCGGAAGGGACGGGACGGGAGGACTCATATTAAATTCCGCCTGTAATTCGGCTGGCTGGACCAGAGTGGTAAAGGAAATGAGACGCAATTGCAGTGGCTGTGGCTTGGCACGCCTATATAGGCGACCCTTCCCCCTCGAGTTTCTGAAAAAGATGCAGCGAGAAGCTCATTGCCATTGTAAATGCAGTTCTTTCGGATAGGGTCGCCTGCCTGGTCGCCTGCCTGGGTGCGGACCACTTCCTCAGCCCGTCTTCGAAAATTTGCTTTCTCAGCCCGTCTTCGAAAATTTGCCGGACGGCAGGTCCTACGTCGTGCTTAGCCTCGAGCCACAGCAGAGGACTATGAGAGTGAAATGTTTTTGGGGGATCGTATCGATACAAAGTTGAGCTTGAAGATCTTGAGACACTAGCGGCACTGAGTCCCTATGAGGCTCTAACAGGGCGACTCTTACCGACACCGACACCCGTGCTTCCCTTCATGATTAAGACCTGTTCGCCTCGGATGTCGATCACAGAACCATATCAAGGCTTAAATCCGCTGCTGCTTTAATGTAGGCAGAATAGCTTACTTGCAGGCACACCAATGCAAGTAAGATGACTAGCCTACCTGCCCATGACTGATTGGCGTACTCTACATGCTTTTCTGACACGCATCGGAGAATTAGCCTAACAGGGTCAAGCTCTGCAACCTTCTAGAAGCGTGTCAGCGTCTTCTATCAGTCTGTGGGGAAACTCCAAGAGCTTGCATATGCACGCTTACCCTGCCACCATGACTCATTGTCAACCAGTAGAATCAAGCATATCACTTTTACCACATGAGTGACATGATTTCACAGAAGGTGATCTCACGCCACGTTGTGAATTGGGATAAATTCCTGGAACATAGTAAAGATCGTCAAGCAGACTCTTTAAAGCTAGCTATCCATCGTTCTAGCTCCGTTCGGGCCGTAAGCTGACTGTTGAGGAGAGACATCATGATACGCGATCACTGTGGAATCATGCAGCACTCGCATTGGACAACAGACTACTTTCCATCGGAAAAATCCGAAGCCAAAAAAAAATTTGAGAACTGATCTTCAGGATTAGGGTCAGCATCGACGCAAGGCGAGCACAAACTTGGCAGCAGCATAATCTTCAAGGAAGAACAGCTTGAATTTTTTAGCAATGTGTACCTTAACGATTTCAATCTCACGATTCGATAAGGTAGTCACAAGGAGTTACAGGCTGAACGCTGGGTTCTTGATATAGCGGCTTGATGTTTGATCGCTAGTATTCGTCTATCGTCTTGAGTTAAGGATGACCAAAAGCCATGTCTTGTCTCCATTCTGGACTATCTACGTAGTATTTTCCACGCGAAGCACTGCAAATTCAATGTAAGGGAGGTTCTGTGTTAATCGCTGGCACTGCTGACTGCTATGCATTGTCAGTCTGTTACTCCGTCCCTCATGGTAAGCGAGCATGGCTTACCGAGCCAGTTAGATATAAGCACAAGGGTTTCATCCCAGCTTATACATATCTTAGCCGCTCTGTATTCAAATCCACTTCAAAAGTAGTAGAGTTAATAATATTGGCACTTAGCGGCTTCAGAGCACAAAGCAATTCAGTCACCACCTCTGACCAGCCATCTTCATCTCCAACAAGAAATTCTTCGCCACGATAATGGTGAATCTCATCACTGAGGATTGAGTACAGCGTGTGACCCGTGCTGAAGAGAAAACCATGCTGCCCTTCTTTATGGATCGTCATTGGTCCTTTCGGCCCGGAAATATTACCATGCGGATCCTGTTTTGCACGCGTCTGATTGCGCTTCTCGACGAGACTCTCGAGTGCGTGAGGCTGTGCTCGCACTTTTTTGTTCAAGTAGTTGTCAGCTTCATCGTCAAGAGCATTCTGCCAGAATTTCACCCATCTGGGACCCGCGTTTTTATCCAAATTAATGTCCGGCAGGTGTTCGAGTAGATGACGGAGTTCGAGAGCGGATATATGGTGCCGAAGCTTCTTGATCTGGAGCTCCTGCTTCACATATTGCTCTTGTAACTTTGCGAAATAACCTATGGTCGTGGAGTGAAAAAGGCGAAGCTCGGCTATGTTTTCCTCGGGGTCTTCATGGACTCTGGCGCAGCCAACTTGTCGTACAAAATTCTGTACCTTTCTCGAATAATCAAGCCAGATGTACGCGTGTTTGGCGTTACTGAGAGCTCGCATGACGCCCACCATGTAGTGGGAAAAGCGGTCGATGATAAGGCTCTCGTTTTCATCTTCTAATGGGGCTTGTGACCGTGGAGATCCATTTTCATCACATAGAGTATCCCAGATTAGATGAAAGAGTATCCTAGCGATGAAATGCCTGAGAAGATGTAAGCAATCACATATCCGTACAATTTAATACGAGATTCTTCACTTTACCCCAATAACCTAAGATGGAGTTTCGTGAACCAGCTTGTGTTTCCATCTGCTTTTAAGCGGGTTTTCACCAGTGTTTCTAGTCTGTCGTTTGCAATTCCCCTTGCCTCACCGGCGGCCAAGGTATCCTTTGTTAGCTCTGTGGACGGTCGTAGTACCCGCACACCCCCATAGCAGTTTGGATCATTCTCAAGCTCTTCGAGGATGGCTAGTAGGAGCTGAGTAGATATGTTAGCATCTACACTTAGGATAACCCCAATCCCACTCTCATAACGTATTTTTTCAGTTAACGAAGTGAGGGTGTCAAGCACCGCTGGACCGTCGGCAAGAAAAGCGTCCTTCGCCTCTCCCCAACTGCGTTTCGAGCCAGGCTCAAACACGGCGAGCCATAGATTAGCTCGCTTCAAGTCAGCCAAAGCCTTTCCATCGAAGTTTTGCGCCAGTGCGGGCAGAGTTCTTCCGAGGTGCTCGTCGAAATCTCTCACAATAGTCCTTCCGAGTTGCTCGTCCGAATAGTTTTTGGTAATGTCCTTTAATTTGTTCTGAGCTGCTCGCATGGCGCGATCATAGATGATTCTTTTCTCTTCGCCCCATTTCCACGCCCACTCGTTTAAACTCTCCGTATGGGAGAAATTCATGGTACTGAAGAGTACAATGCAAATTGGACTAGATTGATGTAGACAATTTATATAGGAGTTATTCAAGAAGTCTTTCAAGAAGTCTGAGTGTAAGGAGAGATAGCGAAAGAGCACAAGAGCGGTTTTCAGAAGTTGTACTTATAATGGGATAAGGATGTGCGTTACTTATCTGCTTGCCATGAGGCTGTCTAAATATAGTTTGATCTCAACATCCTCGGGGACACATCGCCTTCGCAGTCATACTTTTCTATTTAAGAAAACATAGGTTGCCGGGAAGTACACCTACCGCTTCGGTAAACACACTTGCCTGATCTTCCTTAGGCAATATCTCAATGCATCACAGATGGATCTTTGTCATCTTTGCAGCGTTGGAATCCTCTTATTCAGGCTTACAATATGAGTTAATATTTATCATATGACTTGATGTGCGTGTATGCTCGAGATCTTCGATTGCATGAGTCAAAGTGAAATTTTATACTGTGCACGTTGACAATGAAATTGCTAGTACGTAAACCATGGCTGAAGGAACTGTCGGCGAGAGGGAAAGGCGGCAGGCTTGCGTTTCACTTCAATGTAACCTTTGCTGCAAGGCTGCGAATCTGACTGAGATTGTGGCTGCAGTTCTGAGATGCTATTGGCCTGAGATTTGGTGCGGGCTGCAAAAGGGTGTCAAACATTCTTGGCGCTCGGACTTGCTCAACAAATCAGAGTATCCTTCTTAGCGACGGGGAATGGTTGGGGGTGTGGGAGTTGAGACTGGAATCTAAAAATTGACCATGATGTATGAGCGATCGGAGCTCGGACAGAGTGTGCAACTGTTGCTGATCTATATATAATCATATTAGCTGAGAGAAGAATACATACGACCATAGCAGCCAGAAAGCTCGGCCTCTCGTCCGATCGGCCATGAGAACCTGGTTAGCGGCCAATTAGTAGTTGGGTGGGTGACCACCAGCGAATACTGGCTGTTGTATGTTTTTGCTTTTTGTGGGTTCGGCGGGTTTGGTTGGCGTTGATCGGTGTGTATGGGTGGATTGAGACAGGCAGCTTTTGATGCTTGGGTGTCACATGTCTTGAGGAGCAGCTGTGGTTTGGCACGAAATGATTTATTAAATAGGGAGCAACGGTAGTAGTTGTTTGAGGATGAATTGCAATGCTTGATCTGTTGATTGGTGTCTGGCGGGAGGGATACGCATGCAGTTATTTATCTGGATGACAGATTCCCCGAGGGCGCCAGCGTCCGCCTACACTGGAAAGAGGTACCTGAGGGCGACGGTCATTATCGAAAACCTAATCTTTGAGAAGTGGTGATGAAGTGGAGCAGCTTTTTGAGAGCTATGAATATGCTGCACCTTGCGAAAGACGACCACAGAGCGCCAACACATCCATGTCACCTACTAAGTTCCTCTATGTAGGCGAATTGGCTCCGAGAACAACAGACGGAGGGGAGAGCTGCAATTCGCCACACGTTGAAGGAGTATTCAATGGAATTCCATGAGTGGTGTTTCCTAGCGTATCGTACAGTATCGATGCGACGCAATCCGGTCGAATAAACCCTACGAGCCACGGCCTGATACGAAGCTGTTCTTAAGCTTGGATAGCCCGCTTGAGATACTCGAAGATTGTAGAGAGCTTCCTAGAAGAGGGGATATCCTCCAACTGCAGCAGTAATTTGGTATCAATGAATATAAATGTGAAGTACAAGGTGAAAGAGATACAATGAATACCTTTCCGATCAGCACGTTGCAAGAAGGGTGCCGTGTTCTGCCTAGATAGGAATGTCCACCCACAATCATGACAAGCGTGCTGATTCTGCAGCCACACACTCTAGCTTTTCTTGGCCGGGCTGACGCTGATGGTACACCGCTATTGACAACACCAAAGATACATCTACAAAAAGCCGGTATGCCCACCGGTCTCCCAAGCCGCCCTACACTACGGCGGAAAATCAGGAACACGCGAGATACTGCAGGAACGTAAGAGAGAGTAAGAATGGAAGAATTCACAGTGAAAGACGGAAAAGCAACGATACAAACGTCACGACTTCTCTTACGAGAGGCCCGCTCAGGCGATCTGCAAGGCCTACACATCGCGATGAGCGACGCAGAAGTGATGAGATATTGGTACTCCCCTTTCCCCTTGCTTTTTGACCTTACCCTCCCCCAATTCTCTTTCTGATTCACTAATAGCTTATAAAACTCCCAGGTCCACCCCTCCCCACGCCACTGACGCAAAGACCAAAGACTACCTCGCCAGTATGATCGCATCACCGTGCAACGGTATCTTAGACTTTGTGATCGTACCCCGCTCCTCCGTGACGGTGATCGGCAAAGCAGGGATCTGGTGCAGCGACCCGACGAATCCTGAGATCGGCTTCATCCTTGCGCGCGAGTATTGGGGGAAGGGGCTAATGGCTGAAGCGTTGGGCGCTTGGTTGCAATATCTCTGGAGCGAAGCCTGCGCGACCCTGGTAGCAGGAGAGCAGATTGATGCGCTTGACGATAGAGGTGGAGGTGTCTTGGAAGGCGACGATGGCGGAATGGACGCTGGCTCAAAGGGTAGCGTGACAGACGGGAGGAGGAGAGGCGGGATGGAGAGGTATAAAGGTGCGAGGGTTGAGAGGGTAGTTGCAGATGCGGATCCGAGGAATGGGGCGTGTCTGGGGGTTATGCGGAAGTTTGGGTTCAGCGAGACAGGGCGGGCGGAGAAGACGTATGAGACGCATCTTGGGTGGTGTGATAGTGTCTATTTCGAGCTTGAGCGGCCGAAGGGATAGCATGTAATGGTTCTTTCATGGTAGGCGTTAGGGAGGGGTCCATGGAAGGTGGCACTCGTGGGACTATGTGTTGGCTATTAGAGACTGCTAGATCTCATGTCAGCGAAATGAACCAAGACTCGACGACGTGAAGTGAAGAAAAGAGAGCATGAAAGAAAGATCTTGTGAATTGCTAGAAGTCCATAAGTTGCTAGAAGTCGGAGCTTCATCCAATAGCTCAGAAACCTGGGAGGAAACACATCGCCCGGAGAACTGCGCCACTGAAATGTACACCCGTCTCAAATTTTATAAGCTTCGCAAGCGATGGTACCGACAGGAAGCGATGCTAGTGCTTCTAATTGTGAATGGGAGCTGCTACTTGTCCGAAGCCGACCGCGATGATGTGCAGAAGGGAGCTAGGTGATATATTACATGTAATATATCCTAGCGTCCTCTCTTCCTCCACGCAACGCGTACGAGTAATTACTAAGGTCGGAATGCAATAATCTCCATCACGCGCTGCTGAGCATTACATAACCCATCTTGGACAAACACTTACGACCGTCGTTGCCTGACGCAATTGAGAGTGTTCTATGGTTGACAACCCTCTTCCCACGAATACGAATCAGAATGGACAGTCGCGGTGGAGAAAGACAAGGCTCCTCGAGTTATATGTATGGGTCGCTGGCCTTTTACATCCTTCAATGCTTTTAAGCGTGAGATTATCGCAACCGACATAGTCGTGGATCAGGACCTCACTAGAACTCGGGGCCTCGGTTAAATTCTAGCATTTTCCCCGACTGGGAAGCAGGCCTCTCCGCAGAATTAATACCAGAGGCCGAAACTTGTTGACATCGCAACAATTGAATCGACTAGAACCTATAGTTCCTAGCTACCTACTGGTCAACTTTAAACGGCTAGGAAGTATGGGACCTTTCTTGGGTCTATGTTTTTCCAGATAAATGGCATACCCTGAGACAAGCCATTCGCATCGAATCTCCTTGCCTGTATCTGCTCACTTATAGACATCAATCGATGCTGGAGCTTACCAGCAGCGTTTTTGACCGCTACCGATGCACCTGCAAGAAATCCTGACCGGTCAAAAATATTCTCCAAATCTCTCTCGGAGTTGGCAAATTGGGGTCGATTGAAACCTAGTAGCAGACTGATTTGCCCTATCGACGCGTTCAAATTAGGAAGATATGGCAATACCGACTCCACCCCTTTTTCTGTGGGCATAGGTTTGTATAGAGCCATTGGATGAAATGGAAGTACACCTGAGCTCGCGGCAGGACTGCCAGTGTTAAGCGTGTGGTGAGCTACACCAGTAAGATAAGCAAGATGGGTGAGGATGTCAACCAGCGTCTTCTTTTGACTCAGCGGCGAAGCTGGGAAATCGACGACCTTGGCAGCGGCAGTGGCTTCGGATACCCACGCCTGCAACTCTTTATCTTGAGAAAGAACACGGTCGCTGGCATAGTAGGCATCTACGAAAGCCGTCGCAAAACCTCGGAGCGAGCCCACGATAGTCCCGGCATCCTCGGCGAAGGGAAAGCTTTTCAAATTCGGACCGTAAGAGCATTCCACTAAACCGCGATCCACCAGAGATCGGTGGAGATAGTTTGCTTGGAATGGTCCTGCAACAGTCTGATAAAAGTCTGCAACGAATTGTATCACAGCTGCACTACCGAGCGCAAAATTTCGATCGAAGAGTCCTCCCTGATTGAATAGGATTTGAGATCCAACAGGACGAATCGCATAGGCCTCGTACATGACTGACAAGAGGGTTAACACAGAGAATAGAGCAGAGTAAGGCACTCACTGTTATCTAGGTATGCGCGCACAGGATGCTTCACACTCAAGGTACGCAGTGCTGCTTCATGGACAATCTCCGCCACTGCATGGACGCTGCCCAGATGCAGAATCTGTCCGTGAAACAGATCATTGACGTTGAACATGATCTTGGCTAGCAGCCAATCCTGGTCTGAATCGAGAGGGGTATAAATCAGGTCGCTTCCGACGTTCGTCTTGATCGCTAAAGGTAGCAGGTCTCCCGAGAGTGGGTGGATGTAGAAATATGCGGTGCAAGCTGCGGTAAAACGACCTTGTATCCTGGTGTAGTTAGCCTGATAGGAATGGTCGGCCATGAAGAGCCTTCCACCAGCATGAAGACCTCTTAGAGACTCTGTTGTAAGTTTTCGTACTATCTCGTCATTAACCTCGAATGGAAGAGTGTCCTTCTTTGGATGAAGCCTGCGTATAATATATGGATTGTTCGACAGTCGTTCCATGGAGAAGAAAAGGTCTTGGGTATAATTGGTTAAAACGCCAGGATCCACGCCGTCGGGGTTTGCGGTCTTCCATTGGCCTTCATAGAAACGATCATAGCTCGATAGGTCTTTGATACCGCCAGCCTGACAAAGTCACAGTGTCAATTTAGTAAGACCTCTAAGCTTGTTGGCGACTTACAGCGCCTACACTCTGAAGCACTGGAGTTGCTTCTGCTTGCACTGCGGCTCTGACTGGTGCTGCATCTTTGTTCCATAATGCGACCTCTGCCTGTACAAGCTTGTCGCCCAAAGGACCAGTCAAGAAGAAAGATGAATTACCAATCAACGAAGGACCATAGAGATATCCAGCACGATTCTCTTGAATTTCTTTCGCGCGTGCGGCAGGATTCGGGTCGAACATTGGCAGCACGTAAGTCCCATTTGTTACGGTGCTTCCGTTTGAGGTCTGAGTGCCATAGCTTGAAGATTGTGGGAGTGCTCGGGCAAAGGCAGCCAAGCCCAGCCCACACAAAGCTGTGTGCTTCATCCTACAGCCTAGATCGTGAGTCACGCTTCCCAGGTCGTAGAAGCGTTATTATGGCGACGGCAAAATTAGTAGCTGAATGGGCAGCGCTGGAGTGCTAGGGACCCCCTTCTTATACCCATATCAGGGGCGCGTCCTGGGTGAATGCCATAATCACATGGATGCATCCCAACGGTGAAAGCAGCCGTCCAAATATAGCCAAAAAAACAGGGGTCTGAAGACGCATGGCTCCTAGCGAATCAGTGGTATCTTCCTGAAGGCTGACTGCATGATCTGGCACATTTCGTAGACTTCGGACATTATTTTGTCGGACGGTATGAACTGAATCAGCCTTAGCGAAACCCAAGGAATTGGGTTGCTGCAGGGGGTCGTATTTGGGGTCGTTAGCTGAAGTGAGGCTGAGATTCTGGCTGACGTATCAGACACCCTTTCCAACAGCACGGATTAGATACAACTCGGTCCAAGGCCAATCCAAGGCCTTCGGGTCGTTGATCAATATTAATGCTCATCTGTAGGAGCGGAAGAGCCCGAGGAGCAACATTCTTGAGAAACCAACGGCCGGCATCCAACTCCAAGGAAATGAAATGTTGGTCACGTGGCATGCTGTCAACCACCCGACGAACATTCTGGAGTGTAATAGTTGGGAGACGCCATCACTTGAGTGATATGATTTTGATGTTAGTGCCAGGAAGGTCGGATGGCCTCCGGGCGCGGCTCCGATGCCCTTCCGGGGAGGGGGTCATTAACCAAGATGGGAGCTCCGTATCCGTATACTGCTAGCCTATGAATAAGGAAATTCTCCGGAAACAGTCTACGATCGAAGCGCACCAGCCGGGATTATGAAAACGCAGGACAATGGTTGAATGTTCTGCGACGATACTTACAGCCACGTTGTTAGTCTCCAAAACATCCATTGGGCATATTGTATTCTGAACGGGCTCTCCCATACGGTGAGACTGCAAGTCCAAGTCACTTCTAACTTTGACCGTGAGTTGGTATGATCCATTTATTGCTGAAAATCTAGGTCAAGCAGACACTCCGCATCCCCTACTTTTTTTCCTCGGAAGTTTGCGGTCTAGCGCCACAGCGTCTGAGAGGATATGTAGTGTGTAACGCTGACTCAGTGACTCAAAAGACCTTTGACTTCACGGACAACAATCCACTTGCACGACCTTCGAGCGGCACATGGAATGGAGCCTGAACAGGAGGAGCGAAGTTGTGTGGTATTTGCCTGGTGATCCTCTGAGGATCAGTGTTGGGCCCCGGGATGGTAGTGATTGAAGAAGCAGTAACCCACGTTTGGAATCATTGCGGCTGTGCCTGGAGTGTTGGGGTACTATTAGAGGCATTCGACGACATACGCCCTATTTTAAGGGTCTAGAATGCCGTCTGAGTCCCTATTTGCACAAAGTCGGTTCGGCTACCCACCAGCGGATATCCTAATTCGAGATGCAGAACCCTCGGAGAGTGGGTGCCTCAATTGCATGCCTCAGAAGGCTCCCGCCATGCCCCAAAATCTAGATACCTTACTCGCACGCTCCATGTACCATATAGGCAGGCAGAAAGCCTCCTTACCCATCTACCCGAATCAACTATATGGTATGACGCCGAGTTGCAGAAGAAGCAGGAGAAGGCTACGTTGTATCTCCTTCTGCAAAGATACAAACGAGCCAAAAAAAAAATTTGATGGCCAAGATATGAGAAGTTCTCTTGGACGGCTTTGTAACATAAACTGCCGTGGCCACCTACTCAACCCAGGCTTTAAGCCACCTCTCTTACTCGCGGAGCCAAGTTATGACGGCGGAGCTGAAGGGTTCCTCGAAGACTGCAGCATCGGACGACTTGGTCTTCGATAAAGGGAAAGGCTCCACCCGAGAGAGCGCCGGCTTGTACGGCAAGACGATGTCTCCAGGTACAGGCAGACGACATAGGATTCTTAGAGGCATGCAGGGAAAGCATCCGGATTCTGGGGCGTTCAGGTAATTTCTTGGGGGTCTACACATCGAAATAAGGTGTCGCATACCAGATTCCGCTGACAAACAGCCTTCTTCTACCTCTCCCGTCCTCTCTTCAACCCAGTCTCGATCACGTTTTCTATATGCTTTCAGACTTTCCTGATACGGTGCTGTGGCTCATGACGCGAGAGTGTTGTACCATATCGATACTCGCACTCACAAAGCATGCATAAATTACAATGCTATCAAGTCTCATGTCTTGGCTAAGAGGTTGACTGATGGGGACGAGACGACTATGAAAGAGGTCACCGCATACCTAAATGGATTCTGCGGTTACTCCAGTCAGGGTCTAGGGACAACTTCCGAAGAAATCGGAGCTTCAAGTTTACGCGTCGCCAGCCGTTTCATTCTATTTAATACTCTTTTTTAAACGCGATGTCGCTTCTCTGCCATGGCCCGCCTCGTCGTTATCCGCACAGCCGGTTTATAACGATATGCCCCCTCGCCTTATATTTTCCGAGAGTTGTAACAATCTTTCAGCACGCACAATTATCTTCCCATTTTGCAAATCCTCAATTGCGCATGGCAAGATGGCCACCCTCAAAGTCTTTCACATATGCACCCTTCTCATTGCACTAACATCCTTCACCGCTGCTGCCAGTGCGTCTCCTCCCTTTCAAGTCTATTTTGTCCCTCTAATAGGTCCCAGAGACATACCCCGGGATCCATTTCGGCGGCTACGACATCGTAAATTGTTCTCCCGGCAATGAAACACACCTCACTACCCTCCTCGGCACCCTTAACTCATCACTTGTGCCCACAATCCAGGACGCTGAAAGCAAACACCCCAGCACCGCCTACAGCACCTTCTTCAATGACATCCAATACGCCCCCTTCGTGGCCGATATCCTTACCAAAGTGACTACGGGAGAGGCGATGGGTACACCAAAGAAACCCCCGACCTTCTGGTGCGTGCAGGGCAAGGGCGAGCTCGTCTATCAAGATCGGAACACGGGCACCAAGGGCGATATGTGGAACAGATGTAAGGATTTTCCGGGGGACCGCTGCAGGGGATGCATGGGTCGCCGTATATTGTTGTGTGCCCACATTTTTGGACGCTGCTGATTCCAGATACGCCGGCGGATGGTAGGTGCCTTTTCTTCCGCCACTTCCCCGATATCAGATTTATCGGATTATCATTGAGTTGGAACGAGATGAGTATGCGAGCAACAGGTTACTAACGCCGAATCCTCACTCCCTAGGATACTGCCCGCTTGTGCGAAACACCAAATTCAAAGACAATGGCGCTCGACTGGCGCTCTTCCGCGTTTGGCTGGTAATGCAGGAACTCGTGCAGTTCTACCTCTACTTCCTCACCGGTAGCGAGACCGAGGTGTTGGATATCAACGAGGCGATGGCGCTAGGCGGCGAACCCAGTGCCCGGAATACGAGGAATTATATCTATTACGCTGCTAGTAAGTTTTACCTCAGCTCACAATCCCTCATCGCTTCGTCCCATTTCGCCCTTTTTGGGGGATTCCCTTTTTTGGACGATCAAAGAAGCCTTGTGCCTAGATGGGCACTATGCTGATTGGAATAATCCAGTGATCCACGGCCAATGCACCAACTACCCCCGCCTCCCGGCAGCTCGGCCGCCTGATCGGGAACTGCTCGACGCGCTGCTCGTCAATGGAGCGAACCAGACTGCTGCTGATGCGGTGCCCGTGCTCGGGACTGTGGCTCTTGGCGGGGAAATTGATTTCGATGCTTAGCTGCCTCATTGAGCTTCCTATGATATATCCTATTTTACTCTCCTTATCCGTCGTATAAAGTCCCTTGAAAGGTGAAATAACTAAGTTCAGGTCGCTCGAATTCCGTTGATTGTGAGCTAGAAATCCCTTTCAATCCTGGAGACTCCTATTTGCGATTTATGGGATGATGAGTGCATTTCTGACTCTCAACTGTTTGGTAGTCGTGTCCCACGAGCCGGCTGACACGGGATGGCTCTACTGGTCCGAAGAGCACCCCATCGGAATTTCTGAATCCCTATCAAGCTATAGAACGAGCGCTGAATACGGATTTGAAAATTTCAACTTGTTACCATCTCGCATGTGATCTGCCCGTGGAAATTTCGACATTTTATTTCATCATGTGATGAGGTCCTTTTTTCGTGATCGCAATGCCATGAATATTTAAGCTGCGCAACAGCTCAAGGGAAACACTGCTTTCATGGGACAAGTAGAAGTCAAAAAATCTCCTTCCTTTGTCATGACATCTTGCTATCGCCCAGTCCCCTTTCCGATCACCCTTTTCGAGCAGAGCTTCTTATGCGGGATTTCTCGAAGTCTATATTCTTTCCTTGCCTAGATATCTATACACCAATACTATAACCCCGTCCAACCCCAACCCCACACACCTCCACGCACACATCAAACCCCTCATAGCTCTTCCCACCATCGACAACTCCCGACTCCCATCCTCCCATCTCCCCAAAATCATCCCATCCCAATACCCAGCCCCTCCCACCCCCCCAACAATCCATCCATCCAAACCTTCCAAAACCCAATCCCCAGCTTCAACTCTCAAAAAGCCATCAAACCCCGACGTCCGTAAACCTAAGATATGATCACATTTATTGCTTCAAAGCCGTTCTGATACAGTGCGAAGTATCATGATGCAATAACGATACGCGTCTGGCCTGGGCTTTTGTGACTAGGAATTTGGAGTGGCGTCGCTGCTTGGTGGGATTGATGTGGGGTGCTGTATTATGGTATCGCTGCTTATTATATTCCTGGTGAATACCCGTTCTTGGTACACAAAGGCATATGCTATATGTATGCAGATGAAAATCGTCCCAAATCAGGAAATTCGCAGATCTGTCGGTATATATCCTGCAAATGGAAATGTTGCACGACTTAGCACGAGGCACATGAAAACCCCGCTTCGAAATCGGGCGCTGGTTTGTCAAAGCTTCTGGAATGTGCGGGTTCGATATTTTATTTCGCTTCGTTCTTGCCGGAAGAATTTGAGGCTAATAGCACGCCCATGTACCTGCGGTGTTTGTCTATACGTTGAAAACGTTGACGTGCCCATGGGTTCTAAGATCGATACCGAGCAGCAAATCTACGAGCGTAGTTTTTTGCGTCTACTCTCGACCGAAAAAACGATGGATAACAATCTAACTTTGTTGATACTAGAGCGCTTTGGCACGAGCTTGAATCTAGGGAAGTGCAGAGCTGTCTATTCGTCACCGAGTCTCCGAGTGATCGGGGTAGTATCAGCAACCAAGTGTAGATAAAGTGATGACTGTTCGATGCTGACGGAAGGCAGGCAAGTGATAAGATGCAGTGCATCTCTTCCCTAAGGTAACAGGGTGTTTTTTCCCTAGACGACCATCTTGAGTGGGACGGCAAGAGCGAACTCGATGAATTCTGCTGCTTCTCGGAAAGCAGATTGCTTTTCTTTGGTGTTCTGTACGGGCCTTCAATCATCTGCGTTGGTGGTTTGTTAATATGTGTGAGTTTCAGGTGGTGGAGATGTGCGGATTTAGAGTGAGGGGGCTTGCACTACCTCCTCGTGTGTAATTAATATCGTCTAATTATCAGGAAGCAGAGAGGTTTGTCTGAATCTGTCAACACATGCCGAGATCAGCTGCTGAAAGTCTCGAAATCCATTGATTGATCGTCCAATCCATGTTGGAGAAGTTCGATTGCGCATTATATCCGATCCCAGTAGCTAGCAAATGGAGAGAGTGACTCTACATTGAAGAAAAGAAGGCAAAAACTCGTGTAGCAGCTAGATCAGGGACCTAGAGAACGACAACGGTTTGACTGAATCGACGCAAGGGAAGATTGCATACCCTGATTGTCCGTCCAATGTTTCCGGCGTGCTACCAAGGTCTCTGAAACCCTCCATGTCGAGCTTATTTCCCCCAATCTTACCATCTTCGCACCTACCGTCCAAAGACCTCTCTCCTCTTCATCACTGCCACACAACACTTGGCGCTACTTCCACACTGCAGCCTCCGCCCATTACAATGAAAAATTTGTCCGCCCTGGCCTTTACTGCCTTTCTAGGCCTTTCCTCAGCCATTGCCCTTCCTGAACCGATGCATATCAACATCGACGTCCAAATCCCAGATGATAGTCAATTCAATTAAAAACAGCAGCGTATGCGACCCAACCACGCTGGCTCACTTTCAGTTTCCTGGTCACAGGAGGTTACAGGCTTGGATGATCCTGTGAACCACGGCACGTATTTATTTCGGTGGCCGCTATGAGGCTTTGTGGCTGATGCTTTTTCAACAGCTGTTTGTACTTCGCCAGGGTGGTACTGCTTTACATGGTCAGGTTGCGCACGTTGCTGTGGATATGGTGATGAAAGTTTATCCAGGCAAGCGGGACTTTGTCGGGCAAGGTAGTGGGATATGAAGGTGGATTGCGGTAGGATTGGATTTGATTTTTGGCTAAGCCGTGTAGCTTAAGGGGCGTCGATAAAACGCGCAAGCTGTACTCCTAGCAAGAGCTCCTTGTTAGGACAGACCTCGGTCAAAGCAGGAAACTGGGATGGGTTAGCACTTCTTGCTGATGATCATGTGAACAACCATCGCACTTAAATAGAACCGCTGCGAGGATGTAAATGTATTATATGCATTTTAAACCGCTAGATAATGATCCAAACGGCATTCGATGTGAGTTTGAGAGCGGACTCTGTGGTAAATTTTCTGCTTTCCGTGGGCAAAGATCGCACCTTGGTTTTTGCACAACATGACATGCCAGTACGAATACTCGCCCTGTCTCCTTCGCCAGACCAGAGCCGCTAAGATACTGTCAAGAAGCGGCGTCCACTGTGAATGCACCACCCAATCTGATGTGATGGACGACGTTAGCTGCTCTATTCTGTTCGTTTGCTGATGTTACGGATTGTAGCGAAAGGAATGACTTACAGTATCGCCGGCTCATCAATATTCCCATGCTCATAGCTCAGCGTACCCACGCCGCCCGCTGTTGTGCGTCGTCAGCTTCAAATAGTCTTCTACATTCTACTGTCTCAATCTCTGATCTTCTATTTTCCTGCACTTCTCCTATTGCTCGTTGCCTATCTTTGATCGCATCTTGATTGAAGGGGAAAGAGAGAGAGCAACGATACCTTCCAATAATAGACTAACCCCCTCCGTCAACTCCCTCCCAATCCATCTCATCGCAAACGCCCTCAAGATATGTCCATGCGCCACAAGCAGTACATCACCACACGGCGCTTTCTCCTTCCCATCGACCAGAGAAAAAGAGATAGCCGGCTCGTGAAAGCGACTTCTGATATCGGCGATCAGGCGGTCTAGGCGGAAAGTTATATCGGACGGCGATCTTTTTATGAGAACATCCATCAGCCTTCGATACCTCTTCCCAATGCCCCTTTTAAGCTCTCAAGACAACCAAGTTTGGGACAAGCTAAGATGAATTATGCAAGAAGCGAACATGACATACTCTCCCCCTGGGCACCCATCCCTCCAGATATCCCACTTTTCCTCTCCATCTTTCTCGCGCTCGGCACGGATCTGCTTGCTAGTCTTCCCTTCATAGTCGCCGTAGTCCCATTCGCGGATGTCGTCTGTGATCTGAACTTTGGCGTTTGTTTTGACGGTGAGTGGTGCTTCTTCTGGTGGGTGGGGGGCCGAGGATATGGAGGAGGTAGAAGCGGAGGACTGATGCCAGGGCATTTGATCCCTGCATCCTAGATCTAGAAGTTCGAGGGTACGCTGAGCACGGTGGCGGGGAGAGACGTATCTGAAACGGAAAGTAAAATCGTCAGCTTTCCATAGCTCTTAGACTAGACTTCGTCGCTATTGTCCATGTGGGCGGTTGTGTCTGGCCCTACTACCTTCTTCTTCATCCACTTTCTTCTCCTCGAAGCTACAAGGAGGGGAAGACCCACACATGAGCCAGATGCCGCGGAACAATTAATCGATCATCCCCCACCAGCGCCTTGCCTGTAGCTCGTATCCTACTTTCGCCATTCGGTGTGAGTGGGAGCTCTGTGGTACCTGTATGTCGTCCGTTAAGGGACCACTCCGTTTCGCCGTGGCGGATAATGAAGACGCGGGGAGTTGGAGGCATTGAGTTGGTAGGAGAGGAGAGATGGAACTGAGGGTGAGACGTTGAAAGTTCGAGAAGAAAGCTAACGAGAAGGTGGATCTAGAAAGAATGACGAGGGATTGGTTGCGAGTGTGAGAAGTTTGATTACTGATGAGTACTGTATCGACTGGTATGCACAATGATCGTCTACACTTCTTACTCCAGTATCGTGAATTTCTAAACTCACATTCTGCATGATCGCATTTCTCCACAATACCCCGCGCCAATTCTGCCAAGCCACCACGCACCCGCCCGCTCCCTTCCGCTCCCGCCCCCACGTTTCCTTGGAATGCAAAACTGAATCCCATGTCTTTCTTCATCTCTCTCTCCTATCCCTTCTCGTCCAATGCTCTATCTCAGGGCATAGAACCTACAAAATGCCACCCCTACCCTCCCCTCCCAACCTTGCATCACCAGTGTCACCACCATCACCTCCTGTCTCCTCCACAGCACCCAAATCTCTCAGCCGCACACTCCCACGCTTCCGACCACTCCTGCTCGCCATCTCCGTAGTCGCCACAGTCGCTACAGGTTCCTGGTACGGTGCCAGTCTCGCCCAAGCCTCTACCTCAAGCCAGGTAACTATTACTCCTTTCATTTCCCTTCGACTCAACTCACCCCAGTCCAAACCAGCCCATCCTATCCACACCTATCAACGCGTCCCAAGGGAATCGCTACTGATACTAGGCTTATGGAATATAGGAAAACAAAGCATACCTCCCCACAACATCCCCAGCCGAGCGGATCTCAGTCCTCGAAGACAGGAAAGCACGCTTAGTGGCCAATAAATCAGGGCTAGAGAGTAAGATCTCAGAACTCCAGCAACGACAACGAGAAGCGGCGGAAAAGGCGGCAGTGAGGCAGAAGATGCGGGCTGGAAGTGAAAGTGGGGTTGGGGAGAGGGGTGTAGGATGAGCTCTGCCATCTCTGCCAATAAAATGGACTGCCAAATACAACTGCACCCGATAAAGAATTCAGTCTTCCTCAGGAGGCGGGCTGGAAGCAGGATTGGGCTTGGAGAAAGAGGTGGACAATAAGTCTCTCAAAACAAAAAACCTGACCAAACACCAAGAGCAACCTGCACCCATGGAAGACCCCAGGCTTCCTCTTCGCACCCTTCAAGATGCGTGCCACAAACACCAGAGACCCCGGCGAGAGGGACGTACGATGATCTCTCTTCTCGACCTCTCCGCAATTCCCCCTCAAACACCAACTCAAAAACAATTACACCCACCGCCACCCATCGGAATCAGCATCCGCCCAATAACAAGATGCAAGCTATAAGAACCGTCCAGCGCCACCAAAGACAAATCCCTCGCTCCACCACCCTCTCCCGCACCCACCCCACTCAAACCCCACGGTCTACAAATCTCACATCCCAAGATCCAACCTCCAGATCCCCCCCAATTTGGGAGCTGCGGTACCGCTTGCTGGAGGTACGGATCGAGATAGACAAGATCAGCCGAGCCGCCTTCAACTCATCTCGACCTTCCATCAAGGTATAGAGGGGGGAATGGGGTGAACGTAAAACTTCCATCCATGAGCTGAGCATACCGAGTACAACTCCCTCAAATATCTAGAAGAGAGGCCAGAACTGTGGTGAGGAATGAAAGGAACGGTTTGGGGAGAGGCCAGGGTAACATTTCCATCCATGAGCTAACCTCGGCCAAAACCTCCCCAAGTACTATCGTATTGTAGAGGGAACAAAAAAACCAGGACTGTGGTGAAGATCGAAAGGAATGCTTTAGAAACCTACTTAGCTCCCTCACTTCTGCAATTCCAAAGGAATATCAAGATACTCCCTCATCGCATACATCATTAATTTACTGGTTATCTATTTGTATGTACAGACATCTCTATGTTTACGGTACCCCTTCTTTGAACCCTGAGAAGACCCTGGCCCGCCTGGAAAGACCCCCGAAAAACGGACCCCCCAAGAATACCTTCAAGTTATAAAGAAAAAAGAAGAAAGAAGATTGCAACTCCAAAATCGATATAAGTAAGCATCCACCTTGATTAGCCCATCCCTCTCCATCCTTCTCTGATCTAAAAAGTCGGGATGGTGGCGATCTGTGAGCGCGCGGAGCACATCCCTACATCTTGGGAAAAAGAAAGGAAAGATCTTCCGCCCCCAAAATGGAAAATTGAAAATATTGAAAATGAGAAAGGGGAAACAGAAAAAGTCCCTTAGTCATTAGCTGCGGTATCCCTTCTTTCGTCTTGAAATTTCACGCCCAGCACTAATGCACACTAATGCACGCCACTAAACACCGTCTCTGTTAGTCTCGCTCTTGTTTTTAGTGCAATACCGTGTAATACAGCTCAACCCTGAGCTCAACCCTGAGTTTCTCGATCACAATCGCTCAACCCTGAGCCTAACCTGACGCTAGGCACTTAGTGCTGGGTTTAGCGCTGGCCTTGAAAACAAACCAAGGGATTCATCCGGCTGTACTCCTAGCCTCGTAGGATCGGAGTGAATCGAATCGAGTGGAATGTATGTATGTGCAAGGAACGGGTTTGCTTAGCTGATGTTTAGACCGGGTTGGGCTATATAAGTTCATTATAGGAGAGTCGATCAATAATTCAGCTTATGAAGGAATCTTTACAGGGTGTAGGGACAAATGGATAACCATCACGGACACGGACATGCAACACGCACGCAAAAAATCCTACCTGACCAAAAATACTTGAGCAATAAAGGATCACAAAATCCGGGAAATCTCCCAAATCCACATCTCAAAATTTGCAAAGAACCTATCAACTTCCCCCTACCTACGTACCTAAAAAGCCAACCTGAGCCACCACCAAAACGAATAGCAACATAGATCACAAAATATGCACCCCTATCATGCAACCCCCCTTTACTCCCGCAAATGTTTAGCCTAGATAGTTATGCCCTACTATCCTCATATTCGTAGATAGATAGATAAGCTCGCCTTTCCTTTGTACAAATTTCTCTCTGCCCCTTTCTCCTTTCCTTTTCCACTTCCGCAGTACTGGGACCAGATCATAAAGATCACAGCGCGGATAGGATAGGATAGGATTGACACGTATCAAGCACCCAAAGCCCAACTCCCCAACGACGGGAAAGCCACCACCACTACCACGATCTCACCTCGCCATACAACAAGCGCCCAGACCTCGAAGCCGGATCATACATCTCCACGTGCTCCGCCTTTGCCGATCGCAGCATACGGTTCATCTCCGCCGCGGGCTTACGTTCGCCACGAGCCTTACTCTTAGACTGACAGCCAGAGCGAGGGAAGCCCGTGCCCGGGCCGCACTTGCGTTGAAGCTTGGACTCACTGCTCGCAAGCGGGATGCAGGTTTTTTTGCGCGGTAAGGATTCAGAGCTGGTATTCACGGAGCGAGAAGACATGACTTGCCCGGCCATTGCGCGATTGTTCCAGCGGTTCTCGCTTTCATTCTGTTGGTCAAAGGTAGCCCAGAGTTCGTCGTTTTTACTGTACGAGCTTCCGTTGCCACCTTTCAGAAGCCAAGAGTCGGCAACTACCTCGTCATCGGGGATAACGATGGCACTGTCATTGTCTTCAGAGTTGACTTCCTCCAGAGAAGCAGGACGTATCAGATCACGGACTGTAGACTGTAGTCCAAAGTCCATCGAAAGAGGTCGTCCTCGTTTGCGAGAGTCGACCGTGTTAGGATTCCGACTTTGTCTTGAGTCTGATTTTCCGTGCAACGTCAAATCAACCAGCGCAGCCGCCGCTTGATAAGTTTGAGAATTTAGTGAAGGACCATTCGCAGGAACAGCGGATCTTGGCTTGGGTGTAGCCCCATCGTCTTCGTTACTTGATGCTCGTGATATCCTACTTGAGCATGGAGTGAGTTGATTACTCGATGCAGCGGTCACCGCACATTCTGTGTGTGGTTCACGTTGAGGCTCGGATCGCCAAGCATTCGTGCCTGAGGCAGTACGATTGTCAATAGCATGGTTAGTAATGTTGGCCTGCCCGCTCTCAGACCCTGATAGCTTAGGACGCTCCTTGAAGTAGAATTCACTCCCACGGCACGCAGGAGGAACGGGAAGTGGTGGAAGGCTCGCATTCCCAGTAACACTCTCTTCGCAGAAATCCATCAAACTCGACGTCTTCATGTCCGCGCAACGACGCATCGCTCCCACGGCCAAACTTGGCTCAGGGAGCGCGCAGTTCGATGATGCTACTGATGAAATGGATGACGATCTCGACGGAAACCTCGATACGTCAGTGGCAGAGTCTGGAGACGATGAGTAGTTGGATAGCGAGGATGGGACATGAGTGAAATGACGTTGTGGTATCGAGTCTGTTCTTGACTGCCACGAGTTGGCGCAGTCTAGAAGCGACTCTTCCCAGGATCTTCGATGCTCGTTCATGGCGAGACTCATTGATGGTCTTCGAGGTAGCAACCCTGAAGCACTCACTGCAGGAGTGCAGAAGCTGCGGATATGAGGTGTGATTTGAGGGGTTGGAAGCGGCCCCTCTCGTGGCTGTAGTGGCGGTAGCATCCGATGATCTGACTTGCTATCCTGAGGCGTCGGCTCAAGTGTAAGAGGAGGCAGCACGGGCAGAGTAGACGGGATAGTAGTCGCGTTCCCTGCAATAGGCGTTGCGGAGCTATCGCGGGGGGCATGCGGAGAGCTTCCACGTGAGCTCGGAGCGGAGTTCTCCGAATAGTATCCCGAATCGTTATCGGATATTAACTTTCCGCGATTATCAAATTGGTCGAGATCAGGATTCAGCTGGCGAACAATGGATCTCCACGTTTGGCATGCCGCGGGTGAGGATCTCGGTACGCTTGGGGTATTGCACGACGGGGAATACTTTAGGACTATGCGCTCCCAACGCTGAAATGTGGCCTCAGGCATATGCAACTTCCAGTTGACCGTGCCAAGGAATGCCCGCTCGTTGGCGTTGATCTCAGTAACCTTCAATCCAGAGATCTTACTCCAAGCTCGAGTGGAGTAGTTCCGATCCTGTAGATATTTCGAAGCCAGGATCAGCGCAGCTAGAAACATTCGCCGACCACATTGCATCGCTCGGAAACCATCTGAATCGATCTTCTGTTCCATGGTAAAGTCGTCCTTCGGCAGTCCGGACATGACTACTACCAAATAGTATATCGCGACCAGAAGAGTAGAGTAGCTGGTTTTGGAGCGCTTCAGGACCTCTTGGACAAAAGTGCGAAGACCTATAAGGTTCTGATCAGCGCTTGCCCTGCCTTGTGCCATTGAAAGCGGCCAGATGGTCTCAATGGTTTGAGTTGTGGTATCTAGTACATTATCATCGTTAGCAGCCGTCCGCCCACTTGTTTATTCTCACTCCAGCTCACCAACAAGGCTGTCCACAAAGCTATCTTTGCGCTCACACTGGCGGACCAGCTGAGGTGGAGGGCGTGTTGGTTGCTTAGTACCATTCGATGATCCGGTGCAAGATGATCTTTGGGTGCGCCGAGGATTTTGTCGGCAGCTTAAGGGCAGCGGTGACTTTATCGATGTCGGTCGACTTGCACCTGAAAGTCGGCTCCAGTGAGCAACATTCTGTGCTTGTAAGAGAGTACGAGGACTTGTGATCACCTCGCCATATCCGTCACCATGACTGATTGGACAAGGGAAACCACCATGTTGCTCGACATGCTCGCTCTGGCTGACCGGTGTGCCGGTGCTGGCGAGAACTTCTTGTGCATCACCATCCGAATAGTATGCCACGTCTTCTTCACTCTGCCCTAGGTCTCCTGCTGAACTTATTGAAGATGAGGTGACGGATCTCCGGCTTGAGCGAAGGTTGTAGGAGAAGACAGAGGTCTGAGGGGACGAGGCAGTTGATGTGGTGTTTGTTGATGTTGGCGGCGAAGAGGAAAAGACCGATGGCCGTCGCAAAGGCGACTTTGTATCAACATCGGGTCCGATATCCATGGGATGGAGGAGGTTGGTAGTACAAAGAAGGAGTAGGTCACTCCTTAAATAATATTAGAACCTTTTTTTTTGGCTAATGACTCAACGGCAAAGAGTCACACCTTTGTGATATCCTGAGGCTTCAGTTCAGCAGTGCCCTGAAGTTTCAAAGACTTGACTTCTCCTGATCACAGTCTCAGTGTATTACAATCTTGTACTTCGGAACCAAGCGTGGTTCCAGGATCTTTCGAGTATACCCGAGAGCTTTCTCTCAGCACCCTTGATGCAAATCCAATCGTCAGAATCCGTTGATAGTCGAGCAGGGTGTAATCCTTCACAATAACCTCAGTCGTGTGAAGAAAGGTCCTTTGAGCGGCTTGAGTTCACCACAAGGCGCCGTAGGAGCTCGATTCAGAATAGGATACGATGGACTTTGCGTCAAGGGCAACTTCTGGAAGGTATATGTCGAGCATAGGAGCCATTCTGCCTGCTGACTCGCGGATCACAACAGGCGACGACTAGGCGGACGGGACAGCAGGCGGCAGGTGTCCCCAAGCTGTTGTTTGACGGCCAAGGTATTCCTTTCTTTGTGTTTGCCTTCGGGTGTGGTTTTAAAACGTATGTAAAAGGGAAAGGCGGTTATTTGGAATGATTTGTTCTGGGTGAATGAAGAGTGGCGGAAGTGATTGGAGTGGCGAAGGTAAGATCTGGAGGCGGGTGAAGAAAGGAGTGATTATTTTAGGAAATATTGCAGAGCAAATGGCAAATAAATCTAGGTGGTTAGAGAGTAAAGATTAGCTATTGCGGACTCGTATGTTTGGGTAATAAAAGAGAGTCTTTGTCATTACCGGTCGCTTGCGGGGGGATATTGGTACAGATGTTCACAGGTGGCAGATAAAGAGAGAGGGAGTAAAAATACAGGTGGTGGATGAAAATTGCAGTGGAGTGGAGATCATATCAGGCCAACGAATACTCTGAGTCGGGTTGAATCAGGGAATCGAGTGCCGTCCTCTATTATTGTTTTGAATGTCCATCTTGGGGGAGAAGGGGAATGGGAAAGGGAATGGGCAGGCGCTTAGTTTTGGGCCGAGTGAGTCGCCGACAGCCCTATGACTCCCAACCTTTTTACACATAGCAAATCGCCACGCATTTAATTATTCCATGTGGAACCATTGGATCGTCTTGCTTTCCGCCTTTGGATGCCGGGAATCTTGGATGGATTCTAGAGAAGCGCATCTATATAGCTTAAATACCGCCATCAAAGTAGGAGTGGAGCATCAACTTGGATCGATTGTCACCTCATTCTCTTGATCTTCTGCTCCATCCGGCTTCAGCGTTGAGAGCAGAACGGGTGCGCAAAGTGCAGCACGGAGGAAATCTGCTCGATCAATGCGCCAAGACGCCTCTCCCGCCACTCGCCATTTCATCTTCAAAGCTCGTCCCTCCGCACTCGGCTTTATTTGGACCACAGATTACATCGCCTCTGTTTGCACATAGCTACCAACTCCGTCATCACGAGCACAAACCCTCTAGTAGTCGGTAAATTCTGGATCATTGACTAGTCATTGAGGGTACTGCTAGGACTCTGGGTGGCGACAAAGATTTGCTGTCCAGGAAAGGCTGCCTGCTGCTAGATCGTCGCTTGGCGCCGCATCGATCATCGAGAGTGCCACCGAATAATGACTCAGACTTCCAAACCGCCATCGCAGCTGACACAACAAGCTTACTCCCTAGCTCCTCATCGTCTTTCATCATGGCAAAAGTAAGCCTAAGGAGCATTGGCGACAACCTAGTGTCAGTTATGGGGGCGTTTGTCTCGTGCTATGCGCCACTTCATGCGTGATCTGGAGGCGGAGCTTCAGGTACCAGGCAAGCCAAACACTCGTACATCAACCAGGAATTTATAGGCAGCTTCAGCCTTCTTGGTAGACGTTCAGCGCCTCGTGGGCCTGAGCCTTGTTTGCAGTCGCATATCATCGTAATCATCGCCGGATAAAGATCCTCCAGCTGGCTCGGCTGAAGACCTCTTTGCCGTCAGTATCCGCGATTAGAACCGGGTAATGGTGCCTAATGGTGAGATGTTGTACCCCGTGTGACTTGCCTCCACCCGTTGGCTCTAGGCAACACAGCATTGTTGATTAGACTATCGCCGAATCCTGCGCTTGGAGGTGATGACCCTCAATCCTATCAAGCGGCAAGGTCTTGATGCCAGCTGATCTCGAACAGCATATGTCTGAACCATGTTTCGTCGGAGATCTTTCAGGAATGCTACAAACCGAGCGGGGCTGTTGGATAATTCGTTATTCCAGGCGAAATCGTGTAAGCGATCGAAGTGACGCCGTGAAAGAACTTTTTCATGCAGCTGACCAGGCAAAAGAGGCAGACCTGCCACAAACAGGTGTCTTGGTACGAGAAGTCCAAAGAGATATGACAGTGGGGTGCATCATTGACTGGGATTGGATCATGACGAGAAGAACAGGACCTTGACAAGAGAGGATGCCTTGCTGGAATTCTCGAATGGAAGAGATTAGCATCGGCCGAGCGGGCACCATGAGAATCCTGAGATCAATCTGTCTAGATCTTGTGTCTCAGGCATGTGAAACGTCTGTTCGACTGAAGATCTTGCTCCCTCTCCAGTCAGCAGCTTGGCTGCCTGATCCTCTGCCTACGTCAGGCAGAAGGCCTAGTTATTCCTCAACAGTTCTTTTCGAAAAGTGCTGAATTTGGATTGTGAGTGTGACACAAAGGCAAATACGGCTGTGAGGGCTGTAAGAAAGATGCTGGACGCTACGGCTACACGGCCCGAGACTGCTCCTTTTGCATGCCAAGAATCATCGATCTGTGATTGGCCACAACAGGTCTGCGTATGGAAGACGATAAAATTCCCGAGTAGTCTATCTGGTGTGCTCGGATTCCATTGGAGACATATCGCTGCTCGCTTCACATTGCAAGCTCAATCAGGGACGCGGGAATAGCTAGAGGCACCAAGTAGGGCCCCGGCCACGGACAATCGCCATGGTCCTCCCCTCGGCTGCATCAGCCTCACATGTCATACGGCTCCTGCAACGACCTTCCGCACACCGACTCACTCTGACGAGGATAATTGCTCACAATCGCAACTCTACACCATTCCGAGCCATGGTATTTACAAGCGACAGCTGCTTCAGAGGCTTGGGACTGAATGGCTGACAGTATGTAACAGTCAACGCGAACAGAGAGCGATGCCTTTGGCGAGATCCAAGTCCCTTCAGATAGGTACTGGGGCGCCCAGACCGAACGATCTCTCGAAAACTTCAAAATCAATCAACCACAGGATCGAATGCCTCCGCCCGTCGTCAGAGCATTCGGTATCCTCAAAGGCGCCGCAGCCACCGTCAACATGAACTACGGACTCGGTAATCCAGCCACACCCTCCCATGACCACTGAACTGAAGCTTCGCAAGATCCCAAGCTTGGAAAGGCTATCCAGCAGGCAGCGGAAGAGGTGGCTTCCCTGAAACTTGTGGATCATTTCCCATTGGTGGTATGGCAGACGGGGTCGGGAACCCAATCCAATATGAATGCCAACGAGGTCATCTCCAACCGGGCAATAGAGATCCTTGGAGGGACTATGGGATCAAAAAAACCAGTGCACCCAAACGATCATGTCAATATGTCGGCTTCCTCCAATGACAGCTTTCCAACCGTCATGCACGTCGCAGCAGTCCTCGAGCTCGAGGAGTCCCTCATACCATCGCTAAAGAGTCTTCGGGATGCGATGCAAACCAAGAGCGAGCAATTCGATAAGATCATCAAGATTGGTAGAACCCATCTACAAGATGCCACGCCGTTGACCTTGGGGCAAGAGTTCTCCGGCTACGTCACTCAGCTTGATCGGGGCATCGAACGCGTTGAGTCCTCATTGCCTCATCTCCGGCTTCTCGCACAGGGCGGCACAGCAGTTGGAACCGGGCTCAACACATTCAAGGGGTTCGCAGAGGCCATCGCTACAGAAATCAGCAAGATGACAAAATCCGAATTCAAGACCGCTCCGAACAAATTCGAGGCCCTCGCCGCTCACGATGCCATTGTCGAAGCATCAGGCTCGCTGAATACGCTCGCCTGTTCGCTATTCAAGATAGCGCAGGACATCCGGTACTTGGGTTCGGGCCCTCGCTGTGGTCTGGGGGAGTTGCAGCTGCCGGAAAACGAACCCGGATCATCCATCATGCCCGGAAAGGTCAACCCCACGCAATGCGAGGCATTAACCATGGTCTGCGCCCAAGTGATGGGGAACCACACCGCCATCACCGTATCGGGGATGAACGGCCAATTCGAACTCAACGTGTTCAAGCCCGTGCTGATCAGGAACCTGCTGCACAGCATACGCATCTTGAGCGATTCGATGAGGAGCTTCGAAAAGAACCTCATGGAGGGGTTGAAAGCGGATGAGAAGCGGATTAACACCCTTTTGCATGAAAGGTAAGTGCTGCCTTGCTACTCTGATGGCAGTTGACTGATGGGGCGCAGTCTCATGCTCGTGACCTGCTTGAATCCGGTCATTGGCTACGATATGGCGTCCAAGGTCGCGAAGAACGCGCATAAGAAGGGATTGACACTGAAGGAGAGTGCGATGGAGCTCAAGGCGCTTAGCGAGGAGGACTTTGATAGATATGTGAGGCCGGAATTGATGCTGAGTCCCAAGGAGAAGAAGTAGTTCACTAGAACACGCGACCTAGACATCTAAACCATCAGCGCCCGCATGTTTGTGTAATCTAATCATGTTGGTTAGCTAAGTAGTGAAGAATGTCCTAATGAATATGACCAAGTCCCGCAATGCAGTTCTTGAGCACAAGAAAAATCCTCGTTGATCGAGAGATTTCCGGAGAAGATCCTCATTCTACTACTACATCAAAAATAACTCACCATCTCAGAATTCCCAAAACCTTCAATTGGCAAAAAATATCGTAATACGCAATATCCTTGATGTTCGATGTGAAACATGCAGACTCTCCTGCAAAATCTCGACGATTTCGATTTAAGTTTCAACTCTCTCATGTTATGATTACAAAACGCATTTTCATCTGTAAATCTGTGGATTTGAAAATATCAAGTCATTAGCTTACCACTTTGTCTTCCCCTCGTTGAAGGATTCTGACTTCCAAGCGACGACCGACCATCAAACACCAGAGTAGAGAATTCCTGCGTTGAGTTCAATCCCCATACATGCTCTCACGGCGGAGGTTTTCGCTGGTGCTGTTATCGAATGCTTGTTGTTTCTTTTTTCCTCTTGGACGCTTCGAAAGGGGGTGTCAGTTAGCAGATTTCGGGGGTGGCGGGATAGGAAATGGGGGTGTTGGTGCTGTAGTTTCTGGAAGTAATGATAGTTTCTTATTTCAGTTCGCGTGTCTGTTTCTGCGGAAGTGTAATATGAGCTTCATCCATATCACCAAATGCAAATCTCTCCAAACCCAAACACAAACCCAACCCCATCATCACGTCACACTGTAGCCCAAAAGCTCAATACCTAACCCCCCCCCCCTCGGGCCGACCTAGTAATCCGCTCTCCATCCCCCGGCCGCCTTTACAAACACTCCTCATGAGGCGATGATTCTCTCTCTTCCTACTTTCTTGAGCAAATGGATATTGGGGAGCGGGCTTTTATTAGAGTATTTGGGTATCATAGGCAGGTGATGAAGATTTGGGTTTGGAAGAGGGGGTGGGGTTTAGGATTTGGGGTGCGGGCGATTTTCGTTGTGGGAAGTTGGGTTACTAAAAGAGCTGATTTTTGATGTATTTAATCAGAGAATTAGGGCCTACAGAGTCGGCAGTCATTAGAGTATTTGGTCATCATAGGCGGATGATAAAGGTTTGGGGTTGGAAGAGGGGATGGGAGTTGTGAGTATGGGGTGCGGTTGATTTTCGTTGTAGGGAGTTGGGTTACGAGGGGTGCTGGGGTTTGGTGGATTCATTGGAGGATTCGGATCTATAGGGTCGGCAGTCGTTAGAGTATTTGGTCATCATAGGCGGATGATAAAGGTTTGGGGTTGGAAGAGGGGATGGGAGTTGTGAGTATGGGGTGCGGTCGATTTTCAGTATACTGGGTGGGGAGTTGGAGGACGAGGGGAATCGGGTTAGAGCGGGAGCTGGGGTTTGAGATGGTTATTGGGGTTGGCGGGGCCTACAGAGTTGGCAGTCATTAGAGTATTTGGTCATCATAGCCAGATTATTAGGGATGTTTAAGATGCGGAAGAGGGGATGGGATTTGTGGTTGTGGGATAGAGTCGATTTTCGATGGAGGGAGTTGGGGAAGGGGGAGGATTGGGTTGGAAGAAAGGGCTGGTTTTGGGGTGGTTATTGGAGTTTTCGGGCTACAGAGGATACTGTAAGGGGATAATAAACTTTGGCGACACTCATGCGACTAGGAAATCACTACAATCCATCAAAATTTTGCTCGATTTTGGCGTGATTTTTTATTTGGTAGGGATATGATAGGTTTTGTCAGAGTTCGTTGAAGATTCTTAAGGTGGGATTTTGTTAGAGTTTCACTCATGAGTCTAGAATTAAATACGGCTTAGCCCTGACTCTCGCAAACACGGGTTATCCCACGCCCAGGTTGGGCTCACTTTTAGGCAACCCGGACCTCCCCCATCAGGGGGTTTCAGGGGGCGGCCCGCCTAGGTGCTAATTAAAAGCGAGCCCACACCACCAGTACGTGGGATAACGAGTTCAAGGCTTCAGAATTCCTACTCCCTGTATCGAAGGTCTATTGTACAAAGACTAAGACTTTCCCGAGAGGACTTTACATCGTACAGTGCCGATTCCTAGCCTGATCCCATTCTTTCGGAACCTTTTGTTCTTCATCGGCGTGAGCTTCACCGAACCCAGCGGGCGACTCCTTCTGTTCCATCAACTCCACCACTCGCCGACTATTTTCAGTCCACTCCGGCGACCCCGCAGATTTTTCCGGCCATGCGTGCGCGAGGTCAAGCAGTCCCAAAACATGCATTATCTTATTCCAATGGACCGCATCCTCATACTTCTCATGCCAATCCCCAGTTTTAAGCAACATGTCGTCCCAAGTGACATTCTTGAGGAACATGCCTTTCCAATACTGCCACCCCTCGCACAGCATTTCGAGCTCGTTCCACTGGTGCCTGAATCGTTCTCTGGAAGCGGGGTCCTCCGCCCTGCCGATAAGCATGCTGTTGAAGAGCGGATGCTTGGGCAGCGTTTGCACGCGAGGGGTGATTCGTTGTTCGCACTCGAAGATGCGCTGCCAGTAACCGGGACTTTGCATGCCATAGTATGCAAAGCCCGCGGCCTCGTTCAGGTCTTCCAGCTCCTTGACAGCGTGAACCAGGTTGCGCCAAGCGCTGCCGAAGGTGGTGTCGGTAGGTTCCCCATAACCGTGTGTGTGTGCTTGTTTAGATGTCTTGCTTGGTGATGGAGCGCCTGTTTGCTCTGAGAACGGTTTGCAGGGGGCTCGGGTGGTTGTCCAACAGGAACCGTCACAACTGGCCTCCGTCCACCCCGGATGCCCTTCAAGTCCTCTCGGCTTCGATTCTTCAAAGACCCAAGAAATACCACTTAGCGTGTCCCGATCGCACTGCCAGGATAACAGGTTGAAATAGTAACGTTCACGTTCGTCGATGAATCTCCAGTCTTTCCCTTCGCAGTGATTGATACTTATCAACACCCCAATCAGCCTGGCGTTCCATCTACTGCACACCTCCAACAGACCATGCCACGCCTCGAAGAAACTTGCGAAACCGGTTACACCCTTGGTACCATTATCGACCATGAGTGCGAATAAATTATGCTCATGAAATTTCATCGCTTGAAAGCTTTTGACGTTTTGTATGACGTCCAGCTGCTTTGTTCGAAAATCACACGACCTTTTGCCGCGGACGAAGATATGGCCGTGATCGTTCCGGATCAAGGATATGAGATCATCGATACTTGTGAGCAGCTGGCGATACGCATATCCAAAGGTCATTCGCCGAATGTAGGGCATAACCGCCGTGTTGGATGGAATGAGCATATCGCTTGCTTTGGAGTCTGCGTCTAAGCGCAGGTCCTGAACTCCTTCTGTCACACGAGACACGGGAGCATAATTGTCGATCCAGTCCTGGTGTTTCTCGAAACCTTTCGGTTCAGAACGCTCAAATGCTTCACAGAGCTTCTTCAGGATCTTTCCATCTTGCTCCCACTCCCGATCATTGATGAGATCCCCGTGCTGTTCCGCGTGCTCCCTCCACGCAGAACGCCAGATTTGCCACCTAGAGGTCATGGCTTGCAGCTTGTCCCAGTGGTGCGAGAAGGCATGATGAAGGGCGGAATGATGGATTGTCATGGATTTGAATAAATCACGAGCTGGAAGGGAACCGACCGCCTCTATGATTCTTTCTTCTACTATTTGGATATGTTTATGATCGTGGCAGTACCTGACATCTTGTTCGGCAGACTCAATATACCGCTTCCTTGTGTCGTCGTTCATATTCTCCAGATGGCTTCTTAAGCTGCGGAAATCGCCTCCAAAGGTTGGTTGGCGAGTTGTGGACATGATGGCTGTAAAAAGAGATCCAGTTGTGCTGCTCGGTGTTCAACTGTTTGTCCTTGATTATGTGTTGGGTTTTGGGTTGCTGTACGGGTACCAGACCACGGATGTTAGAGTTTTAGCTGAGAAAGCGAAGGATATGAGAGAAAGAGGGGCGATACTTATAGACCAGCGTAAGGCTACACGTCTTTTTCACCAAAGCGTCATGTTCCCACATAGCTTATTCATCATAGCAAATCCCATTTCGTTCATCGCCCAAGATCCCTGGGGTGAACCAATCGCGTTCACGATCTGGGGGAATCCTGCACGCAGCACGTAATGTCGGTCAATGCATCACGCGGAAATAGTGTAGTGACCTTTGAGTCCTAGGTCAATCAATCTTGAAGCCGCGAGTGAAACCCTGTAAGGATCGTGTTCACACACAAGATCTCGAATGTATTCACGCACATTCCGGGATCCATAAGCAATGATGGCCGAATCACCGTGTCCATGGTCGCCGCGTTCGTGAAGGCGATATGCCACTGAACGCTCCACGAGTGTACCAGGAGCTAGCACAGCAATAGGTTAAATCGCCACAGAGATACGATATCAATGAAGAAACAGCAATTGATGGACTGATAATGCTTATTAGGTAGATCGCCCACACGAGCGAGCTGAAAGCGCAGAGATGATTAGTATATGTTGGAAACAGCCTCTGCAGATGCTGCAGTCAGGGGTCCTACCTCGTTGCAGGGGAGTAACAAGAAACTGGTAATTGGCCCATAAGCGAGTTGCACGTGACTAGCCTTATATGCTTGGCATTCGGCCTTCTACAAAACCGCCTGTAGCTTGTCTCGGGCCGTGTAGCCGAAGCGTCGTAGGGCTCGGGCTTCTCTTCTACACAAATGCTGGCTTTTAGGCTAGCCAGGGGTCTGAGTAGCTGAGACAACCTGTAGCACCCTCCTAGATAGTCATAATCCACATACCTTACAACCAGGAGTATAACGTTCGTTTATTGAGCCTATTGGGCCTCGATTCGTGACCTCCTGCCACTGTGCTAATTATCCTCTTTACTCCGAGGGACCGACTGATTGTGACTAGCGCCTTGGCACTCGCGCCGTTTGCCCCCAATTCTGCCTGTATCTCACCCCTAGATCAACAAGATTGACGAGATTCGAAGTCGTCAGGCGTACCATTTCAACAATGTACATGAATAAGATTAGCCACCTGACTCTCCCAAGCAAAGATTACGGAGTCCTTGCTCCAATTCATCCAGTGGAGACACCACTCTCTCATAGAATGCAGCTTGCATCTTGGTTTCGTCCAAATCAGCACCAAACGGGAAGGCGCCCTCCACTAATTGTTCGACTATGTCATCGTAAATACCTCCCATGACCGTACCCTTGGTTTTTGCAAGTCGCCTGGCCGTGAAAAAATCACGATGGACAAGGCCATTATCAGCGTCGCAGGGTCTAGCCATCCTATCTAAGCTGGCAACATGAGCAAGCTCGAGGAGTATGACACCGAGGCTAAATAGCAGTGGGTTACGGGCCTAGGAGGAATTGACATCAGCAATGTCTTCTAATGTCTTCTGTGACTGATGTCCTGAGATTGACTCACAATGATAGAAGACTGAGAGGCACCTAGATTCCGCATGCTTTTACCTTGGATTCTTGCATTGATGTATGGCGCACAAAGATTCATTCTGTTTTCCTTTCCAGACACGAAGAAGAACAGTATGTCTTCGCTGCGACAGGATAATGGTAACCAAGGGGTTGAGTGGTACTGGAGAACGGCAAGAGCCAATATCCTGGCAAGGCCAACGCGCTTATGAAGTTGAATGTTTGCTACAGAATCTTGAGATTTCGCAGACTTAATCAGCTGTCCGAGCGAGATTGTCTTTCGTGGACCAGACAATTCCGTAGATTGGGAAGGGTAGACTCGTTGTGTGCATTGCGCGGTTTCTTCAAGCACAACAAAGGTATCGGATTCCAAGGGCTGACGAAAGTGACGTCTCAGGAAGTCGCAGAAATCGACACTGATGGAGTTCCCCAGGATTATCGGTCTCGTTACGAGTGGAGGCGGAAAGATTTCGGCGACGGCGATGAGATCGAAGCGTCAAATCTAACCGTCTTCTTGACCCTCTTTTGGCTGGTAGGTGGAATGACCGACTCTATCTGACGCTTGAGAGACTTCTCAACACTGTGCAGAAACTCCGCTGGATTATTTGAGGAGCAGTGATTAACGTGCTCATTAATAGTTGAAGAGACTAAAAACCAGACTGGATCTCCTGGATGGAGGGTATCAACTGCAGCGCGGTGGGTGAAGGCCATATCAAATTTTACCTCTGGATTTGAATTTTTGAAAGATGCTGTGTGGTCGACTTCCACTCGAAAGTGCGCCAGATGCTCTGCATGTTTGGTACAAGCTCTTTGAAGCGCTTGGTAGACCTGGCAAGAAGCTTTGCCAATTATTCGATATCTCACAATATTAGTACCCACGGTTCGACATCTAGTACTTTTCGGCTCCGAGACAACCTGCCGCGTCTGCTGTGTCAGTACCCTGAAGTCGTCGTTGTGTGCCCGAAGCCTTGCGACGTTTTCATCTAGTTTCGACTTCGAGAAACTCAAGCGAAGTTTTTCCCCGACATTGCGCTTCCAGATTTTATCCCTGAAGGTCTTTGGGGTCAATCTTTTCTCCTCTTCGACTATCAGTCTGAAGGATTCACTGTCCGCGGCTATAGCCTGTAAGTGCTCTCCAAGCAGTCCAATGACATCAAGGCAAGCTGTGAGTGACTCCCCCAACTTTCGCATCAGCTGATCATCAAGACTCTTGTCAACCCATACCGTATCTTCCGCACTGAGGGTGTTAAGCATGCCTGAGGCCGTGTCATGATCGACAACTTCTTCCAGGAGATTCCGACATTCATTACGGAAGATAGTTCTTTGCACATCAATTCCTTTGCAATAAGCTTGCGCTTCTTTTGCGAATCTTCTGTAGCGTCTGAGAGGATCCAGGCAGCTGTTATAATTTTGTGCCGCAGCCATCAATGCGGGAAGGACCGCTAGAGCTAAGCCGGCGGCTTCCATCCCAGCCCTGAGCCCTCCAACTTCACCCAGGATACTTGACCAAGGGAAGTAAAATGCGAAGGATAATTCAGACTTTGAAACTGGTTTTTCTTTCAAATATAGGTCGAAAGCGTCAACAAGAATACGATGATTTTGAAGTCCCAACCCGATTTTTCCGCAAGGCCCTTAGGCAGCAACGTAAGGCATTCTCACAGGGCAGATCAGTGCGGGGAAAAACGCAGTGAGCACAAGCTGGGCCAAGCAGCTAGATCTCATCAAAACATTGGAGCAATATCTCTTCCCATCCGAAGTTCTCGATGCTCAAGACAAAACCGATGACATTGTCGTACTACCACCATTGCAACTGGATTAACAAACTGTCCTTCTCAGTCTTCGACCTAGTCTAAAATGCATACGGCATGACTGAGATAATAGAAGATCAACATCTTTCGCCAATCATGGGCGATCTTACTTCACCATCGGCACAGTACACCCGTGAATGGCTCGAGGAGAGCGTTTCCGACTCCGCGACGGTCAACGAGGAACAAGATTCGATTGAACGCCCGGAGGGTTTCGCTAGCCAACTATACATTTCGTGCCGGACGGTGTTGCAGGGCGCATGCACGTGGATGTGCCTAGGCGCAAGAGAGGAATTTGCGAAGTTATACTTGTGGGGTCAAAGCTTTGGACCAACTGAGCTGGACATAGCACTGGAATATTCAGACGAAGCGCACAACGTCGTAGTAGATGCGCTGGGAAGCATAGGCCAATTATTACTGGATGGTGAGTTTTCTTTTATGCAAACATGTCGTTTTGCATTTTGCCTGAGAATAAGATGCGCTTACACACTTCGAAAGAGGTTCGCCGACTCTGTGTGGAACCCAGTTTTGCTCATAGTGATGCACAAGCTCAAGAGCTGGGTAGACTCGTGGAACAATCCCGTGTCGTAATTTCTTCGCACATTCGAGAGGATGAGGACGCTAGCAGCGATGACAGCTCTAATACAAGCGTGGGGACATTGTCCGATCATGACGAAGAAAACGACTTCACCCAAGAACTTAGATCCCAAATAGATTACCTTCTTCAGCTGGGACCAACTCTGCGACAAAATGTGCTCTATGCGAGAAAGTCTCGTATCGAGGCTTCAATTCCTGCTGTAGTACCATTCCATCTGTCAGGTCCAGCTTGGAAATATGTCTCGTTGGTTCGAGAGAAGTTCCAGAATGCAGGAAATCAATTGGTGAATCGCTTAGGGGAAGCCAATTGGCAAAGACATATAATGGTGCGACGACAGATGGAGGCTGTCCAAAGGCGGACCAGCGATAACAATGAACCAGCTAACAGTCGAGATGATCTCTATTCCGCCTTTCGGCCTTATTCAGCATTCCATGATTCAGGTCTTGGGACAAGCATTCCTGAAGATGCACTATCGCACACTTCTTACCTCTCTAGCAATCCTGAGGGTGGATCTTTGCGTGTTCCTGCCGCTCCAGAAGAAGTTGGCGCAGGTAAACCCTTTCAATGTCCCTTTTGTGGCGACACCTTACGACACATAACCAATCGAATTGGTTGGAAGTAAGTACTGTCAGCTTCTTTTAACATCGATATATCGTGATTTCTTGAGTTCGCATTCCTATCACGGGCATTTGTATACTGCGATATTGTACGGATGAACTGTTGTTTTCCCTCCATGGGTGCGCTGGGCTTGGTAAGAGTAGAATCTATGTCACCACGCTTTTTCTCTTTTACTGCGCAAGATCCAATTGCCGGGCCTGATGGTAACTAATACACAATCTTTAGGATGCACGTTTTTGTCGATTTAAGGCCGTACATTTGTACTTTCGCTCAATGCAGCAAGGAACTGGCACAATTTACGACTAGGGCAGCCTGGGCAGATCATGAATTCAACGAGCATCGAGTCATACGCTCGTGGAGCTGCACTGAATGCACTAAGCAATGCGAAAGCGAGCAGGAATGGCAGAAACACTTGGAAGGGTGTCATCAGCAAACCTTTTCTGGGCCCAAATATAAAGTTGCGTTAAGTATGGCTTGCAATACACGAGAAAGGACGGTAAGAAACGAAGCGTGTCCTTTATGCCAAGTCGTCCCAGGGAAATCTCGCGCAGAATTTGTCAAACATGTTGGAAGACACATGGAGGAGATAGCCTTAATGGCGTTGCCGCTCGAAGATGAAGATACCGAGGCAGACGAGCAAGATCCGAGTACAGCATCATCCTCAGCTCCAATACTGACTATAGCATCATCCCCAGCTCAAGAATTCGAGGCGCCTCCGCAATCATTGCATGAGCCAGTAGCTGAGCTATCAATAGACGAACTACATCCCGCTAAGTATATTGAACACCAGCTAGAGCATCGAGCAGAGTCTTCAAGTTCAAGAAATGCTACAGAAGGCCAGATGCCAACAACTCCGTCCCCCTTGACGCCGGATCCGATTGTCATAGGTTCCAAGGCGAATACAATATCGAGTCTAGAGTCGGGTGAGTAGTCCTTGCCAGCAGCAGACTGCCTCTGGTTGGATCGATACTGATCTGTTCGCTAGCGAGAAGCGACAAGCTCCGGAGTCTCTCGGCATCCTTAAAATGTGACCATGAACAATGTAATCATGTTTCAAACAATAATTCTGAGTACAAGTAAGTCATGCTTTCCAAATCGTATAAGAGACTAATCATAGATGATCAAAGAAAACATGCTTCACGTCACAGCAAACCCCATAAATGCTTGCGCTGTCCCAAGTCCTTCAGTACTCAAAACGGTATAAACAGACATATGAAAAGCGTTCACAAAATCGCACCCAAAAAAGAACAATGTAATCATGTTTCAGCCAATAATTCTGAGTACAAGTAAGTCATGCTTTCCAAATGATATAAGAGACTAATCATAGATGATCAAAGAAAACACGCTTCACGTCACAGCAGATCGCACAAATGCTTGCGCTGTCCCAAATCCTTCAGTACTCAAAATGATACAGACAGACATATGAAAAGCGTTCACAAAATCGCACCCAAAAAAGGCGATGATGGAACCTTTCAATGCGTTGCGATGAATTGCACCGAAAAGGATAAGATTTGGTCTCGTCTTGACAATTTTCGTGCTCATTGCACTCGAATGCACAAAGATGAAGATCTCGACGAGCTTGTCAGGAAGTGAGTTTTGATCTCAAGCACGTGCGATTACACGTGATAATGATTGAAACGCAGGTCTACTATTATCACAACAAATGGCGTAGTAATCAGTGGAACGAGCATATATGGCGAAGTAGAAATTGGGGGCCGCGCATATCGCATAGGAAGTTATGGAACGAGCGTCATGGCTTCAAAGGAGCAACATCCTTCCTCATCCAACCATGAAAGACCTAATGATGGGAAACTGGTAACTGTTGACCCTCTTTCACACCAATTCGAAAGGCCCAGCTAACTCCAAATGACTGTAGGCCAAGAATGATCATCATCCTCGAATTGGACGGGGTGGTAGTGAGGTCTTGGAAGAAGCGGATGAGAAATTCATGCGAGACAAAGATATGATCCCTCGGGATCTCCTATAAAGGCGACGGACTAGGGAGGTATCCTATTCAAAGGAAGCTGATATGCAGAACTAGCGAGAACCATGGCGTGCATGGCCAAGACGGTGTATCCCTTCGGGATTTTCGGGGATTGAGACTTGTGGTATGGACGAGCAAAAAACGCACAGCTGCATTAGGACTTCTGAGTTCCCGCGAAATCCATATTTATGTAATTGTTCGTCGTCACAAACTATTCATGTCGGTACTCGTGAGAAGAAGCATCTCCGCTATCTCAACATATGCATACAAAACGGTCAGAAGCAAGACTTTGTACCTGCTGCCTAGCGTGTATGTAGGTATATACACGAGGAGAAACCAATAGCGTTCAAGAAATTGGCACGATGTACGTAACGTCGATCAATACATCCCTCGAAAAAATGTGATGATTTGTGACATCGATTTGGAATTGCGTGATGATTGAATCACCGTGTCGATGGTCGCCCCGGACCACTCCACGAATGTATGTACTTTGAGCTTTTAGGCGTCGGCGGCAAAGGCCCCAACAATCTACTGTATAAAGCTATCTATAGGTAAATTCTAGGCTTCCAAACTGTCCTGATATTTCTTCTCTTAGCTTCCTGCTGTCGGCGACATCAATAGCTGCACGGTTTCCATGCTTCCGTACATGAATACCACGCCATCACCCGCAGCGACATAACTTCACTCCATCACTTCGACAAGGACAGATCCGACCATTAGGCAGACGTTAGCTACGGCGACGGCCTCGAAACATCCGGCATCTACACTGATCTCTCAGGACGGCTCGCTGATCTTTCACACAGCGACCAATATCCCCTGGCAGATATCTGGAGCACTGTGGGAATAGAATCCACTGCTCGCTGGACGAGGAACAGGGGTCCCTCGATGCTCATGAACTAGAGAACCACCACAGCGTCGAGTCTCGTCCAAGCAGCGATGACGGGGAACGCTCCAGGACACGTTTCAGTGGCGGACAATACTTTCAAGGTCGTGTCCATTCAAGCAATCCCTAATAGATACTGGGAGCCACACACTGCGACGTAGTCCTTATCCCTTTACACACAGATATTAGAATTAAACGTGTACCTGAAACTTACCGCCGATCAGTGAGCGGATGGCAACGACGGATCTGAACCAAACGCCAACACCCACTAGAACTCTGGGGATAATGGCGCTCGCTGTTCCAGCAGCGGATCCCCCAACCAGCCTCTAATCCATTCCCACCTCTATCTAGCCACCCTCTCAGAAAAGGTCAAAGCTCGATTGTCCTTGGAACATTGCTGCTGTTGTTCGGATTTCCACCATCGATGGTCTGGTCGCACACGAGGGAATTCTGCCCCAATGACAGATGTGCAAACGGAAGATCCGAAGCGGTATAGCAAGGCTCTTCAGAAACTCTTACCATCTCAGTGACAATCCATGCAGCAATTCTCTGCCGGTGGCGTCGTTGTCCACCCACACGGGTTCCCGGTAAGCTGAGTGCAGTAACTGTGTCCCTGACACACACAAGGGTAATCGGGATCAACGGGATTTGCCCTAGAAGGATTTTAGCCAGAGTTATGTTCCCACAGTTGTATATGTTCCCAACTTACTCCGAGCTCGTGCACGTGAATCTGGGACTAGTATACGGCGGGGGAATTCGGGAGGTAAACGGCGGCTCGGTGATTGTGCTAAATGGGTTCATCTTCGTGGTGCTGCCACCAGACGTGACATGCGATGCGCTTTTTGAGGTGCTGCCGGCGGACGTACTGGATGACTCGCTTTTCGTGGTGCTCCCAGCAGACGCAGAATGGCGTCGAATCGAGCACGCAGCGCCCTCGGTGGCAATGGCACGTCTCTGAATACCAAGCCCGTCGTTTGGCCATACTGTTGGCTGTGGAAACGTGAGGGAGTTGACGGTATATGCAGCGTTGAAATTTGAGACAAAGACTGACCAATTCCGCACGTTACCTTTCTTGTTATCTGGCGCGGCGTTGACGTCGGTGCTAATGGCTGCGCTGATTTGGGAGGCGGTCTTGGTGATGAGATCATTGTTGCTCTTGACTTTGTCAGTGATCCAAGTTGAGTAGGCGTCTGCCCATGTTGCCTTGAGATCGCCATTCGCGCCTTTGATAGGGTTGCCGCAGGCTTCTTGGGCATTTATAAGATTGTCAATGCCTTTGAAAGCAGCATAAATTCTGCCGTTGCTCGCGGAAAATAATTCTTTGACTTTATCGTTGTTGGCTATGGCCATTACGACAGCGAGATTGCTGAGGGATTGTATGCAGGCATTGGAGCCCGCGCAGCCGAGATTCGCACCTTCGAGGCCAGGGTTCCAGAGGGCGCCTTTGAGTCGATTGATAGCTGCATCCATGCCGACGAATTCCGGGTTCGTCAGCGAGGGCAATTGACCAAAGACCGTATCAAGTCGCGTACCCCCCGTGCTGCCGTCAGTTACGTCAAAAAGATTAGTAACGTCAGCGCATACGAAGCCAGCGGTTATCTGCGCTGCAAAAAACTCGTCAAGAAGGCTAACCTCGTCTGAGAATGAATGTTAGATTTTCTGAACAGAGAAGCGAGTGAAGGAAGATCGAAAACGTACAGACGTGGTCAATGTTAACAGATTTCTTGTTCCCGCCAATGGCCCATGGACCGCCTTTAGCCTTATCTGAAAGTTCTGAAGTCTCCAAGAAGCCCCAAACAGGAGCTCCACATCTTGGGGCCGTTGTAGGTACAGCCCAATAAGTCGCAGTTTTATAAAACGCTTCCATTTCTGGGGGAGCACCGCCTCCTTCATAGTTGGTGACGACGGCAGGTCCCGGATATGCTGGCTTGATCATGAATTGATTGACCGCGCATGCACCTTGCCCCACATCCTTAGCAGTTTTTTTATTGTAATTGATTTGTCGTTTGTTGTTGATGAACCGGCCTGCGAGTTTTCGTTTTCTCATCTCGTTGGAGTCATCATCTAGAGGATTAGGGGTTGAGTCTGGTGCATAGCTCAAGGTTACGCAACCACAGTCCGAAGCTGAACATGACTTTGTACTTGAAGACGCTGAACTGGGGATGCTTGAAGATCTTGAACCTGATTTAGATGCCCTAGTCGTTGGCATTGACTTAGTAGCAGTAGCCGAAACGCTTGAAGGATGAGACACAGTACTTTGTGTAGAAGTCTTAGATGTTGAGGAGCCCGTCTGTTCTCCAGATTTCGTGGTTTGTTCTTGAGATCTAGTTGTGTCCGTCTCACTATTTTCTGAGTTGTCTGGGTTGCTCGGATCGGTTCCATCAGGCAGATTATTCGGATCAATGTTTGTAGAGCCAGGAGGCTCAATATTAATCGAGGGCGGACAAAATGATTTGCCAAAGAACGATGGACAGCCGTTACTTCCACTAGGCGGGCGGATAGGTCCTCCGAATCCGAATGGACCAATTGACCCGCCACCTGTCGGTAGGCTAGGAGGGTGGATGAGCACTGTACCACCCTTTCCGACAATGATAGATCCGTGCACTAAAGTAGTCGACTTTTTAGAGTTGAATTCTGGAAAGTCGGTAACTATGATAGTGGGTGTTTCAATGGTGCCAAGGCGCCCAATGGTGCGAGTAGTGCACCACAGGCCTCATACCATACTATACTACCGATTTTTGAAGTGTACTACACCACAGAAGCTCAATACTATACTATACTACGAAATTTGATGATGCACCAGTAGTACACCGATAATACGTATAGTACGTAAAATTATCAACCCTAAAATAAAAAACGAAAAGGAGATGTCAATCTTGCTCGGAAATTTGTTTAAAAAGCCGCTATTTGCACACCCCCTTCTACTGCGTGCAATCCCCCGGGATGATTCCGACCCTATCGATAAGCTATCGATAAAAATTTTCTAGAGTTAATCTCCAAACACTGGGAGTTGCCTTCGCAACACCGTTGAGATATGCCACATCAAACTCCATGCATCATCTTTACATCTTCAGCAACGTGCTGTTTCACTCAATATGACGACGAATATCTTTGTAAAATGTCGTTTTATCATCAACGAGCTCAAATCGGCCGATGAAATCATGACGTCGTCTCTTTTGAAAATTCAGTATGATTTCGAGCTCTGCGAAAACAATATCGCGATCATACATTGAAATTCGAATTCGAACGAATTGATTTCTTTGTAATAGCTTCGATTTCATTGATCGAAAACGACAATGTATTTAGCATGCGAATTGATTCGATGAATACATGATGAAATTTTGATGCGAAACGCACTCAAATGTGATTTTCTTTTCACTTTTTTCGTACTCGAAAGTTTTGCTTTCGTCTTTCGAAAATTCTAATCTCAACGGAAGAATTGCACGCAATAAAAAAAAATGTGCAAATAGCGACTTTCTTTGTTTAATCGAGAAAAATACAGATTCTTGAGACTGAAAACTATCAAAAATACATGTTAGCTAATGTTTTGTATTTTATCACTCGAATTTTTGATAATGTTTTCAGAAGAAAATCGCTATTTGCACATCCTCTTTTACTGCGTGCAATTCCCCGAATTGATTCCGATCTTATCGATAATCTATCGATAAGAATTATCTAGAGTTAATCTTCAAATACAGTATGTCACATCAAGTTTCATGTATCATCTTTACATCTTCAGTAACGTGCTGTTTCACTCAATATGACGACGAATACCTTTGTGAAACGTCGAGTCATCACTAACGAGCTCAAATCGATCGATGAGATCATGACGTCGCTTCGTTTGAGAATTCAATATGACCTGATCTCGAGCTCTGCGAAAACAATATCGCGACCATACATTGTTGCAAGAATCTCGAATTCGAACGAATTGACTTCTTGATAATAGCTTCGATCTCATTGGTCGAAAGCGACAATGTACATAGCATGCGAATTGATTTGTTGAGTACATGATGAAATTTTGATGCGAAACGCACTCAAATGTGATTCTCTTCTCACCTCGTTGATACTCGAAGATTTTGCTTTCGCGTTCCGAAAACCCTAACCTCAGCGGGGGATTGCACGCAGTAAAAGGGGGTGTGCAAATAGCGGCTCCCTTTCAGAATTGAACCATTCGAACATTTCGTAGAGTTGAAGAATATTTAATACATCTGCACCACACATACTACTAGTACACACCAAAACTACCACCTTTTTACTGTACTATACTAATTAGTATGGTGCGATAGATGGCCCAAACTATACGCACTATTCGAGCTCGAAACCGTGGTGCACCGATAGTGCAAAGTAGTTTAGTGCACTATTGGGCGCCTTGAATGGTGCTATATTTGGTGAGCACTACTTCATTATAGGTCACGGTGGTGCTAGCATCACTAAGGGTGATTGAGCCAACAGGTCCAAGGCTCTCACCGGCACCACTTGTCGTGCTCGGAGACCCACTAGGGGTGCTGCTGGGCGACGAAGCTGGTGTTGATGGGAGAAGCAATGTTGTCGGTTTCCCATCAATATTGATGACACTACCAGTTGGTGTTGCAGGGATCAAGAAAGTGTGACCATTGCTGGTTAGAGGAGAGCCTCCTCGAGTAAGCGTAGTACTTCCAACTGCCAGAGATGTTGGGTTTCCTATGAAAGTCACCCCATCAAGTATGTAGGTTGAGGTGGTCCTCGAGGTAATTGATCCAGACTGATTTGTAGGAATAGTGCCAGTTAGAGTATGAGAAGTAGGAGCAGTCGGGCTGGGGGTCTGGCTACCATTACCAGTATTCGAGGTTTCACTCGTCTCAACGATTAACGGGGACGATTTTGTCGTCTGACTGTCCACGCTAGTGATACTTTCCGTAGTAGATGGCGGTAAAGGGAATGTAAGGTTGCTCATAACAATTGATGACCCATCTGGAACAACGGTCCCGTTAGCTGCAATAAGATCGCTTGATACTCTGCGGGTAGTCGAAGCCGACTTGGTTGAATGAACAATAGAGGAGTCAAAAAGGGAATGATTGTATGCTTGTGCATAAATGGAGAATGAGCTAGTGCTGGTGGCCTGGGTAGTAGACTGGCTGGCTTGCGGCCAAGAAAGCAGCAACAGAGAGAAAAACCAGGAAGGATAGCGACACATGACAGACACAATTTCTGGGGAAAATTGATCTTAGGGAGAATAGAGAAGAGGGTATCGACGAGAAGCAGCATATATGGTACTTGAGCAGACTTCTTATACGTGGAGCAATGTTGCGGACGGGGGCTATGCCTTCCTCATCAATCATCTCCATCACTGGATTCAACGTGGACAATGCCGTGTGACGACTTCCTAATAATTTCTTTCAAGCATATGCGAGGCGTTGGCGTCGGTGAATGGCTCCACATTCTCGCGGTGTGTGAAACGAGACGAATGGGAATCTGAGGTTGCATGTGGCAAGGCTGCAAGCACTGCATGTTAGAACCTAGAGGGCAGCAGATTACCAGGCTGCAGAAGAGGTGGGGCGTTGTTTAAGCCCGTCAAAGTTGACGACGTTGACCTATTCGAGATTCTGCAGCGCGAAAAGCGCAGGCTTCGATCTCCGCACCCCTGGGGTTCTACTCACCCATTGCCACATCATCACGAAACTTGAGTGTAGCACACCACAGCCTAGCGGTATGTCACTTCATTCTCTCGTGGCAAGATACCTGCTGTCATTTGGGTAAGATCCTTATCTTGCATTCCGGTGTGTTCGGTTTTTCGTGGACTGTGAGTCCCCCACCTGAACTTTACATGAACTTGACAACTTGAACACAATGATTTGGTCTGGGTGCAAATCCCCCATCGATGGTCATCAGGCTTATCCTGCTTCCACCGGAACAAGGCGCACAGCGCTCATGTCAGCGTTTGAGAAGCGTTCTTGTAATGGACGAGCGGAGTACACCAACAGAGGGGATATACAAGCCCCAAGGGGCTGGACACAATCACCACAATTCAGCTTTCCGTGCCATGTAATAACGTGGTCGTACAGCATGAGGCAGGATAAAGTGCCCTGTGCTTGGGATTACACAACGGAGCATAGCCCTCGGAGGCTTCCGTGCGAGACTGTTCGGAACCCTCTGCACCCGAGCGAGGACGGAAACTCAGGTCGATCTTAAAGTGGCGGCGCAAGTTTCAGGATGCCTCGTGTGTACGACGTTGGTACCACGTTGTTTACTCTAGGACGTCATCGAGTGAGGCTTGGCATCACCGCGGACACATCGCGTACCTAAGTTCTGTCAACCTTCAACACACTCCCTTTTGTGTTATTTCATTCGAGCTATAATCTGAAGCACAAGGATCGTGATCTCGGAATCTCGTCTGTGATCCCTTGTCATGGGACGATCAATAGTGTACTGCTCCATTTGTGGTTGCCCTTTCGGGGATGTCAGCGAGGGTAGCAGTGAGGGGGTTAGCATCTGTTCAGCATCACAGACAAAGGTTAGACAGACCGGCAACATCAAATCCTTCTCTACCCTCTCATTTTGCTTACTCCCACAAGTATTTAGCAGATTTTCGCGTAATAGGTAAATGCACATTTAGGTATGTTGTTCGACCAGCTCGACTGGGCCGTCTCTCCTCACCATCTACCTCGTTATCCATCACCCAACTAAAGACTTTTGGGTGGATGAAGCCGTGGTTCGGAAACCTCCAGTACACCTTTCGACATATCACCTCCTGCTCATGACGCGGAATTTCGCAGTTGCTTCATCCAAGGCAGGGAATCGACCGGTTCTGACTTTTCCTGCTGGGAAGGGAAACGATGGAGGCTCCTGCAGAAAAGCGCCCGCGGTGCCGTTCTTTACCCATTGCACGAAGCTTGCATCGAAATTGTGCGGCGGGTCGGTCAACACAACAAATCATGCAACGCGCCATATACATCTCTTCAAGGCTATTACGAGGCTCTTCTGCGGCTTCATGACGGCCTCACCAGCTGGCCATATGATGATCCAAATAGAGAAGAGAAGTTTCAGAGATTTCACCCCTATCCGACCGAATACGGCTCCTATAAGTTGGAGTGGGAGCATCAGTACTACGGCGCCGCAAGGTTCACTGATGGATCTGGTTGGAGTTGGGAATCAGAATGGGACGTATGTCATCTGCATCGACCGCTGCCCATTGGAAATCGATTTGCTGATATATCAAGCCGCCCCAGTGGCTCTGCACGGACCCAATTGATGTCCCTAACTTGACTGCCTATATCCTGAATAAACTTTCTCCTGTTCAAACTGTTCTGTTGCCGGAGTCATCACAACAAGTCGCCAAACCCTCTGATACTTCATTACCTTCTCTCGCCGCTTTCGAAAACCTCTCCACCGAGATCATCCAACTCATCACCCTTCGTGCCGGAGCCACCGCGACCCTTCGACTTGGCCGCTGCAGCAAAACCATGTATTCCAAGCTAGCCCTCACTCAATCCTTCTGGCGAGACCATCTAGCCTCTGGCTCCTTAGTTGACTATATCTGGGATCTTGACCGCGCGGCATGTATCCAGAAAGACAAACAAGGTCACTGGGACTGGAGGACACTGGCGCAGAAGCTCCGGACACCAAACATTCTGGAGAACGCGTTGGCTAAGAGTCTGGAGTCACTGGAAATTGATGATGACGAGAAGACGACATTTGAGCAAATGGTTCGGCAAGGGGGTGAATTTAGCGATGCACCGTTGGGGTTGCAGAACCGCTGTCGGCTTGTGAAGATTGTACGCGATATCGAGAAGATAGACAAGGCCGATGCAAGCTAGCGATTGTTTGAAGAGGATAGCGAGAGCGTGGAAATGGGGCGTTAAGGCCTATCGATGATAGGTGTTTGATCTGGGTAGATGATGACGAGAAGTTCGACGCATGCGTCGATTACCATACTAAAGCTAATGGCATAGAGAACCGTCTGGGTTTCAGAGCTTGGCAATGCCAGTCTCTCTGTGGGGGATAAGGCTGCAGAGTACAACCCTCGAATAGGAAGACTCAGCCGGACCAATTCCAGATGATAAGTATCTAGTTGATTCGAAGGAAAAGTGCAAGTGAAGCATACGTGACTTAAGGGACAATAATGCCGAGCACAAGTCTTGACCTGACGTACGAGCTCGGAGGCAGGATGTTTAGGGGGCGCGACCGCAACGCGAGATTCATTTATTCTAGCTTTTACGGCGGCGTGAAGCGTCATTGCTTCAAAACTGAGTACTAACAGGTTTTGGACAAGAGGCTTTTCACCAATCAAGACCCTCTTTTCCCACATGACCAGATCTAACTCAACATCCAGTCCCGCGGAAACGCTCAGTCGCCACTTATATTCTAGAGGCTGGTCTATGGACGTTCAACCTTGAGGAATGCAGATATGCGGACTGTCGATGATAATGTAACGAGCAGTATCTCGGAGGCTTGAAGCATTGTTCGCTTCTGTGCATACTTGACTCCACGGTGCAGACATTGGAGACAGACAGGACATGCACTGGGTCGTCCTTAAACAAGTTGAATTTCTCAATGCTTCATGACTGCTTCATGATGGGTTCGATATCAAGTTCAATTGACCGTGCCAACGCATGATCGTCATGGATCGAGGTGGCCTTGATACAATGAGTGAGACACGGGTGGCTTTGCTTGATTATGGGTCAGGTATGAAGAACAGATCTTAACCAGCTTGGTATATCTTGGATGACTATTTTCGACTAAATTCTTGAGATCTCTGGCTCTCAGGATGGTCACGTCCGAGAACTAATACATGCCAGGTAGTAATTATAGGGTTGCTGGTCATGCTCAGCGGGTTCACGAACCAGTATGGAAAATTTGCATGCCCAACTGAGATTCTTGCTAATCCGATAAAGTGCTGATAATCATTCCAGAGTCCAGAGTTCAGAGCGTCCGAATTCGTAAAATGAGCATGCCCAAACGAAAAACGCAAGGAATTTACCAAGCCGAGTTATAACCGAATTAGCTGTTATCACCTCATATCTCCCCCCTCCTAGCCCAGTGGTCTCACTCCCGACTCCATTAGCACGCGAAGCTCTATCCGCGCGTTCAAATCCCGTGCTGACCTTCTTCAACAGTTTTCGACTTTCCTCCTTCCTTTCCACAACTTAATAAGGTAGGTATAACACACCTCCCTCGTTTGATGTCCCACTAACTACTTCACTAATACAGCATAGTACAACACAACACAATGATAAAACAATCAAAGTCTCTTATCTCGCTGAATTTACTGGATCTGGACTTCCGAGTTTCTCGGTCCGGCCTGAGGGGAGCCTTGGTAAACCCCCTCCCTCCGTATACCTGATGGGATTGGTGCGAGTAGGAGATTTGATATGTGAGTCTGATTGTGTTTCCTTGTGAATAGAGCTTCAGCACACTTTCTTTTTGTTGTCTCAATTCTTTCCCATGGTATTTCTTTCTTTGGAAGATGGCGCACAGCGCACGATGATTATTCCGAAGAGACTGTAATAGGATGTAAGTCTTGCGAGGTTGTTTCATTGTATCTTGAAGACCGAAGCAGTCGGGTCAAATGAAGGCAGAAACCGCTGTGTGTTGCTTCTATGCAACGTATGCTCTGCCTGGTCTTCGAGCGGCTTTTGAAAGGTTGGCGCCCTTTTTGAAGTGATCACCTACCCAAGCTTTGATTGTGATTTTTGTCGTCATTGAAGCTCTAGAAACTCACGCATCGCCCAATCGCCAAGGGTCACGACTGAGCGTCGCTGGGTGATAAATCGATAGGGCTCAATTGGGAGGAGTGCTAAGCGTTCAGGATCTAGGCAGGGGACATCGTTCTCATCGTGGGCAATGCTTCTAACAGCGCTTGAATCTATCCAGGGTGAGTGATATAGCACATAGTCTTTCTTCTTGTGCCCAGCGGCCTCCTCACACGACTCTTCCACGATACAATATTTATTAAACCCAGACAACAAACATCATAGCTGTCAATATCTTTCATAACATCCTTAAGCCTGCGGACGTAGGCGGATATTGTCCAGTTCCAAGCTTGGCTGAGATGGTCCAGTATCAGCGACAATGGAGGATACGTGGGGCGAGTGGAATACCTGTCATGGAACAATAGCCTCGAGAAAGGCCAACCTGACCTTGCCTTTCGAGCCATCCTTGAATTCGACCATTTTATATTTAGTTTGCAGTGCAACACAGACGCGACAGGTCCTGTCGACTGGCTTGGCAAGTAGTTTCTCATTTCGTAGAATTTAATCGCCGAGAGCCCTCGTATCTTGATGAAGGGAAGAGACTTCTATACATCCAATAGTAAGTACAGCATCGAGATACAACGTACTCACAGGGCGCGCTCTCAGCCCGTCGTGACCCTTCTGTGCTGGATGTGTAGCTGGGACTGGATGTCGAGTCCGGCAGTTCATCGAGATTGATTGGAAGATCTTGACCTTTCATTATTTTAGTACAACCGACTAGAAAGCGCTCAATGAAATACTCCCTGAACCGTACGAAGTGTGCCCTTTTTCAATGTGTGAAAAATTCGGGGCTAGGTGATTGGTAGAGCCGAGAAAAAAGGCGGAGGTTGGGAGAGAGACTCGCTTCGTGCCGACGTTGACCAAATATGGGTGGCCGAAAAGAAGCTTGATCAGAGGAATTCAGAAGTGGAAACGAGGGTGCATCATCTGTAAAGACTTCAGCAAATATCAGCACGGACTGTTGTATATGCGTGATGGGGAATAGAGCGTTGAACGTACCTCTATCAGATGCATCGCTGGAGCGAAGGTCCCCACCAAGCAGAGTAGGCGGTTCAGGTGAGGAAATTGAAACCTCATAGCGGGAATCTGGGCTGTAGGGTAACTGAGACTCCGCATATATATGTTCGGAAGACGCGTTTATGGGAAACGAAGGCCTCTCGGAAGTTGTATGGGAAAACGAGCTGCTGGGTAATTGAGAACTTTCAGAGACTTTGTTGGAGGATGAGCTGTGATACCTCTCAGGTATTTTGTCGGAAATGCACTGCCGAGAGACCGAGACCTCTCAGGCAAATGGTCCGAGGATAAGTTGCTGGGTAACCAAAAATGCTTGGACAGTTGATGAAGGGAGTATTCGCTGACTGTACTGTATTAGCAGACAAGCATCATCATGATACGGGAAGAGCACATTACCGCTCCACGTTTGCTTTTGCGAGGCATTTTCACTAGGATGAACAATGAAAGACCGAACTTTCGGCTTCTATGATGATGCCAGTAAGTAGCTGTCTTTATTACTCAAGGTGCTCACTTACGATGACTACACTAAAATGAGTAGAAATGGTAGGAACAAGTGTATTTCAAGCCGCCCTGTTTCCCGCTGCTTGTCTCCCACCCTTCTGTTCTTCGTTCTTCTTCTTCAACATTCCTCTTCCATCAAGTTGCTCCACCTTCCACATCGACTTCCATCAATTCCTTCACCATTCACAGAACCTCACCCATTGTACTACATCTTGAAATCACCTTTCAGACTGGAAATTACGAGAATTACCGAGTTTCTCGAAGCTACAGCACCTACCATGGCAGATCCTAGTAAGCTCGCTGCGGATTCAGCTGCAGATCATGAGCCTCTCCAACATAGAGCCAAGACAAGTAAGTACAGTATGACAGATTGTGCCGATACCCTAACAGAAATACAGCGTTTGAGCCTTCCCTTATGACTCCAAGCCAGAAGCAATCAATGCATACAATCTTGCAGACTCCTTCCCGGAGCTCAAAGCATCAACCCAATCACCCGATCTTACTCAGGCGGCATTCTTTATTAGAGTGGACCGGAGGAGGTTCGCCCCCTCCTTACATAGTATGACAATATGTAAGTTGCACCGTACTCCGATTCCTGGCAAAAAGTCGGGCTAACAATTTAATAGGCCAAAGAGTCCACCCTTGCGGACGAACGTTTCTTGAGGAACAATGAGAGCCTGGCACCTCAAGTGAAAACAACAGTGTATGTATATCACCTTACTCTTCGTGCTTACACTGGCATGCCTACTAGCTCCAAATGGGACATTGCAACCAGGGCCCTGACGACGTTCCACGACATATTTGCCATGCCCGTCAAGGATAAGACGGATGCACAGCTGGCATTAACAGCAGCCCGTAATGTCATTGATTACGCCATGATATACTACATGACTGGTACGTGTAAATCCTCTATTCGAACAGCGTCGAAATGACTTCATTAGCTGTGGTTTATCTTCACTCGCATACACCTGGATCCGGCTGTGACTTGAATTCAAGAATTCCCCTCTGGAGTCACACTACATTGAAGAATGATTCTGTGCTTACCCGACTTCGGAAAGGACGCGTTTCCAGACTAACAACTGAAGACGCCTTAATTCTCGACATCAGTTATCCCATACCTTATAGTATCTTCCATTCTCTGGTCTTTTTCTGCCTAATCATTACGCGATTACCCGAGTTTAGAAAGGCGATGGTTCTATGAATAATGCCGAGTCTATACAGCATGGCTTTTCCCATGTTCTAGTCTCGGCTCATGTCTTTTGCCTAATGATTACCCGATTACCCGAGTCTGGAAAGTGGGCGATTCCATAAACAATACTCGGAATTCCGTGACAGACATTGTCATCGCTAACTACCTTTCAGTAGCATAGTGGATACACGATAACGGTCTGGCTCAAGCACGGGGGGATCTTGAAGAGAAGATATAATTCAGAGGATCGTGGAGCTATATTCGCAGCGTGGAGCTATATCTGCTTGGATCTTGGAGTCATCATGCACACATAGCAACTGGGCTGAAGCTCGGCCTGCTGGACAGGAATGCTGATGCAGAAAAGATGCGTGAAAACTCAATCGCCAGAGAATGTGTTCAAATTTCCTGCTCGTTATATTGCAGACGGCCGCCCATTGTTTTTTTCTTTCTGTTTTTCATTTTCAAAATCTTTTGTTTTCAGTTTATCCGCTTCTGGAAAGTCCTTTCATGTACATATCAATCTCATAATTCGGTCGCGCTCGTAGGGAGGGAAGTTAGTCGGCGATGCTACTGCTCAGCAGAGCTTCTGTTGTGGGTGATTTCTTGCATAGGCGATATTCACTGGCCGGGCCAATCATCAAAGTCTCTATTCAGCAGCCTTCAGGGGCATTAACCGGGCTCTCTTGCAAAATGTGGTTTTTGCTGACATTTCGTCTACGCCTGAATACGTGAGGATTAAGATAAAGTCTTCAGCCTGGAGAACAATAATTTGGATATCTCCAAACAGTAACAGTTGTTTGCACGATAATCGACGAAAGTCATCGCAGAATAAGAGTCATTACTTTAGGGAAATTATACTTGGGTATCCCAACGTTGGAAATTTCACCGCGCAAGGTCGGAACTTCACAAGATCGCTGCGAGTAGCAGCTTATTGCTAATCTGAATCAGTATCAACATTAACGAGATATTTGCAGATTTGATAGTTCGGATTCTACTAAGGATCGCCTAGAACTGTGACCGAAAAAGAAACATATTATGCACTCTCAACTAACAAGCGCTATACGGTTTTCCCTTAGACAATCCAGATTCTATGACGCGGGGTAAACTTGGGAAGACGCTCTGTGTCATCCCACTCATAGATTCCACGCCATGTCCAGAAAGATCGATTATCTCTTTCACCAGTCCATGATCGTCTCTCCTTAGCACCACAAACAGCAACAATGATCCTGCCAGCATTGCTGCGGTAATCAATAGGATCCCAAGCATCACCCGTCGGCCGGAGAAGAGCTCCATAATCATAACCTCTTAGATATGTTTGACGGATGTAGTGAAGATTGTTCTGGTATCTTAATTCTTCTGGAACCGTGTGGAGTCGGTATAGGTAAGACATCAATTTGAAGCATTTAAACCCTCCACCAAATGTGTACATGCGCCATTCAGAATCAAGTCCATCTTTTGTGATTCTGCACCTCGTACTGTTCCTGCCGACCGTCGCAAGCAGCCGATATTTAGAGCCATCTGATTTGTCTGTCAAAAGCTCTGCAGTGGGTGAACTCGGCGCCCATCGGAGCGTCCGGGTTTTCAGGCGTGGCGCACTTGAGAAAAGGAAGCTGGTTTGTAAATTTTGCCCTTCTTTGCCTTTCCAGAATGCTTTGGCATTGTCGGAAAACTCATTGCCGAGTAAAAGATTCCAGATGACAATATTGTCGCCAGGTCTGGAAGCTTCTCGGTGACTGAGCAGACAGCCAGCAGTTTCAAGGTTTAAATAGGGTAAGACACGTCGCCGCGAAGATTTTGGCAGCAAATGGGTTGCATTGAGCAACAGCAAGACGATATCAAGACTCGCGTGACGAATTGCAATGGAGGCTACTTCTCTGAGTGAGATGATTCTCTGATCTTTGCACAAAATGTAAATATTGTGTCTTCCTCTGACAGCTTCCAAGAATGTCCATGCCCTCAGATTCCAATCACACACCATAACAGTCACTATTATTGTCTCACAAATCTCCACAGAGAGATTCGTCGCATCGATGCTCATGAGATCTCGATCGCAAACTAGGGTAGCTTTGCTATTCTCGAAGACTTCATTGATTTTCGATATCGCTTCTCGACGAAGATTGTGATCTTCAGGAATACAAGCAGTATCCATCCAATAAGAGTGGCAGTCTAAAGACCTTGCGATAGACGAATAACGTTGATGAAGACAATGGTTCATGCCATGACCCACCTCAGGGCGTCCGCCTTGGCCATGGCTCCAGACGTGCGAGACTGCAAGAGTCTCACTAGTTGCTTGACGGTAAATTAGGGTATGCTCTGTATCTTCACAATCTACAGCTCTTCCGCCGTGCACAGAGATATAGGAGTTTCTGTCCCATGTCAATCTTTCGCATCCGCCGGAGCAATTGTGATGCGCAGATTGATCCCGAATTTTCAGACCTCTGAATCTTTGACAGCTACCAGGCTCTTCCCCTTTGCAGGATGATTGGGGATCAGAGATGCAACGGCCATCTCGATCAACAAATGCGACCGCAAAACGTCGAAAGAAATTCCTGAAGTCAAGCGCAATAGCAGATTGACTCGAACGTATGAGCTCAAAAGCCCATCCGCACATATATGTCGGCTTCTCTGTTGCTGCGAACTTCTTTGACATTTGCTGGATTGACATGCCGGCGATCGGGTTGAAGATCTTGAAATTAAGAATATCAGGCTTTTCGCTCATGAAACCGTCGAGTACATCATGACAGACAAGTCCATAGAAATAAAGCATGATACTGCGTTGCCAGGAGGCCCACAAAAAGGCGCGGATCAAGAACCAACTTCTCTTCTCATCGCTGGAAACAGCCAAAGCGGCTAGTCGAGATGCAGTAGACAAAAGCTCCGCGACTCGATCAATGAACTCCTTCACGCAATGAGTTGGTTCCTGCCCGTCATCCAAGGTGATCATAAGAGCCACTCGGATCACGTTCGTACTGACAAGCGACACGGCATCCAGGTTTTGCCAGCCCGCGGTATTACCTGGGCAGCTTCCATGCGCAGATGTCGAGCCAGGGAATAGGGAAGCGTCTGGAAGCTCCACAGGCGACGTCGGGAGGCGGCTGAGTAGATGAGATGTCTCGGCAACAATCTTGTGCATGCTGGAAAACCCTGTCTCATATGCTGGCTCACGGTGCGGATCAGGTAGCGCCCTTACACGAATATTATGCCAAGCCGGAAGAGCCTCGCCAGCCCAGGGGTTAAAATTGCATCGAAGGATCTGTGAAAATATACTGTCAAGACGGGACCAGTAGTCTTCCGATTCGACGACTGCATTATATAGCTTGCCACAAAAGAATCCATGTACTCTTTCTTGCTGCTCTGCTGAATAGATGAAGCGATTTTCCTCTGCTTCATATACTACTTTTTGTTCCTCTGCTGAATGGATGCATACCTTTCCCCGCTTGGCATCGGGATTGGGATCCAGAAGAATGAAGGGATATGGCGTGGCGCCAAAGCTGGTCATAGGGAGGGAATCTGTCCTGAATTGGTGCTCGACTCGCTCCGATAGGGAGGTAGCCTGATCCACTTGCTTACAGTCCACAGTAGCCATCCAGTAACTACGAGCTACAGAGAGAGTTGCTTTGAATGTCAAAAGAAATATCAAGCCGTGGAGATGAAGGGGAATCAGGGGCAAGAAGAGCAAAATACAAGGCGAACAACGTCACCCTTGGGAATACTACAGGTATGCGTTTATTGCCTAAGCTCGGCTTATGTCAGCGCTGGAAACCACACTAAGAAGCTTGGTAACACGCACAGCCCGCAGCTTGTTTGCAAGTCTGACACAATGAGGATTTCTTGAGACCTTATGAACCAATCACCAATCAGCGGCCTCTAGAACGCGCCGTTAAGCCCTGCTCAGCAGTGGCAGTGCTAAGTACTCGTACAGTACATACCTACCTTAGTCTTGGCCGTTGCCCGACGCTGGTTCTTAGCGAATGATAAAAGAGCTGATTTGGCTAGGGTTAAAAGCAGACCCCGGAAAGCATTTAGCGTCAGACAAAGATATGCGAATGTAAAGTTAGCGAAAGAAACACAATTTATGTTACAAATTCAATTTTTGAAATAACTCAACAACGAAACGTGATATTGATTTGATTAACGCGTCATTCGAATCGTCGAATTTTTGCGCATCGATCAATGAACAATTGATGATAATAAAAAAAATAATATAATCGTTGTTAAATCAAACGATCGAAAACGTTCACGAACAAAAAACAATGTTGTTGAAAAACATCAAAAAATATCGAAAATTCGTTCGAACAAAAAAAAATCATCATCAAAAATCATTAAAAATTAATTTACAATTGTCGTAACATATTTTGAAAACACGCAATTTGCATTCATTCAAAAAAACATAATGAACGTAATAAATAAAATAATTGTTCAATTCAACAAAAAACACGCGAAAATAAAAAAAAACAATATCATGATTCGTCATGAAATTACAAAAATAATCATTTTTTTCAAATTTTTTTTTTCACGATCAAAACGAATTTACGCAATTGAACAATCGTCGTTGCGATTTTTTCAACGTTCAAAATTATCGCAAACAAAAACATCGAAATCATAATACGTTTAAACGATAACAAAAAAAAAACAATTAAATCAATACGAAATTAAACGTATCGTCAATGAAATCAACACGTGTATTACGAAAAAAAACATACACATCAAAAATATTCGAACGATTAAAAAATTTTCGAATAATAATTTCGCGATACACGCAATAAACGCAAAAAAACAAAAAAATTGCGAAACAACAATGTATAAACGACGATATTCGATAAAAAAACGAAAATAATCGTTTCGATTTACGCGATCATAATCAGCGAAATAAAAATCAAGAAATTCGATTTAACAACAACAAAAAATAAAAAAACGACGATACGTAAAATAAAAAAAAAACGAAAACGTGAAAAAATTAAAAAAAATGAAAATTTTGTACGTGTTTTGAAAAAACAAATTTACGACAATGCAACAATATCATTTTTTGATTATTGAAATCATTATTTTAAAAATGAATAACAATATATTGAATAACAACATCATAATCGAAAAAAAATTGAAAATTTGTTCAATGTTCAACAAAACATGCAAAATTATTCAATGTTATAAATGTTATTATTACGAACACAATACAATTCAATGCACAAAAAAAACGATACGATTATTGCGCAAACGCACATGTTACAAAAAAAAATATGCAAAAAATTACAAAATCAAATGTTGTGTATGTGAAAAAGCACATAATTCATGAAAAAAAAATGCAAAAAAAACAAAAAAAAATCGAAAAATTTTTGTATTAACGTTCGATTACGTCAGCGAAATTCGAAATTCAAAAACAACAATACATCGTCGTCAACAAAATGACAACGATTTCGAAATCGATAAATACAATTCACGAAAATTCAAAAACGACAATCGTTACGAAAAAATTCAATCAATTAAAAAAATTACAACGACGAAACATCGAAAAATTACAAAAAAAAAATTATTTAAACGAAATTAACAAACGCAAAAAAACGAACGCGTATGAATTTCACGTGAAAATAATTTTGTCGATCGAAACAATAATATTATCGCAATTATTTTCAAATTCACAAAAATTTCGAAACAAAAAAAATAATAAATCGACGTTATCGATCAAAAATAAAAAAACATCAATAATAATAAAAAAACGTGAAAAATTTGAAAAAAAAAATTTCGTTCACGATTATCAAAACATTTTTATTTGACGTTACGAATCGAAATACGAAATTCAAAACAGTGAAAAAATATTAAAAAACGACATATTATCGATATTACAATACAACGTCAACAATTCGAAAATTCAAATCATGATATCGTTGTTCGAAACAAAAAACATAAAAAATTCGATATTTTGATCATGCAAAAATCATGAAAAAATTCATTTTAAATCACGACAAACAACAAATTTTCGCAACAATTCGAATTATTGTACATATTCGATGCAATTACGAAAATGTGCATATTCGTCAACAAAAAAATAACGAAAATCGAATATTTTTACACGTTTCACAACAAAAATTTAATTTCGTTAAAAATGCAAATCGCGAACGACAAAATTATCAACATTTACAACATGTATAATTCATGCAAAAGCAACGAAAATTGCAACGCGATATTCAATTTTAAAAACGCGATACAAAAAAAAATCAACGAAAAACATGTCGTCGTAAAAAATTTGAATTTGTATCATTTCAATTGAAAAAAATCACATGTGAAAACAAACGCGAACGCATACAAATTCATAATCACGATAAAAAAATATAAATTGAAAAAAATCATATCAATTGAATTAATTACATGAAATAAACACACGAACGAAAACACAATCGATTTTACATACGCAATATCGTTGTTTCGAAATAACATGATCGAAATCGATATCGATGAAAACATAAATAATTATTCGAATTATCGTTCAATTAAAACGATATTCAATTTACGAACGAAAACGATCGCGTCGAAAATCACAAAAATTTAAACGAAAACAAATATCGATATATTACGCGAAAAATTGCAAACGAAAATTACGAATAATGAAACGTTTATTTTTAACAACGACATGCATAACAATTAAACAAAAAAATCGACGATCAAATCAAAAAATTGATGAAAATCATTCAAAAAATTATCGAAACAATTATTTCGATTAGCAAATCGAATGTTTACGCGAAATCAAAATTTATCGAAAAATGCAAACAAACATCGAAAACGATCAAATCGATCAAAAAAAATATCAAAACAATAACAAAATCGAAAATTTGTGAAAATCGTACAAAAAAATAAAAAATCGTTTGAATCACGTAATTTTTAAAATCATAAAACACAATATTCAAAAAAATCGAAAAAAAATATAATACATCAAACAACATGTGAAAAACATGCAAATAAATTAAAAATCGAATTTCAAAAAAAATTTGTTTGTCGATTTTATACGATTATTCATTCATGTTGTTCGAAATTGATTCAATTAAAAAAACATTCATATTGTTGAAAAATTTTTTTTTTCGTCGTTTACGATTGTTTTAATCGACATACAAAAAATCACATATAATCAAAATTTGAAATTGAAAAACATACAATTTTACGAAATGACGAAAATCATAATTAAACAAAATTCGAACAAAATTTCAAACGACAACGACATAATCAATAAAATATGAAAATGAATAAATGACATTATCGTATTACATTTGCAACGTATATACAACGTCAATTTGAATGAAAATTATTGTTCGAAACATTTTGAAAAATCGATCACGATCGCATTACGTAAATCAAACAAAAATATTTATTCAATGACGATTTTGTACAAATCAATAATTTTATTCAATATTATAAACAAATTCATAAAATTCATATTGATCAAACGAATCAATTTTTTGACGAAAAAACACGATTTGTTATCACACACACATTTTGAAATCAAAAAAATCGTGTTTACGAAACACGCATTACATTACATGATAAAACGAATACATTCGACATGAAACAAAAAATTGATAATCGTGATCATGTTTTTCGACGTGATAAACGTTTTCGACAATATAACGCGTTTGAAATTGTTATACAATTTCAAAATGAAACGTTTAAACGAAAAATTGATACGATATATTGATTTTTTTTTGTTCAATAAAATAACGATATTAAAAACGAACGAATACGATATCGAATGATTCGAAATATTCATAGAAATTTCACAAAATTCATTTATGTTATCGATTTTTTTTTTTACAACGCATTTTTATTGAAAATTTTGAATAAAAAAATATTTCAACGAGCGAATTCGTCGACGATGTAAAAATGTTAACGAAAAATCATATTTTCGAAAAATGCAACGATATTATAATCAAAACACACGAAAAAATTTGCGTATCGTAAACATTGAAACATGAAATGAAATTTGCATTTTTCAAATATCAATTCATTTATTTCAGTCGAAAAAAAAAACGTTATCGAATCGATATTATTTTTTGAATTCAATCAAAAAATCAAAACAAACAAAAAAATGAAATATTAAAACGTCATAATGAACGAAAAATTCAATTGAAAAACACAAATTAATCAAAACAAAACGAAAACATTGAAATCAATAAAAACATTACGTAATTTTGACGACATTACATAAAATATTAAATTTTCGAAAATGAAACAAATGATGCAAACGATTTTCGTTTCACAATTTACATACGCATGTTCGATGTGATATACGTCGACGAAAAAAAAAATCATAACAAAAAAATAACAAAAAAATTAACGAACGTTCAATATCAAATCGAAAAAATCATAACGAAAATATACAAAACAATTTCGAAAAAAACGTTTAATATCGAAATCAATTCAATGTTCATGCATTTACGTTTGAACAAATTCATCAATACATTCGCAATGAAATTGATAACAAATTCAACATACGACACGATTATACGCGATCGTTTTATCAAAAAATCGAAAAACGTCAATTCATTGAAAAAATTAATGAATAAATTCGAAAAAAAAACGAATATCAAAACACACGATATGAAAAAAAATTTATTTTTTGTCGTATGATTATGATGAACATCGTCAATTGCACGTATCATGAAAAACAAAAAAAAAATCGAAAAATATCACAAAATACAATTAAAAACGAATTCGATCAATTACATATACACAAATAAAAACGACATTAACGACAAAATGAATGCAATAACGATGTTTTCAAAAACGAAATTAACGTATTTGAAATTTATTACGTTATACACGATTTATTTTGTTGAATTATATGACATCGTTTTAACAATAAATATACGATTGTATTCGTTTTTGAAATTTGCAAAAAAACAAAAATTCGTTATATGCATCGACAATCAAATAACAATTCAAACGATACACAATTCAAAAATTAATTTCGATCAATATTTGATGAAATGAATAATTTAATTAATCAACGAATTGCGAAACAAATATATTGAAATAAAATTGTATTGAATTTCGATTCACATCGATATCGAAAACAACAAACAAACAAACATTGCGATCAAACGAATCACGAAATGAAAATTGAAAAAACGAAAAAAAAAAATGAATATCGATTACAAAACACAACAAACAAACGTGCAAATGTTGAAAAACGTCGTCAAAATCGTGATAAATAAATCGATAAAACAACAATGAAATCAAAAATGAAAAAATTGCAATAAAAAAAATTTGTACAAAATTACATCGAAATTCAATAAAACAATATTGCGATTACACGAAAAATTCACAAAAAAATTCAACGTCATAACAATACAATTTCGCACGATCAAAATAAATTTACGAACGTTTTTATACAACAAAAAACAAATCGAAAATTTTATGTGTTCATGCATATATAACAAAAAAACGATCAAACACGTGTTTTTCGAATACAAAAAATTGAAAAAAATTTACAAAAATTTATGAATTGACGAAATTAAAAAAACGAAATGAAAAAAAATAAAATTGATAAACGTATTGATCAATTCGATTGATTTGACAAAAACGACAAAATTTATCGAAAAATTCGAATTTATTGATTATTTACGAATTTCAATTACGAACGACGAAAAATAAAAATTGCAAAAAAAATGCAATGAATTGAAAATTTTCGTACAAAATGAAAATGAAAAAAAATCATGAAAATAAAAATGTTTGAAATGATTTGTTCGAATAAAAAAACAAAACATTAAAAACAAATAATTCTGTATAAAGTCAAAAACTTTTTAGAAAATGATTGATTCGATTGTTTTTAATCGCATAACGAATTTTTAAAATCGATTTCGAGTGTTTAATGAATCAATCAATCAATCAATCAATCAATGTAAAGTTAGTCATTCCGATATCGATTCGAATTTCACCATCCCGTCAGAACATCATCTGTATCTCACGCATGAAGTATCAAGTAGATCTTGGCGACGCAACAAGTGGAGTGAGTAACTTGAATTCTTCGTTGGGGTCCGAAGGCTCCAATGTACAAATTGACCACGGATACCAGAGCACTCTGCACACGCCAATACATTTTGCTGAGCTCTTGGCCTGAAGCCGCAGCGCATACACCACCAAGAGTGCGTCTCCGAAAGTCTCCTCAAAAGTAATCGTCAAAGTTACACAAAGAGGCAGCACTATGACGCGCGACGTTACACGAAGATGCAGCATGACGCAAGGCTGTCAATTTTGCTCAGCGAGTACACTGCCATTTTATGGCAGTGTCGTAGGCATTCTCAATGACCTCGTAATCTCAGTATCCGGAGAAGGTGCTACCCACTACCATGATAAGCGACTTATTGGGAGGTGCTGGAAGCCTGAAAATTTCGTCCGTAATTTCGATCCCTCATCTTCCGGCCATTGTCACCGAGTGGTCAGCGCTGCTTCCTTTGGTTGCCCATCTGGCCAGTCACGATGACGAACACGGTCTTGTTAGTGAGCTTGCGCTCGCTGGGCACTTGGATATCGATTTGTTCCCAAGGCTCGGTTATCTGCATAATGTTGCGAGGCTACTCGAAGACGTACCTCGCTTTATCGATCGAGCGAACGCCCGGGGCGGTTGTCAGAAAGTCTGGGATGTGAATTGGGGTAGCGTATTCACACGGGCCAATGGATCAGCAATCTCCATAATCACTGAGTATGCGTCGCGCAATCGGCAGAATATTATTGAAATGCCGATCAAGGTCTGAGCGGAGCCAGGTCAATTGCCTAGCATTGTGCCTGCTCGAAACTCTGGTCAGAGTCATCGAGTCGATGCGATGACGACTACCTTTACTCGCCGTCAAGAATTACACGTGATCTGGATAAGTCGTGAAGGGCGGGCTCCCACTCGTTCGCGCAGCCAACTTAAATCAGCTGCATACGGGCTCAGCCACTCCATTTATTTGATTTTGATGCTATGTACCATTGGAATGCTGTGCCTATTGGGAGCCTTTGGTTGCGCTGCTATCGTTTTCAACGGACTGCTCGCGAAGCTAGCTTGTCGCCTTTTGCGCACTCAAAGGCCGGCAGGATATTTGGAAAGCAATGAGAACCACGAAGCGTGTATGCTCAGTGCGGTCCACGAAAACGCTTCGAACTGGTACCTTTACATGGGAGATCGAGGCGTCGTGGATTGGATGTTGAACAAAACAATGTTCTCAGCACCATCAGCGACCCAGATGCACGTGGCTTATTTCGGTTTTGCCCACATGGTGCAATTGATAGCTATGACGTTCGTCGCCGCTCAGAAAGGTACTGACGGTGTCAGTCTGGTCGCCCTTTTGGCTTTGAACTACTGTTTCCAGCATCTCTTTGGAGGTGCAAACCATCGAGCGGCGCGGAAGTGGCTCAAAGCCGAAGGTATATCCGTCGAGGCCCACCACTTCAGATTTTCTGGTAGGACTCCATTACTTGGTTCGGTCCACATATTAAGTCAGACTCGGAATAATGCCTGGATGGATTCATTGCTCGTTCCATGCCCACGTGTTGGGGTATGGCTTGAAGAGTTAAAGTGTACAGCGGAAACACAAGTCCATGTACGCCAGCATCTACACACATTAAGTCCATCGGATAAGTCATGGGTATTGCTTAACACACAATTGGCGATTGAAGCTGCAAGGTTGATTCAGCGGCGTTTGAAACGACAGACTGCGACGGAGAGTCCTTGTGTGGACATCGATTGATGGAAGAGTATGTTCCGAAGGTGGTAAACGTTGAACAGCGAGGATGCGAAGAAGTTGCCCCGATCCGATGCTTTGAGATGTAGGAGACTGTTAGTGGTGATCGGGCAACAATTGAATGCCAATGTGGATACTTCAGAACGATCCTCCGGAGATTCGAACTCTGCCAGTCTCTAATTCATGACTATTATCATTATGATTGATTCAACAACGATAGCTGCATCGTTACTACATCCGAACAAGTTGGCCAATATGATTGACAATGAGGTGAAAGCTGCTACAATATGAGAGCCACTGTAGTCACCCCCCATTTTGCTTATCCCAACCCTTATTTTGCTAATCCCACTCCCCATCTTGCTAAGGTCACCTTCCTATCTAGAGAATCATTCGAAACGGGCTTCCGAGTCTCGTTCGGAAATCATCGAATTCTACGGATAAACATATCATTCAAAGAATCGCGTTGCTCATCGATTAGACTCAAAAAGGTTATGTATCAAGGAAGTGAAAGAATACATCAATTGACTGCTTTTTGAATAAGTAAATAAATGAATGAGTAAATAAGTAAATGAGTGAATGACAGAATAGATACATTAATACGAGATATCTCTAATAACAAGATCATTTCTGTATGGCAAAACTGACTTTCGACAGGAGATGAGGATCGGACGATCTTCGGGCGAAGCTCGGAGCATTAAGGGGGCCACTTCGGGTGGAGATCTGGGTAGGGGGGTGACGGTAGCAAAAATAGGGAGTGGAATAGACAAAAGGGGGGTGGTTATAGTGGTTCTCTCTTAACAGCTTTCTCGTCCCGGAGCTTTGCCGCGCTGGGCTGTGCGCATCCTAGGCGTTGTATTACCCCGGAGGATGTGACTCTTGGTGATCTAGGCATAGCTGCTGTAGGTATGATTTGATTAGTTATAACAGTTACAGAAGGAGTTGGTGCCATTACCTGGGGTAACAGTCTTGGGGAACGATGTAAACCGAGAACCTCGGATAGTGCTAAGAGGCTATTGCTGCTCACTGTCTTGAGTCAGCCTTGGCTTCGTGTGGTTGTTGAACCCGATGACCTCGAGCACTGTATTAAGATGGCATTTGCAGCCTATCTGTTCTTGCTCATATGCTACGCGATACCTATGTATAAGGATCAACCTAGACACATTTAAGGGAGCAAGAGAGAATGGAGCATCATACTTGATGGAGGGTGAGCAACGTGTAGGGATGAAGCATCGCAGAAGGGTGTAGTAGTGAAGGTAGAGAGACAGATAAGAAAGCGATTACACAGATATGACTAAGCCGCCAAATCTCGCTCCTACTGACTACATTAAGGACGGGAAGAATGTTTCGTAAATTAGCTCTGGATTACGTTGATAAATTTCATGAAATTCTGTCAATAAGAACGTCATTGTGATGAAATGCAATGAACGAATATCAATATGTTTATTTTTTCGAAATATTCAATTACACAAACATTTCGATACATTTTCAAACATGAAATATGTATTCAACGTTGTATCATATTATCAAAACATTTTTAATTACAAAACGTTTGTTAAAAATAACATGTTCAAATTGAAACATTTCGATTTGTTTGAAAACGTTGTGAAATAATTTTGAAATTATTTGAAATTTGCATTGAAATTATCGACAAAAACGTAATTTTTCATTAATATTTATCAAAATACAATGTGCATTATCACAATGCACATGTATTAATAATCACGTTATATTGAAAACATTGAAAATTATATAAAAAATTACGAAAATCGAACGCGTGACGATGAAATAATGAACGAAAAATTATATCATTGAATTATTATTAAAAACGAATTAAATTAATTTTATTTTTCAATATGTAATTGAAAATTACAAACATTTTTAATACGAAACATGTATAAAATAAAATGAAATGAATTTATTTCGAAATGATTACATATGTTACACAAACAAATTCGAAATTTTTTTAAAAAAAATTTTCTCGAACGTCTTCAGAGTTAGAACTGCATCTGATAAGATTGTTTTAATAAGCTTTCGTCATTGCTTTGCGATCTCACGAATTTCGCATCTTAATAGCATTTGCATTCATTGAGTAAAATATACAAACGAAAACTCATTTTGAAGTTCAAAGTGAATTCTATTCAAATAATCAATAATATCGAAAATCGATCGAATGCGCATTGAGTTATGATCGAAATCGCATTGAAACGCTGCAGACATTGCGAAGAATTGAACTTTCAAGAACGAATCATTCGAAGATGTAATCTTGAAAGTTTCAAAACTATTGCGATAATGAATCGATTTCAATAATTTTTGAAGCGTTGAAAATGCGCTCATTCTGATTTACAGTTTGAACTAAATGAGTGAAAATCATATGAGATTGTTGATTGAGTTGCAAAATGCGAAACAATTGTACATTCGATTACAAAAATTGAACGAAACAGTTTCGCAAACATATCAGCTGACGATCGAACACATTTGACAACGACGAAATCTTCGAAACTTCAAAACTATTGCGATAATGAGTCGATTTTTGTTATTTTTGCAGAGTTGAAATGCGCTAATTCTGCTTTACAATATTGATCAAATAAGTGAAAATCATATGTGATTGCTGACTGATGTGCAAAATATGCAGCAAATGTACGATTTTTTCATCAAAAAGTCATTTGATGATTGATTTAAAAGAATTTGACGCATTTTCTCATTCGAACGTCGATTTATTTCAGTATTTTCAATTGATGAAAAGAGTCTCGACAGTTTTTTCATTGATCAATAAGTTTTTTCGATCGATCATTCGCGTCAAGCGAATATATTGAACATTTTTTTATAAATTGTGTTTTATAACATATTTGTAAAACGTTAATGAAATTGCATATTTCATTAATAAATGATTTTGAAATTATTTCAAAACATTTCAAAATTCGTTTGTTATCAACAGATTTTTGAAAACGTTTATTTTTGAAAAATATCAAAAAACGATTTACGAAATATTTTTTTCGTTTTTAATGTAAAAATGATTAAAAGTTTTGATTAAAATCAACAACAACGTAAATTATTTTATTTTTATCGAAACAACATATATAAATTTCGAAAATAATTTCGTTAAATTGAAACTTTTTGCAATTCGTATATGAATTTGCAAAAAATTTCGTCAATGTTCGCAATTATTAATTAATGCAATTATTTGATTATAATTATTATTACATTACAAAAATTTCAAAATAATTAACGATTATGTACAAATAATCATAATTACATTAATTATTTTGATGTTTTGCTTTTTGTAATTTTTATTTTTCGTTTTTTCAATTTTTTTCGTCATTTTGTTCGTTTTGTATTTTTATCGTTTTTTCGTTTTCGAAATTTTCGATCATGATGTGAAATGTTATGCATTGATTGAATTAATACATAATTACACGAAAATTTCTAAATGAAAAACAAATACATAAAAATTTGTAAAAACATATGTAAAAAATTAAATCGTTTGAATGCGTCAAAACGAATTTCGATTTTAACATTCGATGTGATAAAATAAAAATGTTAATTTTAATGATTGATTAAATGTTGATTTCAAATGTTGAATTCGATGCACATTCGTTATATTATTTTTCGTTTTTTTTCAATTTCGTTTCGAAACGATTAATTGATTTTTTTTTGAACGTTTTACGCAATGTAAATATGTCGTTAAATGACGTTGAATTGATTTGTCGTCGAAACAAAAAAATAAACGCGAAACGTCGCGAAATAAATTTCGTCAACGAAATAAATTCGTCGAGATTTTGAAAACATTCACATGATCATATTTTAAAATAAACAATTCGAACATGTTAATAAAATCGTCGTTACAATTTTTAATGTATTGAAATTTTCGAATGTGCGAAAATCGACGTGTACATTGCATGCGTCAAAACGTGAAAACAATGAATGTTTTGAAAAATAATCAATTTATACAATTCGTAAAAAATGATTTCGACGAACATTAATAATTGATAATTCGATTTCGCGTATCGACAAACATGAAAATTTTTGCAACATCAAATTGATATTATGAAACGAACAATTTGATCACGTCGATAAAATTTCTGTCATCATGATTAACACGTCGACGTTATCGCATATAAAACAATTGATTCGTACAATGCATTCAACGAAATATGCATGTATTAAATCTTTTTGAAAAACAAATATTTTGTACGAATTTTACAAATAATTTCGCGTGTCATTAATAAGCAATTAAAAATCTTGTTGACGAATTTGTAAATATTCGAACTTTTTGACATTTTGTTGTTTATTCGTATCATTGCATGACATTTTACATTATCATTTATTGTTCAATAAAATTTGACGACAATTTTTGAAAATGTTTTTGACACGATTCAGTTTTTCATGCGACGTAAATTCTGACTGTAAATAACGCAAAATGACAACGAAACGAATGACAAAAAAAAAAAAAAAATCATTGACGTCAATTTGAAAATGAATTGTAACGAATTCGATGACAATTTTTTGATCGATTACAAACAATAAAATTCACGATTTAATCATTTCGCAAAACAAATTTTGTTGTTTTTAAATTAATTTCGTGAAAAACATCGACGATATTTTGAACATTTTGAAATTTATCGTCGTCGACATAATATTAAATGCGATCGTGAAAATTTCAATTCGATCATTTACAACGATATTGAAAACGATGATAATAATATCGAAATTGCAATATGTCGTCGAATTTTCATTCGAATGTTTCATTTGCGATAACGAGTTTCGAAAAATCGTTGTGTTGTTTTTTTAACGAATCATTGAAATTTTTTTTTAACAATCAAAAATGAAAAACGAAATGAATGTGCATGTCATCGAACAATTTCAATTCGTAAACAATGTTTCGTTTTTTGACAACGAAATGTGAATTCAATTTTTTGTCATTCAATTTGTCAAATGAACGAGTTGTTTTGATATAACGACGATTTAATCATACATAATTTTCTGTTTCAAAATTGATCGAATAACGAAATTTGTTGATTCGAATCGTCATTTTTTGTTTAACGTCAACAATATTGATTTTGATTCATTCGATGATGCGATTCATTTTTTCGACGATAAATTCGTTCTGTTTGATTAATAAACGTTTTTTAATGATTTCGTAATTATCTAAATTCGAATCAAAAATCATTCGAAAATGATAATCTTTATTGATGAAAAACGAAATGAAATTTGTGATTGCGAAAACGTCATTGTTGTTAACGAATTTCATGATGTCGATTCATTCAATTCAATCGTTTTGACGATAATTGCAATATAAACGTAAACGAATTTTAATGTTTTGATTAATTCGTTCGATTTGATCATTCGTTTGAAATTGAAATGTCGTGAACAATTTACATTTGATTTTTAAACGTTTGCAAAAAATTTTTCAAACGCGATTCACGAATTGATTATTTCGATTCGAAACGATAAAAAAAATAAATCATGCGTGCGAAATACGTAATGAAACAATATTTTGACGCAAATTTCGACTGTCAAGTCGTCATTTTCGATCACACAAAAAACATAATGTCGTTTTTTGATTAATCGATCGATAATAATGCAAATAACGTTGTTTTTTTTGAATTCAAATAATTCGATTATGAAATTTATCGAAATATTCATTCATCGTTGATTAAAAATTGACAATGATGTTAATAATTCATGACGATCATCGTGAGAAATTTTAAAACGTTGACATTTGTAACAATTACGAATGTAACGTTTAATAATTAATCGCATATTAAATTAATAATAATAACGTTTAATGAATTTTTCAATGCGATTCATGTTCGAATGAACACAAAAAAATTGATCGTGAACATCGCGAATTATTTCAATCATGAAATTTAAACGATTTGATATTCATAAATTTTCGTTTTTGAAAAAAACGTCGTTTCGATTTGAACATTTTTGTAAATTTATTTTTTCGTTGATGATTTGTTCATCGATCAAAATTTGACGATGATTAATGCAATTTTCATTTTTTCGATTGATTTGCATTATTCGTTCGTACAAATCGTTTTGAACGTCAATCGAACATAATTGCAATCGAAAAAACGACAACAAAATTTGTTTTTATAAAGTTTTCGTTCGTTGTCATCGACAAAACGAAATTCAAACATTCGAATCAAAACGTTCGTTTTAACATTTTTGATTTCGAATTGATATTGAATTTTAATATTGTAATCGATCAAAATTTTTGTTCAACGTATTTGACGAAAAATAAATTTTTTGTTTGTCATGAAAATTTTCAAATTTTTGTGATCGATGTAAATTTCGACAAATTCGTCGATGTTTTCGAATTCGAATTTTCAATGTTTCAAACATCGAATAATAATTAAAAATTTTTTGTCGTATATTTCGTAATTACATTCGACAAAAATCATTTTTTTGTTGAAAAAAATCATCGAATGAAAAATTTTTCGTTATCGTATTGCGACAAGATTTCATTCAAACATCAATTCGATGAAATCGATTTTAATATAATTTTACGATTACGATCGTAATGTCGAAAAATTGAAAATTTCGATTATTTGTTTTTTTAAAATTTCGAACGTTTCGTTGACGAAATCGATTCATTCGAAATCAATTTTTTTTGATTTCGAATCAAAAATTTGACAAGTTTGAAAAATGTTTTGATGAAACGACGATAAAAATTGCAAAAATTCATAAACGTTTGTATTTTTTTAATGCAAATTGAACGAATTCAATTGACGATATTTTGAATTTTTTTGAAATTCATACGTAAATTTTCTGTCGTTAATATGACGCTCAAAAATGAAATTTTCGTTTGAAAAAATTCGCATTTCTTGATATCAATTTGAAATTCGATTTTTTTCAATTTTTGAAACATTTGTGTGAAATGTCGTTTATGTTTTTTCGAATTTTGTTGTAAATAAAAATATCGTTCAAATAAATTTGACAAAAATGATTAATGTATTCGAACAACAAATCGTTCATGTAATGTTGTCAACTCGTCGAATCATTTGTTAATTCGAAAAATAATACATGATATTTGTAAATGTTCAACGAACATATAAAAATAATCAATTTTTCGTTTTGTGAATTCATTCGAAATTTATTGAAAATCGATATAATGTTCAATTTGAACAAAAATTTGCAATTTATAATTCGAACAAGAATTTTTTCAATCAATGATATAAAATATTCATTGCGTTTGATTATAACGTTCAATTTTCGATAATTCACACAAAAACGAAATTGTTCGTTCGATTTGACGACGAATAAAATGAACGATACGTACGAACGTTTTGTTTAAATTGATAAATTTTTTTGAAAATTTTCGTGAAAATATTTTGAAAAGTTTCGAATTTTTTTTACGATAAAAAATAAATTCGATTTCGAAATTGAATTGTTTCGATTTTTCGTTAATTCGATTTTGTGATCGTAAAATTTATGAAAAAATAATTTATCGATTTTTTGAAATTGAACACGTTTTCGAATCGTTTAAAAAAATCAAAAATTTTCGTTTCAATTTTTCGACGATTGTTTTCATGATTTTAAAAATTTTTTTGAAATCGAAATCGAAATCAAATTTTGTTTTGATTAAATTTTTTTGACGTTGTCAATAATTTCGTTTAATTTTTCATGATTAACGAAAATATTTTGATTTTTTTTTTTTTTTTTGATTTTGTCAAAATTGATAAACAACGACGTCGATAAAAACGACGTTCAAAAACGTTTCAAAATCGAAATTTTGTTCGTCGTTTTCATTATCAAAAATCGAAATTTTGAATCGACGATTAAATCGTCGAACAAATTTTTTGATTAAATTCGATTTTCGAACAGAAATTTTCACGAATGTAAATTGTTGAAAATTTCGTATAATTTTAATTCGTTTTTTTTTCGAAAATTTGACAAAAAAATATTTTTTATCAATTTTTTCGATAACATATCGAAAATTAAAATTCAATATGTTTTTGAAAAAAAAAATTTTCGTTTTCGAAATTTTCGACGATAAAAAAAAAAAAATTTAATTTTGAACGTAAATGACGTTAATCGTTTTGAATAATTCGATATTTTTGAAAATTTATCGATATCGAAAATTTGTTTGACGATATTTGAAAAAAATATAATTTTTTAAACGAAATTGATTCGTTCGTTTTTAATTTTAAAATTTTGAAACGTTTCGAAATAAAAATAACGATCGAATTTGAAAATAATTTTATCGTTTTTATGTCGAAAATGATTTCGTGAACGTTTATTCAAAATTTATTTAATATCAACGAATGAATTTCGATTTTGATTATAAACATGAAAATCGTGATTTTTGAATGATTTTGCACGATAAATGTAAAATAAATGACATAAATAATGAATTTAATTTTTCGATTATTCAATTTATTGACGAATTTTAATCGTGATAAAATTACAAAAATTATTTAAAATATTTCACAAATTAATTGCGCAATTTTTTCATCAATGAAAACGTATTTAATGACATTTGTATTCATTAATGTTTACAAATTATGTTCGTATTTATCGAAAATTAATATATATTTAATTATTAAAAATTGTTTTGAAATTTATTAAACGTGTTAAATGTTTTTGACATTGTTGAAATAAACAACATTTTCGTCGCGATTTTGAAAAAATTTAAACGTTTTTCGATTCATGAATTGAAAAAATTTCGCTATTAATATCATTAAAATAATCATCAAAAGAAGTTGAATCGATTTCGATTTGAAAATTCATTAAAAATTCATTCATTTCGTTGATTGTCAAAATGTTTTTTTTTGTTTAATTTTTTTGAACAATCAAATATCGATAATTTTAAAAAAAAACAATTTCGTATCAAATGATTGAAATTTTTATAACGATAACAATTTTTATCGATATCATTTTTATCATAAAAATTTTCATAATTATTTAATCGACGACGAACATGATTTTTTAACGTTGAACATGTTATTACGAATTATAATTTTGACAATTGATGTTTTGAAAATAATTCGTGAAATATTTTTAAATGTCGAATTTTCGAAACGTGTGATTTCAAAAAAATGTAATTTTTGATTCATTTTTTCAATTAATTTTTTTGAATTTTCGATTGTTTCAAATCGATTGTTATTAACAATGATTCGTTATAATTGAAAAATAAATTTTTCGCGAAATTCATCGATCAAATTTTGTTTTGAATAATGAAACAATTGATTGAACAACAACAAAAATTCGAAAAAAAATTTCGAAAAACGTTGATTGATACGTATGATAAAAATTTTGAATTTATTGCGTACGTTTCGTTTTTTGTTTTTTTCGACATAAATCAAAATCAAAACATCAAAAATCATTTGAAAAATTTTGAAATAAACAATGTCGATTTTACGTCGAACGAAAAAATGTTCGCGAATTTTGTTTTCGATTCAATTGATAAATGTCGTTGTTTTGATATATTTGTCGACGAAATAATCAACGTTAACAATAAATTTGTTTTTGATCAATTGTTTTCAAATTTCGTAAAAAAAATTTGAAATGTTTTCATTGAATTTGAAAAAATTCGTTATTTTGACATTTTTATTTTTTTATCGATGAACAATGTGAAATTGAAAATTGACGTTTTGTTGTGATTTTTAAAAAATTTATTTCGTTTTGCAATTTTATATTACGATTAATCAATTTAATATTTTCGATTTTGAATTTGATGTCATTTTGAAAAATGAACGTTATTGTAAAATTCATTCGAAAAATATTCATTTCGTCACGCAACGTTTGATTATTTTTTTTAAATTTTTCATTTTCGATATTGAATTTGAATTTATCGACATTGAATTGATTTATATTTTTATTTTTTCGTCGAAATAAATTGACGATTTCTCGATTGTGTTTTTTGTTTTTTTCGATTTTTTCGAAATTTTTGATTAACAAATTATAATTTTTTACGTGAACGTTTCAATTTCAAACAATTTGAATTTTCGCGTCACGATCGATTTTCAATTGATTCAACATTTGCAATATCGTGAAAAAATTTTTGCGAATTTATTGTTGAAATTGTTCGACGATACAAATATTTATCGCATGTTTCGCATCGTTCGAATTGTAATTTGCGTTTTTCGAAAAAACGTAATTTAAAAAAATATTTTTTATCAATTTGAATGAATCGACGATAATTTGATCATTTTTCGAAAAAATTGTTAATTGTTGAATTTGATTAAAAGTTTTGCGTTTAAATTTAAAAAAATAATCACAAAAAATGTTGATAAAAATAAACATGATTGAAATTTTAATGCAAAAAAAAAATTCGTTTCAATAATTCGACAATAAATATTCAAAAATAATCGTGTTTTAAAAATTTGATCGTAAAAACAACGAAAACAATTTTAAATTAATGTTATTTTCGATGAAATAATTCGTGTTGATTTATAATAAATAATTTTTGATAAAACGATGAATATTGAATTTCGATTTATCGTATAAATGTTTGTTGATTGATAATTTGACGATTATTTTTGCAATTCGTTTTTCGATATATTCGATTTGATACATCGATTTTCGCGATAAACATTTTTTGAAAATTTTGTACAACATTAAAACGAGTTAAATTTTTTGTTTTTTTTTTGTTAATTCGTTGAATAAAATCGAATTTTTTTGTTCAATCTGATTTTGAAAATGACGTTTTAAATTTTCGTGATTGATTTGAGATTTTGTTTATTGAATAAATTGTCGTATTTCGAACAATCTGAAAAAAATGAATGATTTAAAAATAATGTGAAATGTCATGCATTGATTGAATTAATACATAATTACACGAAAATTTCTAAATGAAAAACAAATACATGAAAATTTGTAAAAACATATGTAAAAAATTAAATCACTTGAATGCGTCAAAACGAATTTCGATTTTAACATTCGATATGATAAAATAACGATGTTAATTCGATATTAATTTGTCAAATGTTGAATTCGATGCACGTTCGTCACAATATAATTGTCTTTTTTTTTTCAAATTCGAATTATAAAATTATTATAAACGTATCATTCATTTTTATTATTGATATCGTTGTTGCGTAATTGTGAAAACATTTTGCAATACAAATTAATATAAAAAATGACATGAAAATTGTCAAAAATTAATGCAAATCGTAAAAATTCGTACAAATTTAACGTATTGATATATTAACGATATGCGATAATCGTATTAATTAACGATCAATTTAATTTAATACGCAACAACGTTAATGTGAAATGCACGTTAACAAAAATTCTTTTATATATTTTACATTATTGCAATTGTATTGCAATTGCAATAAAAAAATTAAATAAAAAAATCAATTGATATTTGTTTGAACAAACGTTCGATTTTTGCGATTTAAACGTAATCATGTGTATATTCGAACGCAAAATCATCAACGTCTCAACGTATAATCGTGTATTGTCAATAATGTAATGTTTCGTACAACAGAACGATGATGATGATGACAGGACGATGATGCTGATGGCGAAAGCCGTGACATTTGATAACCCCAGCCCTAAGATAACGCGCAGTTGCAATTTGCAGCCGTTTGCCTTGTTGTTCATAACAATACAACCGGATTCTGACTCTGCGAAGACTGTACTTTTCAACAAATCACAATCACAATTATCTATTATCAAAATGTCATCTTTACCTATCATGGATTGTCGCCAGTTTTGTGCGCATGAAGAATATCGTGTAGGTCTTTCCGAACAGATTAGTTTTGAATATGTTAAGACATAGAGAGACATCAAGTTGGCAATGCTGACCCTGAAATTTGCAAAAAAAAAAATTGGCTGCAAAAATATTTGTTCTGCCCATGGCTTGATGGGCGAGCTCAACGAGGTAGCGTAGTTTTCACTGCATTTCTAATCGTCATGCTAAGTGACTATTAGGCCCGTGTGGAGAATACCAATCGCGAAGAGCTCATCAAAGGGCATCAATCTCTCTTGGAAAAGAGCGGTGTCGATGAGGCTGAAAAAAGGCGTTTGGAAACTCGGCTGGGAAAATTGAACTCTCAGCGCTTCTCATGGCAAACGCGCTGTAAAGTGCTTGAGGACGAGATTTCCTCTGTCATGAAGAAGGTCGATGCCGTGCGCATCTGTAAGTATAAAATAAGCGCAACTCTCAGTCGACATTGCATTAATTCGCAACAGCCATTGATCCAAAAGCGCCTTTCGAGGCGTTTGAAATGGACGCAACTGAGCGCGCAGATGGGTTTCTACAAATCTGGCTGAACGCCGGAGTTCCCACTGCTGAAAAAGATTTTGTCGAATTTTGCGTGAAGGATCCCAAGTGCGATCTTTCATTTAAAGGTGTGGATCGCTCAGTCATTCCGGCGTTGGCAGATAGTCTGCTCAGGGAGGGTTTTGGTTTGCAGCAATTTTTGAGGGCCGGCAAAACTTATGAAGAAGCTGCCGATTCATGCACTGGGCGACGCTTCTGGCCCAGCTATCATGAGTTACGGCCGCGCTCTCCAAAAGTTTGGTGTGCCAGATGGGCCTGGGAACGACACCTGGCGACAAAAGAGCGAGCCGGACGCGGAGTCCTCTATCGAAAACAGTATAGCGCAAATTAGCATTGCAGAAGGAGCAGCGCCAGCGAGCATGCCCGAGGCTAGGACTGAAGAGGAGCTTCGACAACAGAGGGGTTGGTGTCCTCCGACCGCGCCGCTGTTGTCATCAGACGAGCAATGGGCTCTTTTCGACAGCTCCAAGTACTTGGGATATACGGCCATCCTCGCTCGCCAGTACTATAAATTGGTAGTTGAGAAGCAAGCCAAGGAGGCCCAGAAGAGCAAGAAGGGTAAGGAAATCGTAAAGGACGAGCAATTCGACGAGAACTCGACAACCGATCCAGTCGTACCAAACGCTGCACTAAACAGCGAAGAATGGCCACCCGTTGATCAGCTTGATTTTGAGGGATTCACGAGCTGGATTTCTCGCTGCAAAGAGGCGGTCCCATCCTTTCCAAAGACGATTCTTAGACCATGGAAGGCAGATCGAGATGCTCGTCAAAAATCACTCGTTGACAAACTTAAGCGATGGGAGCCTTCTTCGGACTTTGATTACGGATCATCGAAACATCCAGACCCAAAGCATTATTACAAAGGGCCACCCCTTTCCGAAAAGGACTTGAAAACTTTGGGCATCAAGACTACGATGACGACCCCCAAGCGCTAAGTTTTGCTCATCATGCACAGATCATTGGTTCCTTTCTTTGATCTCTCTTCACCCACTTGCTACTGATTCAGTTCTTTAGCCCCCTTCATCCACTTGCTACTGATTCAGTTCTTTAGCCCCCTTCATCCACTTGCTACTGATTCAGTTCTTTAGCCCCCTTCATCCACTTGCTACTGATTCAGTTCTTTAGCCCCCCTTCATCCAATTGCTACTGATTCAGTTCTTTAGCCTCCCTTCACCCATTTGCTACTGATTCAGTTCTTTAGCCTCTCTTCATCCAATTGCTACTGATTCAGTTCTTTAGCTCCCCTTTGCTACTGATTCAGTTCTTTAGCCCCGGTTGGCAACGAGATCCACCTGTACGTGGTGCCGGCTACGAACCTGCTCGCAAGAGCAGAGCCAAGAGATCTCATGATAAAGTCTCTCGCCTTCTCGAGTCAACAAGTGTCGATGACTGTCGTCTTCGACTTCTTCTGATTTCGATCTGTTAAGCTTGGAGATGAAGTGATTAATTGACTAAGTTCTATGAAGCGCGAAGTGCCAATTTATGTACAGATTCCTCCATCAAGAGGTCAATGATCCCAGAGCCACGGCATTGCGCCCGGGCGCTTGATGCTTCTCGGACCCATGGCGAGGTGTATGGCCGAAATGGATCGCTCGTAGGTGCCGATGCAGGCCATTGTTGGATCCGGAAAGTACCGCTGCAGATGCGGCAGACATGGGAGAAGGCAGGTGAACTAGGTAGGTGGGCCGAGGAATTGCAAGGTGCGGCCATTGATTGAAGGCATGAGATACCTGGCATTTTGTATGGCGAGATGCTGGATATCTCTGAGGTATGTGGGCGGGAGAAGGTCGGTGTTTTGTATGGTAAAATGGCTGATTTCTCAGACCACTTGCTGGGGGTAGGAGGTATGGATTTGGTGCGGGTCGGTTCCGCAGGCGTATGCTGTTGAAAACTCCTCGGATTTGGAGTTTTCGAGCCCTGACTAATCGGCTTGCTCTGATTGGCTGCAGGCCTGAAGTAGGACGTGATTCCGGTCTGGTTGGAGAGCTTCGGAGGTGACTTGCTCTTCTTGGTGTGTAGTAGGCCTAATTTCGTGCGCTTCTCAGCAAACATCTCGAACAGGTCGTCGATAGTAAGGTATGGTTTTGGGTGTTTCCGTGTTGGCTTTTGATGGGGGGTAGGTGGCGGAGTAGGCGGGCAGGTAACTGACGCAGTCTCCAACGCTCCTGGTATGATCCTTGGTGTAGGTATCGGGAGACGTGAAGGCTTTGGTGCAATCATTGGGCGTGAGGCTATTTTGGCCCAGGATATTGGCTTTCTTGGTGTTGCAATCGGTGTTGCAACTGGTGTAGCAGGTGGTGTAGGAGTTGTAGGCGGTGTAAGGACTTCATTTGGTGTAGGTACTGCGATTTCGCTTGCAGGCTTCTTCGCATGGTGATCGCCAATATGGTGGTGCAGTTTCGTATTGCTAGGAAACTTCGCACTGCAACGTCTGCATGCAAAGGCTTCCGCACGTTCCTTGTCAATGCGGGCTTATTCAGCCTGTTGTTGTTGCAGGAGCTCTGCACGCTCCTTGGTCAGGCGGGCTTCTTCTGCTTGTGCCTCCTCAATGCGGTCTTTCTCGTCATGCTCAGCTTGTATGGTGGCCATGATTTCGTTCTTGTTTGGACTGAGTCACTCGCAAGAGAGTGATAAGCGAATATGTCGTTCTAGTGGGTATTCGTCCTTGATATCTTCGATGCTGATGGTAATGCCGCAGATGTGACAGCAGAGTTGGTTGATTTCGTTGTACTTGAATCCAGCGAGAATGCAATGCTTCGCTGAAGGGGACTGATGGGGCCATTTGATGTTGCTGTTTTAGAACGACTGACGGAGTTCGTACGTGTTGTCATGAATAAGCTGATCAAGACGTCGAAAGATGTCTCGAATAGATTGGCCGGTTGGCATGGTGTTTCGTGTAGGCGTGTTCATGGAGGACTCAGGTGTTAGTGCCGTTGGGCTAGGTGCTGGAAGCTAGATGTACTTAATGAGTACTCATTCTGCCGTGCTGATCAGCTTCGCGCAATGCCTTCGGTGCGGTATGTGCTTCGCAATAATAATGCTCTCGCGCTCTTGCGGGCGGTGTCACTCGACTGCTTCGTGCAAAAGATTAATGGCCTGACGATAGAAGTCAGACGATCGTATTCTTGAATGATGCTACCATTTGTTAGGGCAAATATGCAGTGGATGATAATAAGATGGATAAAAGTCGAATTGTTACTATCTAGTAGGCAGAGTAGGAGATGAGCCAGGCTGCCAAGGCGCTAGTCCGTTCTTGTCAAGATATCCTGATATTTTTTTTTTATTTTTCGACAACAATAACATGATCGAAAAATTTTGAATCATTTGTAAAATAATTTCGTTTTCAATCAATTTGTATGCGCAATTGATTGAATTAACGATATTTTATAACAGCGATCGCGTTCGAATTGTCAATTAAACGACGATAAATAAAATTCAATTTTTGTGATAATCGCGACATTAATTAACAATTTTTAAATCGTTTGACGACGCAATTTCGTGAAAAAATTCGAATTTGTGTCAAACAACAATAAAAATAACATCGAATATTTTCGAAAATAAAAATAATTTTCAAATTACGTATTTTCAAAATTTGACAATTATTTTAATTTAAATAAAAAAAATTTCAAATTTTCAATATTTTTTCGTTGAACGCGTACGATGAACATTCATGTTAACAATTGATCTAATGTAACGATTTCGAAAAATTAAATTTTTATACAATTAATATTCGAATATTTGTTCGTTTATTGTTTCGTATAATTTTTACAACATCAATCAAAAAAACATACGACAATTGCATTTACATGCATCGTGTTTTCGAATGTTTTTTTAATAAATACGTTTTCGTTACAGAATTTTGATTCGATAATCAATAATATAATATTTCAATTACGTTCGATAATCGAATTGGATACGCGTGTTCACGACGATACGATTGACAATTAATCGTCGTATTTTTTTGTGCGAATCAATCGACGAAAATTTGAAATATTATCGGTTTTAACGATTTTGTTATCGTTATTATCGCAATCAATATTTGCAATAACATTGATTGCGACGACGATTCAAACGCAATTCGATTAATTATCAAATAAAAATAAAATTTTTTTCATGAACGATTTAAAACGATTCGATGTTTTTGTTATCAATTTTATCGTCGATCGAAATCGAAAAAATTTCGAATCGACGAACGAAAACAAAATATCAAAATCGAATCAATTTGCACAATCATCGATTGTAACACAAAATTTCGAAACGATATTTTTTTTTGATTTTATAATCAAAATCATTTTTTTTTAATTTTGATTGATTAATTGAACGTTTGAAACTGTAAAACTCGTATTAGAAATAGTATAATTTAATGAATTATTGACATCAGAAATGTAATTTGAAATGTAATATATTGATTTATTAATCGTTACAGAACAAATTACGTTTTGCAATTGTTTTTATTTACATTTTATTTGTTAATCGTACGAATTCGATCGACTTCGACTGAAAATATGAATTTGTTGAATTTATCGTTGATCGAATTGTAAAATGATTGAGATTGATTTTTTTCGAAATCATTCGAATTTCGAATCGAATTGTTTCGACAGAGATGCGAATCGCATTTCGAAAATTCTGAATTTTTATTTCTTACATACGTTTTTTTTTTAGTGATTGAAATTTTTGAAATCAACGTTAACAGAGATTTTGACGTATTTTGTTTGTTTTGTTTTTGCATCGATTTGAAAAAATCATTATGATCGTGATTTTCGCATTTC